>JASNQO010000016.1:356447-701444 GCA_030378425.1 Periconia sp. TS-2 | reverse complement strand
CTCGCTGGTGGGTTGCTCGCTGGTGGGTTGCTCGCTGGTGGGTTGCTCGCTGGTGGGTTGCTCGCTGGTGGGTTGCTCGCTGGTGGGTTGCTTGACGGTGGCCTACTTGCTGGTGGATTACTTGCTGGTGGATTACTTGCGGGTGGATTACTTGCGGTTGGGTTACTTGCTGGCGACTCGCTTTCTGGAGGATTGGATGCCGGAGGATTAGACGCTGACATACTACTAGCGGGTTTACTAGGTATGGCTAAATTGGACGCAGGTGGCTGAGAAGCAGATGGGCCGAAAGTTGGGGGGTTGGATGCAGACAGACCGCTTTCTGGGATGCCGGACAAAGGCTTATTGGTTGCCGATGGGTTGGAAGCCAGCGGACTTGAGGCAGTGGGTGCTGTGACAGACGGAGCATTTGATAGATTGACGGTCCCACTGGGTCCGATCTTCTGCGCCAAATCTTGCAAGCCCTCACAGCCATCTGGAAAGAACTCCTGCCCAACTGGATAAGCCTCACTAACTGCATAGTCGCAAAGTAAGCTTGCTCCAAACACAGCATAGAACTCTGTGCCCGGCTGAGGCAACTTGTCACCGCCGTATATTGTCCTGACGCAATCTCTTACGATGGGAGGAGAAAAGCTAGCTGGGCTCTTTCCCTCAAAGTAACCACCGCATACTGATGTGATGACGTCGGCGACAAGGTTGTGTGCAAAGGTGTCACCGTTCTGACCTTGAGAATTTGCCCTGTTGGCGAGGTCGTCACCAAAGTTTGTCGCAAAAGTGCGAACTTTGTCAGATACGGCTCGCACTCGTAGCTGCGCCCGTGTCTTTAGCTCTTCACGACGGCGATGGTCGACAACTGACGCCTCTACCCCTGGAAGGAAGAGCATCAAGCCGAGTAATGCAGTGATGAAGAGCAACGACTTCGAGGGTCCGCGTCTAGTTGATCCACCCTGAAATTGCTGAGGCTTCCCTGACCCAGAATTCGGTGTCGAGCTGGACTCCGCTTTGGAACTCGACCGTGGATTTGGTGTTGCGCTTGACTGTGATCCTGATGCGGATTTTGATTTTGATTTAGACGATGTAGCGCTGCTCTTTGCTGGGCCGGAGCCCACAGTGGGTGTGGGTGTTTCCTTAACTGACATTGGGCACTGATCCTGTTTCATTTTCCCTCCATCCTCCGCCTTTGTGCCTTCTTTAGTTCCGTCACTGACGATCGAGAATTGAGCGCAGCTTGCTACCATGATGTGCTGCTCCTGAGCTATACGGTTGTCGATCTCGTTTGGGGCAGGATTAAGCGGGTCAGGAGCATTCTGGGTGAATGTAAAATTAGACTGGTAGGACATAATGCCGGGCGGACATTTGACATCGTTTGAGCAAGATACTGCATTTCCGCCGTCGGAGTTGCATTGTATCTGCTGGAAACCGGTGATGGATGAGCAGCTCGACCCTTTGCAGTTGTATTTCAGCTCGTAGGTGTCGACGCCTGGTCCGCAATTAGAGAATGTACCGATGGCTTCAGTCCCTCCGGAGTCGGCCGCACGAAGGTCGATACCCATAATTCAGATGAGTGACGTTTGAGGATAGCTAAGATAAGAGGGTAAACGATGATCTTCATCCCACAGAGGCAGAACCCGATATCATATAGGGAAGACGGCTAGCTGTAGGCAGAAGGAAAAGCAAGGTAGAAGGCTGAGTCTAGAAACTGATAACCAATAAATTTAGCGAAAAGACGTCTTGGGATTATCAGAAAGGAGAGAAGGCCACAGAGCAGGGAACAGATGGCAAACGATGCACACGGCTGTGCACGGGCAAGCCATGTTCCGCAGCCTACAATAGCCCATGTGGAGGCTCTCTACTGCTGTCCCATCGGTCCACGAATGATGTTGCATGAAGCCTCGATTAAATAGTGACCACTTCAGCCTGTTGCAATAATAGCAACCTAGTGTAGGACGTGGTGGGAGGGCATGACACTGGGAGAGGACAGCTCGGGCTAGGATGCACTCATACACAGAATCTGTGGTGAAGGCTGTTTTTGTGGCGCACGAAGCTTTCATTTTCCTGCCGAATGAGGACCCACAACTCACTGGAGAATGGAGCTGAGGCTGAACAAGCACGCAAGGTGTGTCGCAGCAGGTTTCAGCGACGAAGTGGTTCGTATCACGCGCTCAACAGGAACACTCGAATGCAAGGTCTACACGAGAAGAATCGTCTCTTCTATGACTGTTCACAGTCCCTGATACCAGACCCATATCACAGAGTTAGACGTCTTGAGAGATGGAGGGTTTAGGCTGATAAAACACAAATTCTTTTGCGGCCTGTGCCTGAATTCGTCACAGCCAAATGTGACTGCTGGCAATGTAGTGTGCCATTCTTGGAATTGACAAGCGAGGAGCTGGGACTTGGGAGCTTGGCTGTTTTCAGCGTGGCGCACGAACCGGAGGAAGCCGAGCATGATTAGTTGTCGAGATGCGCCACCAGCCGCACAGCCTGTGAATCACGTGGACAGCACCGTAAGACGGAGAGATCGATGGATATGAAAATTCGGCTGATAGGTTGGAAGGTCGAAACCTGACCTGCGGCCCTGAGTGATGTTGACGAGCTAGCCTGATTAAGCTTAGTCAATTCACCCTGCATGTTCTGCGCCTGAGAAGCCCACTGTGAAGCAATCTCTAAGCCAGGATCAGTGAGCCTATCCATTCCGCAAGCACGGCTATTTCGGTTCTTAAAAAGGCCATCAAGAAGGAAGTATTCTTCATATTTTTCACTATCTCCTTGGGTACCCACGCAGCCTTGGGAGCACTACACCTTGTAGTGTTTCTTGACAACTTCGCTCATATCAATGATCGTTTAATGTTGAAGTAGCTTTGGGTGCTTTATCGTCCTCATTCTTATCTAATCATCGAGTTCTGCTTCTTGTTTGGAAATTGAACCAATCATTGCGGGACTCCGGTTCTTGTTCGGGATGCTGGGAAGGAAATTCTCCATCAAAATCCGCGAAAAGATATTTTCCCCTCCTCGAAATGCGTCGATGCCCCGCCTTCGCTCGGTTGTCGCTCTCAACCGCCCTGCTGCATGTTGTCCGGCGCCCTTACGCTGTCGTCGATGCATAAACGCACAGGTGTATCAGTATGCGTCACCCAGTCCTTGCCCCAAAACATCGCCCTCGTCCACTGATGCAATTTGTTTCTGCGTTCCCACAGCGCCTGCACAGTCACAGCGACACGGAAATCACCCCTAGCGTCAACGGTCTGGCCAGTGATATCGGCGCGTTCCACGCATTTCTTCAGGATACGCTCCCAGACCGCTATCGTTCGGTCGTTTCCGCAGGATTGAACAAGACGTGCCCGCACGCAGGCATTACCATCGGGTGGCTCGAAATCAGGTAGCCTCTCCTCAGGTGTGGCATGGAATTTGATTCTGAAACGTTCCTACACCTTGCTCTCCGTCGACGGTACAAAGTAAATTGTCTAGGTATTTCAGAACTCTTTTAGAGAGGCTTGCGCGATTCCACTGGACCAAGCTTGCGCGTAAATATTTGCAGTTCCCTGATACTTCCGCAGCCTCTGGGTCTTCACTCGTCTACTACATACATTTTCCCTCATGTCAGCTTCTTTTGTGGCGAATAATGTCCTCGCTCTCGCCTTTTCGTTCATTACTTGGGCATCCAGGGTCTTTCGTTCCTCTATTGCTCTGGTCACATGCAAGTTAGTTTCTCATGTTCTGAGGCAGACATGCAGATCCCGATTTCTCGATGAATTTTTGGGTTGACTTTGAGTGGGCGTACAGGACAAGCGGCTTGGTTAACTTCCACTTCTGCGGGTAAGGAAGGTATGGAACTGAAAGTTCGAGAAATTTGAAGCAGATTTTCAAAATTTATGTGACTACTTCACCTACTCAAACCACGGTTATCACCCTGCTGAACCAATCAACGACTCAACCATCGCCAATCCTCGCCCAAGGCTAGAATTTCTCTCCGTCAATACGGCTTGGATCCGAGATTACAGTAGGTGTATAGCTCCCTACATATTCCGGAGCCCACGGCAATCTACCTCGCTCATCCATCCTACTGCCCATGTCGGCGAATGAGTACGAGTCCCCGTAAGAGTCCGTGCTAGATCCAATCTCAAGTATCTCATTCTCTAAACGCTCGCCTGCTCCGCCTCGTTCGGGTTCTCTTTTATGTCTCAGCGCGTGATCAGGGCTCGTTGTCGCTGGCCTAAGTGGTGGAGGTTGGGAGCGTTGAGTAGGCAGACCATAGTTCAGCGCCCTCATCATCGGGCTGAAAGTGTTGTGTTGTGTATTCTCAGGAAACAGTGTAGGTGAGCACGAGGATGAAGAGATCAGCGACAAATGGTGTTTCTCTCTTTCGGATCTATCGGAATCAGAAGACTTGTGGTCTTGCTTATTGCTGAGTACCGTCCCACCGCTTCCACGAATTATCGCATGACGGTCGCTAGATGTGGAATGGTAATTCTGGTCATATGTGGATTCAGTCTGTTTGGTTTTATTGGGATGCTGATATCCAGTTTCGTTCATCTTTCCATCCCCGTCTTTGTGACCGTGCCACTTGCCTCGCTGCTCAACATCTAGACTGGGTGGAAACTCATTGGAATGGAACCGATCGGACACGATGATTGGTTTGTTCTTCTTATGCTTCAGAGCAGTTACCACAATGACAGTAGCGATTATAATTATGCCGGTGATGATGAGCGGAGGGAAGAATATGTGACCGGGGGAAGGAACCATGCGAGAGGCAAGTCTAGGTGGGGGAGCGAGAGTGATCGTGGGTAAAGCTGTGATTGTCTCGCTAGAGGTCATTGCTACTCTAGCAGTGTGAGGAACAACAGGGAACTTCGGGCGCTGGAGATGGAGCTAAGTTGCCATGCGGGGTCCTTGATAATAATGTACGAGTTTCTGAACTTCGATTCATTAGATTCCGTGAATTTCGGACACGTGTGATGAAGACCGTTTGCTAGTCCATGAGATATGTTTGCTTCAATTCACCGATATTATACATTGCCATTTCCTCTCCTCCTAACCTCAGCGGGACCGATGTCCTTCTTCAACTCTTGTTCAGGACCAGGCTCAGTCCCAGAGCTCCGCGAGCGCTTCCTGAGGTCCGACATAGAGATGGGAGGCTGCTCCTTCTTTGCATTCGATTGTCTCATCTTGCGCATTTCGATCTCTAGAGTAACAGAAAGCCGATGTAGCAGCCATTGTGCCTCGGTCTTGTTCCCCATCAAGGGACTTCTCACACCGAGCCAACTCCATTTGCTATGCTCACCTTCATCTGCGGTTCCAAGATCGGGTTCACTATGCGCCTTGTGTTCTTCGAGTATTTTGGGCTTTCGATGCACCGAGGCATCGTTCTCATCTTGTCCAATGAGCCGAAGATAGTAGTTCCACTCGGGATAAGTATATTGCCGCGGAGGTGAAGCGTTGATATCTTTCATAAGCTTCTGAATCTCTCTGGCCAGAACGTAATGGTAGAAATGGATATCACGTTCGAGATAGTCGCCATGCTCGCCGGCTTCTTCTGCTTGCTCAAGCTCCTCCTTTTCTAGATGCTCAGTAAGCCGGTCGACCATTCGTTGCTCCGAAGTGCCTGTGGCAGTGAGTCCCTTTGTCTCTTCTTCATCGCCATTGTACAGCTTTCCCGATTTGAGTCTTTTGAGACCTATCTTGAGGGTAGGAGCGATACCATGCTCGCCAGGGAGGACGGTAAGTGAGCCAACCCAAATGGTCAAGTCTCGGAAAGCTTTGATGACTGTATCGCCCATGTTGCTGATGAGGATAGTGAGAGTGGGAACAGCCAACAAGGTCCAGAAGACGAAAAAGGCTTTTCCTGCGTTGCTGTTTACATAGTAATCTCCGTAGCCAATGGTTAGGAGGGAGGTGTAGGAAAAATATAGTGACACGAAGTAACTCCACCCTTGCGGCTTTTCGGAGTGCATGAAGACTAGTGCCCCAAGAAACCACAAAAGGAAGGCAGCCGTTGATGATATTGCGAGCGCGGTGTATCTCCTCTTCCTTTCGGCTTTCTTCTGTATGCGACGCATGATACGGAACTCCTGCTCTCTCCTCTGCGCCTCGTTGAGACCCTTCTCGGAGAACGTTATCGTTTGCCACCAATCAAGTTTAATGGTCCTTTCTTCATGATCGATTGTTGAGAGTACTTTTCGCCTCTTCAGTTCCATGAAGCGAGCCGACATCTTCTCCTTGCCCCGTTCTAGGACCAATGATCGTATCGAGCCAATCACTAGACCAACTGATACGATGCCACCGATGGCATAGAAGAACAGTAATGAACGACCAGCATGCGTCAAGGGGACGTATTCGCCACCAACACCAATGGTCAGTAGTGTAAAGTCTGCCCAATAGACTGCATCGAGAAAATCCCATCCTTCAATCTTCGAGAATATAAGTGCCCCAATGAGAAGATAGAACATGAAGCTGATAGTTTGGAGCATCAACGTTCGTTGGCTTGACGTAAGTCGAAATTCTTTTGGATAATGACCTTGGTAGGCTCCGACTACGGTCAGTATCATCAATGATGCGATGATGAAGTAGAGTGCGGCGGCGATGATGCCGTAGTAATAGGCCTGGCTTAGAGCATGCTCAGTCATCGGCTGTATGCGGAAGACTGAAGTAGAAGCAACAGAGACGAGGGCTATGAGGAGAAAAGAGGCGAGGAACCAGCCGACAATGGTAATCGGCTGCGCAATCGCAAAAGACAAACGTCGGGTCATGTTCAGTAACAGAGCCATATTGGCAACGAGGGCAAAGACCAACGAGATCGAGTTTACTGCTATCAGCCTACAAAAGTTATTAGCACATATTCTAGGTTGATAGTATTTTGAAGTTGGCGAAGGCACATATGGTTGTGAAGCTCTTGTCCATGCAAGACAACTCTGTGCAAAGCGTCGAACCTACCATTTGGGATCCTCGATCTTCATTCCATGCCCCTCGTCCGCGAAGGAGGGAATGTATATTCTCCACTTCTCTACCAGCGCACATATACTAAATGCATTTGCGATTGGTCCAAATGTGCCTGCAATCAACGGACACGCCGTGGACGCGAACCACCATCGACTATTGCGACATTAGACGATGATCGACGTAAAGGGCTTCGTAGCGTCTCGTACCTCGGATCCAAATAATCTTCCTCTTCCCAACGTGCCTTCTTTGTCTCCTCTTCATCCACATTCTTCTCTACATCATCCGCTGCTCTCTGTGCAGGTTCATCGAGGCCAGGGTCATTCATATTTTTGAATATTAGACGTTAAATATGTTGACGCGGACTGGAGCATTATTATGGGGGATTCATCAGCAAGTAGACGGTGCTATGTGCGAAGAAGAAAACAAAATAAAATCAGGGATGCAGGATCCGTTGCACAGGTCGTAGGACGTGTGACCGTGATAGGTTGGTACGCAGCTATGACGTAGTAAGAGACGCATCCGGACCATATGATTGGTGGACCGAGCGCGACCGGGGTCGTCCTCCACGCCTGCCGCGGGATGACGGTGGCTGTTCGGTGAACTTGGCAGTGCTTGGTCTGGAGTTCATATGTCGATATCGAAGAGGAGTTTTATGACGCGGAAGACAATGTATTCCTATGCGCATTCGATCGCATGATTAGCTCGTGGATTTTGATGTGTCCGCCGCATTGCACGAACTTCGTCCTCCTCCCATTCAGTCAGCATGTCCTCGCATTTCCACGTATTATTTCATGGCGCGGTGTTGTTGTCCCGCTGAGAGACGTCCATACCGCTGAACTACAGAACAAAATGAAAAGGTGGAGTATGCGGCTAGCATAGCGGAGTTCCAGTGTGATCGACAAACAATTCAAGTCACTAAGAATGATAATCGGTCATAGCAAGACTCTCCAATGTTCGTTCTCCCCACAAAGTCTTTTAATTGGACATTATAGATGCTGTGACTTTCTCGATAAGTTCAAAATCACATTCTTTGCCGAATGTCTTCGCCAGTTCCGTTGGCAAACCTACAAGAAACTCTATCTACGGTGGTCACAAAGTGCATCGGTGAGGTTCACTTCAAGGCCCCCTCCGACTATACACGCTTAAAGATATGGTATATAGTCGAGAACCCGGGCCTTATTCCATAAGCCTTGGGCAAGACGGACGTGTTATTGAAGTTCTATCGCACCTTCCTTTTCAACGTATCCAGACAAACATATCTTGCACCTCACATCGCCTCTGGTGTACGCCTTTACTTTATTCCCCTGTAAATAGAGTCTCACCTTGGATGCCCATGTGCCAAGTAAAGGCAATTCTCGCGTCCTGCCGTCAATTTCTCTCGGTGACTTGCGATTTTTCTTGACTCACGCTTTCACCACCGCTCCTTCACTTGCACCTACCCTTCCGGGAACTTCTCACCCTCCTCGCTCCTTCCCCAACAACGCGTAACAACAGCAAACGCGCCACGCCAAGAGTTTTAGGAGGTAGCCCTTTCCTTTTAAAACTTCACGCGACGGTGCGTTCAACCCGATTCTCCTTCCATCCACTCCGTACATTTTCCCTTTCTTAAACCTACAGCGACCCCATCACCATGTCGGAAGCTATCACTTCCCCCATCGACGATGCCGCTACAGCTCGCGCAAAGCAGCTGAGTGAAGATATCCAGAAGGCTAAGGATGCCGGTTGGACAAATCCAATCCCATTCAACTATGAGACTGTCATTGGTGGCGAGGCCGCTAGAGAGCCTTCACACGAGGGCGCTGTTTGGCTCTCTGATGCCGCCGTCTACGTCTGGGATGATGAGTATGGTGAGGTAGGCCCAAAGAATCCTGATCTCGAGAAGATGCTCTACGAAGGCCCGGACATCATGCGTGCTGGCGGTGCTATCAAAGCACTGTCCTATTCAGTGGAAAACTTGGGAATGCACGTTCACCCGGTTCGCAACGTAAGTGGACCCAGACCTCTGTATAAGCTTCGACCGCGTTGCTGACTGTGTTCATTAGTTTGACGATGCTGGTCTGCATCCAGTCATGCTCGAGAATGTGAAGCTGTGCAAGTACGAGTATCCTACACCAATCCAGTCTTATTGCATTCCAGCCGTATTGACCGGCCACGATGTCATCGGTAATGCCCAGACTGGTATGTGTGTTGCTCTCAGTCTCCTACTCATCGCTGACGGTTGAATAGGCTCTGGCAAGACTGCGGCTTTCCTCATCCCCATCCTATCTAAGCTCATGGGAAAGGCTCGCCAGCTAGCCGCCCCGCGTCCTAACCCGACTAAATACAATGCCTCTACCGACCGCGTCCGCGCTGAGCCTCTCGTTCTGGTAGTCTGCCCGACTCGCGAGCTGGCCTGTCAAATCTTCGATGAAGCTCGCCGTTTGTGCTACCGTACTATGCTTCGGCCGTGCGTCATCTATGGGGGTGCCCCTGCAAAGAATCAGCGAGAGCAACTTGAGATGGGCTGCGATATCCTGATTGCCACTCCTGGTCGCCTGATGGACTTCATGCAGAATATTAACCTGCTCTCCCTCTCTCGCCTGAAGTAAGCATACTCGACGCACTCCGCAGAATTATGAGAACTAATGATATAGATTCACTGTTATTGATGAAGCCGACGAATTGCTGTCCTCTGGATGGGAGGAAGCCATGGACAAGCTCTTTCAGGGCTCTGGTATGATCATATTCGCCTCCACGTTAAGACGCAAGTTAACCATTTTAGACACCAATGCTGATGCAGATCACACATACATGATGTTCTCGGCTACCTTCCCAAAATCAGCGCGCAAGTTGGCCCGCGACTTCATGGACCCAGATGCTGTTCGCATCAAGGTTGGTCGAGTTGGGAGCACCCATGGAAACATCAAACAGCAGATCGTTTACGTCAATGAGAATGAGAAGAGCCAGGCCTTGTTTGACTTGATTTACTCTAGTGAACCTCAGCGTACTCTGGTCTTCGTCAACGCCAAGGTCAAGTGCGATTTGGTCGACGATTTTTTGTATAACAAGGGTCTGCCGACAACTTCCATTCACTCCGACCGGACTCAACGTGAGCGTGAGGATGCTCTTCGCTCCTTTCGCACTGCCAAATGTCCTATCATGGTTGCTACTGGCGTCACCGCGCGTGGTTTGGATGTCGCTGGCGTCAAGCACGTCATCAACTACGACCTACCATCAACTCAGCACGATGGCATCACCGAGTATGTCCACCGCATCGGTCGTACTGCTCGTATTGGAAATGATGGCAAGGCGACATCATTCTTCAATGACCGCAACGAGGATATCGCCGAGGATCTTGTCAAAATCTTGCTGGAATCGAAGCAGGAGATCCCTGATTTCCTTGAGAACTACAAACCAGCTGATCCAGACAATATTGAGTGGAATGATGGCACTGATGATGAATCCGAGGCTGGAGACTTCGGTGGTGATGCTGGCTTTGGAGGTGGTTTCGGTGCCGGTGCTGCCGCTGATGATGGCTTTGGCAGTGGTCCTACCGGTGATTCCACGGCTTTCGGCGACGGGTTCACTGCTGGTGGCGCCGAGGACAAGATCGCTTCTTGGTGAGCATGTCTCTATTCGAGCTACACCAACGGCGATTGCGTTCTTGTCCCACGCAGCGCTTTCGCGACTAACTCCATGTGGTGTCCTCTATGGACAACGTGCTGTGTTTCCGGCGATCACAATTTTCAGGGGTCTGACCTCCAGGGAGAGTTCATTACGATTGTTGCTTGCCTGCACGAGTAGCGTTGCAGGTATTGCTACTTGATATGCAATCTGCTGGGGATTGCAATCTTCACCAGGTAGCTTCATGAATGGGAAAACGCCAATGAGTCTAATCATACCGAGTGGCCTCTTGCGTGCCTCACTTACCTACCAAACTGTGATGTCCACCAATAAAAGCTCCTTGCCAACTTTGCCTCCTGGAATTGGAGGCATTCAACTCCAGCAAAATGGCTAATGCTCTCAAATAATTTGTAATTTTCAAAAATGTCTTATTCGCGAACCGACAATCTCCTTGATCCTCAGGCTTAGACTAATAGAGCTCGATTGGTGGCGTAGTCTACTGTAATATATGGTAGGATTTGTAGCAGACTTCATCACACTGAGCGTATACATGCCGTCGCATTGGAGCCGAAGTATGTACAATATACCTACATCATGGATATCTAAAATACAAAAGTCCTCGCATACTTCCTATCCATATCTTCATATTCCTCCTTCAACATCTTGCCCCTCAGCTTGTTCAGCCTCATGACTACACCCTCCTCTTCGCCTTCGAGGTCATCCACCTCCGTGTCCAGCATTTCTGTGCCTCGAGCTTTCCACATTAACCTCCCAAGTCCCCAGCCACTGTTGGCGGAGTCTCGCTTCGCTCGTGCTTCTGCCGCTAGGTATGTCATCATCTTGCCCCAGGCTTCTAGGCCGACTTCCTCGCACTGCTCGCATTTCTTGACGAGAGTAGAGTTTGTTGAGATTACGGGGAGGAACTGCGCTGATTTAGCCATAGAGACTGCATCGCGTACCCATGAGAGTCCTTGTTGGCGTTGTGAGGCAGAGGAGGAGGTAGCAAAGAGGATTTCGCCAATGTAATTCTTCAAGGCAGCTTCTTCGCACCGCTCTGTGGTGTAGCGGAGAAGGGGCTCATCGCCTGTAGGTGGTAGGTCCGGGTATTCGGGCTCGTTGAGGAGACTGAGCATAGTACCTGTGATGCTAGAATCTAGTTGTTTGCGTACAGGAGGCGACGAGGCAGGATCGGCATTCAGGCGGGCGCGTAGAAGAGAGATGAAAATTGGGAGGGCTGCAGTAACATTGCCATTGGCGGCATAGAAGGTTGCGAGATTTGTGGCAGCGTAGACGATGTTCGGTGTTATGAGGTCTTGGGGAGCTGTAGAGGAGAGAACGCCGGAGTTGGTGTCTATGACTGTTGAAGGGTCGGCGGTAGAGAGACCGGAAATAGCGATATCAAGGCCCCAGCGATACATTTCTTCGGCCGAGTCAGGGAGCTTCTTGAAGGCAAGCCAATCAGCATAGCCAAGAGCAGCACTAAGTCGCTGGTAGGTTGTGAAACCTTTGGAGGTGATGACTTTGAGGTAGAAGGTCTCTGGAGGCGCGGCTGCAGGAACTCGGTGTTCTTCATCGGGGACGGTGGGCATGCCTGGTAATGTCGCTTTTGGCCGTGGGTTCGTAGGCGATTCAACGAATTCGGGGGCCCAAATGTTAATCCTGGATTCAGTTGTGACCCAGCCTTCCAAGCGTTCTGCGGCGGCAGCCATGCCCATGAGCACTTCATAGTATCCTTGCCGCCATTCTCCACTCTTCGCTGTCAGGTCGTATCCAGCTTTTCCAACGCCTGGCACTAACAACCCACCCTCTTCCTGCTCTGAAATACCTTCTCCATCTTTTTCAGGATTCTCCAATCTCTGTAGTGCACGCTGCAACTCATCATACACTCTCGCCCAGTTCGGAAAGCCCTCTTCTTCGTTGTTCTCCGGAACCTGCCACCATTTCCCTCTCCTGAATCTGAACCTTGTAATAAAGCTCCATTCATGCGGCGATGGAAAAGCTCTCTCCTGTCTTTCGCTCAGAAAACCTAAGCTAGAGATACTGAAGCAGGTTGTGACGAAAAATATCAAAAACGTCCACTTGACAGTTTCGCGTGCGGTTTCCTTTATGAACTTTTTTTGATTTGCGGATATGGAAAATAGGCGAGACAGCTGGGAATTTGATAGGTGCGATCCCGAAGGGTAGAGGAACGGGAGTTGTGGCCGCGGAGAGTTTCGATGGGAAGCGAGCAGGAGTCGAGGTGGTTTGTGAGAGAATTGGCGCGGGCACGAGGGCTTAATGGGGCGCGCATTTGGCGGTCGTAAAGTCCGCCGCGGTAAGCGTATTCTATGCGTAGCGGGTCGCATTGCGTTGTGTAGATGGAGATGATATCAAGCTTTGCATGATCTCTGGGGCTGTCATTTGAGGGTCGCGTTCACGCGCCAAGCCATTGGCGTTCACCGCCTGGCAGAAAAGTGCGACTTTCGAGAATTTCAAGACCGAGCTCCCCACATTTCTCTCTCTGTCGCAGCTGAACATAATTACCTAACCGCCAGCATGTCGAAGTCCGAACTTAAGGAAGAGAAGCGCAAGCGCAAGAGGCAGGAAGAGGGACTTGACACAGCCGAGAAGAAATCCAAAAAATCCAAAAAATCGAAGACATCCACCGCAGACGCCAATGTAGGAATCGCGGAGAAGGATCAAGACTTCATACGCTTCGACGACGAGCCAATGCCCGACGCTTCCAACATCGTCCCCAATTCTACGCTCTCTGAAGTTGCAGGCAAGAAATCGAAAAAGGAAAAGAAGTCAAAAAGGTCTTCTACCAAGACCGAAGACGCAACGGCTCAGGCACAGGAAGCTAGTCTAACTGAGGAGCAAACAGGACAGTCGGCGAATGCGAAAGCTAGTAAAACGAAAGACAAGAAAGACAAGAAAGACAAGAAAGACAAGAAAGACAAGAAAGACAAGAAAGACAAGAAAGACAAGAAAGACAAGAAGGATAAGAAGTCGAAGAAGGCTAAGAAGGTACCTGAAGCCAGCCTCAACGAAGTCAATGGCGCCGCTTCAGCCACAGACAACGACGACACAGAAGAGATCGAGGTCACAAAGTCCAAGAAGGATAAAAGCAAGAAGGAGAAGAAAGAGAAGAAGGCAAAGAAGTCTAGTGACCAGGATGAGCCTGCCGTGAGCGAACTACCTGACGCAGCCGTGAACGTTACGGACGACAAAATCTCGAAGAAGGACAAAAAGAAAGAGAAGAAGGAAAAAAAGGAGAAGAAATCCTCAAAAACGGCGAACACTGAGGTGCCTGAGCAGTCTACAGTTGAAGCTAATGGCACTATTGTGGAAGAAGATGCTGGGGAGGATGCCGAGGCGCAATACGAAGATCCTGAGGGCAAGCTTAGTCGGTTCATTATATTTGTTGGTATGTTTCGTAATCACTCTCTAGCTTTCTTCATCTAATCCTTCTAGGTAATCTTCCTTACACTGCGACCAAGGAGCAAATTGAAGCCCACTTTGAGAAGCTCAAACCCTTCGAAGTCCGCATGCGCACGTATAAGAAGACCGGCGAATTTATGGGAACCTGCTTCATCGAATTCAAGCGCTTCGATCACATGCAGACGGCTTTGACGAAATTTCATCACTCGGTCTTCCCTGATAGCAAGAACAAAAAGAGCGAAGGCAGGAAAATCAACGTGGAGCTGAGGTAAGATTCTGTCTTCTACCCGAAGAAGTCCCTTGCTAACATGGACACTTGTACAGCGCCGGAGGAGGTGGCAATAATCCCGATCGGATAGAGAAAATCAAAGCCAAGAACGAGAAGCTGCAAAATGAGCGACAACGAAACCGGGAAAAGCGCGATGAGATGGAATGGAAACAGAAGGAGCGCAAGGACAAAAAGGAAGCTAGAAAGGGCAAGAGTGCAGAGAATGCTGGTGCGGGAGAAGCGGAGGAAGCAGGAACCTCAGATGAGGCGCACGCTGGCATTCATCCTGCTCGACTTGCAATGTTGCAACAGGGTCCTCCTCGGTGGCAGAGCAATCAGAGGCAACGGTTTTGAGTTGGACAGGACGGAGCATGTTGGCTAATATTTCATGCCGTGTAGTTGGATATGGCATTTTGCTGGCGCTAGACAAAATATTTTCTTCTCAGTCTCTTATACATGATATTGACGCTTATAAAGCCATTCTCTTTACTATAGACTTCCATTTTTTTATATGTTGACCCACTCGACCAATCAGATGTCTTTTACGCCGCGGCCCGAAGCGGACATCGGCAGTTTAGTCACCTAGATACCTTTGCCATCGCCCGCAAACTCCTAAAAACTTACGTTCTACATACAAAATAAGTCTTTCCATGGAACCGAAGTAGCAGAGAGCGAATAATTGGTATGTCTGACCCTTTTCATCACGATCATGGTCTTGCGATCAGCCTTGGTGGCAAAAGTTGTCCTCTAGACTTGTAAAGCAGCTTGAGAGGAGTCACTTTACCGCTGTTCTCAGCTTCAGGTGTGATAACGTAGTCTGGAGTTGTATTATCTTTGCCTTTCAAGGATTCTTTGCTAAAAGATGGGAGTCTTGGTCTTCATACTTGGCTTGAATTTGCCTCATGAGTTTCTCTATACGCAATGGCACTAATAGAACCATACTGATGATATAGACATTCGTTGTGGTGTCTACTATAGTCCAATCGAGCTTTCCTTGGCCAGTGCAGATCTATTCTAGAGTTGCCAGTAGTTAAAGGACAAAGCCGACATGTCTACAACCGAGTCCTCAACCTACACTGCCGACATACCTTCAGGACCCATCGCTCGGACCACAGACAACATCCACGTCGAACTGACTCCTAATGATCTAGACGCACTCGCCTGTACAGGATTCGTGAGATCACCCTCTGCAGGGGCTACAGTCCTCTTTATCGGCACCACTCGTGACACCTTCAACGATCTCCCTGTGTCCTCACTTGCTTACACATCCTACACACCTCTCGCCATATCGACACTCTATTCAATCGCTTCAGACATGGTCACGAAACATCAACTCACCAAGATCGCCATTGTGCATAAGCTAGGCGAGTGTCCGATCGGCGAGGAGAGTATTATCATCGCTGTTAGTTCGCCACATCGACAGGCAGCATGGAAAGCAGGAGAGGAGGCTCTAGAAGAAACGAAGAAGCGAGCTGAGATTTGGAAATTAGAGAGATTTGAAGGTGGTGAGGGTGTGTGGAGAGCGAACCGGGATGGAGCCTTGGGCACTAAGATCGATGAAGCGAAGGCTCAGAGTGCAGATGCTTGAACGACGAGGGACGAAAAGGATGCGGAGACTGAGAGACTCCAGTCAGCGCAGCTGACTAGATGAGCTCTGATCTGCAGCCTACGGGTCAAGCTGTTAATGCGGGGTCAAACTTTCCGATCGACTTGAAGTCGGTGAGCATGTCTGGGCGAGAAGACCGCACCTTCATTGTGGAATCAATCGTCTATTGATGCGAAGTCACATCGTATATGCGTCCCCCGCTGCTGACAGCAGCTAGTATGTGTCATGCTTATCGTTGTGATTGGTGGAGGCGAAGCAAAGAGCACAGAGTGGAACAGGATCTGTCGTGCGAGGCAAGTAGCTTTATCGAATGAAATCTTGTATCATAGTTTTCACACTGCCTGCTAGATTCGAAAGCCTTAAATGTACTATTGACAAAGGTCACCATAGTAAGCCTTAAATGGTACGTGTGACGGCATGGCTTGCTCAAGAGGTTTCCACAGGATCGTCGGACTCAGCAGATCACTTCGGAGTAGGACTTCAATTACTACACAGAGGGATTGCAAAAGGAGAGGATGTAAGGGAGCCCTGGATTATCTTGATGAAAACCTACCATTTTGTCAAACGAGGCGAGAATCGAGTCCAACAGAGTTCAAGCCTCGCCGTTTTCGATTCGGGGATATCTTGTGTTTGGGATACAGCTGAGAATTGGTCGAGACTAAAGCGGAAGGCGCCGGAGCGTATGTGTTACGCAGGGTCTTGGGCGTCTTCTAGCTGACAGCCACATGTTACACTACAAGTATCGCCATGCTCGATGCTTGAGTAAACAAGCGGGACTGTCGATGAAGATAGGTCTCAATCCGCCACCATATGGCCCTTAGTTAGCATGCACATGGTGTATTAATATGATACCGGCTGGCTGACCTGCATCAAACCTGCCAGCCCACCATGCTACGGACGAGTTCCAACCGCGGGGTGAGATGGAGTCTCTGCCTAATGCTGCAAGGACTCTTTTCATTCCGATGTGTTTATGCATCCTAGTAGAACCGGTGCAGAAATGGCACCTTTCGATGTCTTGCTGAACGAGAACTACCTTCGCCAGCATTAGCTTTGGGCGTAGCCAAAATGTACACTATTTTTACAACCAGCCATAATCGTACACGTCGAGCTGTCATTATCGATTTGCCTCTGTGTTGCCACTTTTGTCCCCCTCTTCCACCGTTGTTTCTCTTGACGCCTTAACCAAGTCTCCTATCGATTCAGGAACAGCCTCTCCAGACTGGTAGATTGCGTCGTAGTTCAAGCGGCTCCTTAGTGCAGACTGCGCCTCTTTGATGCCTGATATGTCGAATACCCATAAGATCCCGCCAATGCCCATTATTCCTAGACTAAAGCAATTTATTGTTGCCAAATTGAGTGCCTGAACAGCATCCTGAAAGGGGCTAAAGTGTTCGTGCGGATTCGTGTTTGGGTTATAAAACTTTGGCTTGATTCGTAATTGCCGCCTATATACAGCCCGTCGAGTGATGGCGGAAGATGCCAGGAAGCATGTAGCACCCAGGAAGAAGATCGATAATTGGCGCAATGACCGTGGTGAGCTGATGGGTGTGCTTTCGTAGGTAGATTCGGGCGAAGGACTCGGCGGGGTATTGACCGGAGCTGCAGAAGACCTGGTCATTATTCGTACAATCGGAAGCTTATGTATGGCTTCTATGCGTCCTGGGAGGCGCAATGCAAGTATTTCAAGCCCGTAGGTGGATCGATTGCAGCGTCAACGTCCCATGCTGCGCCTGAACTGGTAGGCCGAAACGAACGACAGGAGGCTCTCACGGAGGCTCAGATGTCACAATATTAAGGGTGAGAACACTTGATTTGCTGTATACCCTACGGCGGATCCACCCGAAGCAGTGAAAAGAGCGAGTGCAGCGCTCGCGGTTGCGCACAAAAAGTTGACATGGGTATGCTTAGTCATCAACTCTCGGAATCGGAACGGAGAAACGTCCCCAGGCAAGACATGTCTTCTCCTCCAACCGACCAACTTGCTTACACCCTGCGTTCCTCTACGCCCGCACATGGAGGGTTCTTCGGACGGCCGCGGCCTTGCATAGGCCCACAGAATCTGCTTCTGGTCAGAGACAGATTCGGCCGAGGCTACATTGTGCCACACGTTTTCGTGATTGATTGGAAGATCGCGACTTTGTTCCGACTCCTACTCGACCCCCAAATACAGCTCTTCAGACGTCGGGTCTCGGACGCACAGTCGTCTTGCAGGGCCCCCGAGCGACGCCCTACCCAAGTCTGTGCGCACAAACCCAACATAGCGCTACGCCTCACCAGATTGGGACAATGTCCACTGTTACAAGACCTCGCGGGACACGAGGAGCGTGCGTGCGTCCTTGGTCGACCCTGTGCCGACATTGTAGCTAGCCAGCCTCTGCCGACTCGCTTCTCGGAGTCATGCTGTGGACTACGACTTTAGACACCTCTCTACCAGAGATGGACATGCCTGGGCTCATCTTGGGCTCCTCTACTGCTTCGTAAGAATAATATGGTATGGCAAGTGCGTTTATGTGCGGTCGAGTCGCATTCTCTTTGTTACTATAATAGGTAGCGCTACAACTTGCGCGTAGTGCTAAGCCTCCTACAAAGCTTCGCTACTCTCCAACTTGGCTCTCATGCACGAAATATCGCCATGGAGTCACCTAAAGCTACACCGGATTTGCGTGGCGGCCCTTCCTGCAACTAGACTTTGCACTGTGACCCCTGATCGATGCTATGATCTCAAGCCGCATCGACACTCTCCAATCGACTAATATCGTCAGTGCTGTCTTGGCCCCGCTGTGCCTCTGTTACGTTGCCAGCACGCGACGTGCACCCAAATGCGGCGCTTCGTATGCTATGATCACCGGTTGGATGACGGGAGGATCAGCTTTGGTCCGTGTCTGCAGTACACAACGAGCGCCTTCCGGACCGTTAGCTAACGAAGCAGAGGCTGATGTCGAAAGCAGCTTGCTTCTAAGCCTGGATAAGTCTATAAAGCCTGCTCTCCCAGCAGCAGTCAAGGAATTTCACCACCATCGAGAAGTCCTAAAACATTCGTTACCTTCCCAACTAAGACGTAATAGTCCAAGTCTTTGGTCACTCCATTACTCCCACGGATACCCGCAGTAAATTTGCAATACCGTCACAATGCTTTTCCAGACTGCAATTGTTGCTCTGCTTGCGTCGGCCCCGTTCGCTGCTGCCTTTCCTGGTCAGCCTGCTGGCTATGGATCATCGACGTGCTCCGCAGGTAATGCAAATGCCATGTAGTAGTTCTCAATTCTTATTAAACTGCTATTAGTTTACAGCACCAAGACTGAGGTCGGGAAATCCACGAGCACCCACCTTTCTACGAAGACTACTGTGGTTCCAGTCACTACTGTCTTAACTAGCCAGAAGACGACTGTGATTCCTTACCCTCAGACGAGTGTTGGCACTTCCACTAAGGTACGGCTTGCTTGTGCAGTGGTTCGGTATCTGCTGACAAGAGTTACACCAGACCATCACCACGGTTGAGACTAGCAAGGTCACAAAAACTATTCCCATCACGACAGTCATTTATTCTACCAAGACCGAGGAGGTACTCAAGACCAAGACGACAACATCGCCCTGCCCATTCACGTGAGTATATTTCCATACAGTTATGATAGCTTTAGGCTAAAGGCTTCAAGATCTGTCCATACCTCCTACAAGACTTCGGTATCGACCTGCCCCGTCACTACCGTTGTTAGCAAGACATCTACTTCTATCTGCACCGAGAAGACGGAGGTTCCTTACACGAAGACCAAAGTCGAGACTAAGACAGTCTGCGCGACTGGGGGCACATACTAAGCAGATGCACAAAATCTACATGCGTAAAAGCATACCGTTTCCTTTGGGGCTTTTTGTTTGACCTGGACTTAATCTATTTCAACACCGTTGGAAGACTGAACGGGACTACGCTCTTTCCTGTATATTGCGCTGCTCATGTCGTGTCTATCACTCCTTAGAATTCATGCATGCTCACTGCTTAGACTACGTAGAAAATAATGACATTTCGGACACTGTGATCTACAATTATCGGAGGACCGATTTCGTGACCCGCATTTACCAGACTAGGAAATCTTTGGCCATTGGCTTGATCCTGCGCCACCGCAAACTGGACACGGTTGTTAAAAGTCGCGGACGAAACACTGTTCATATGCAAAGACAACGAATGCGAAGGCAACCAGTCGCAGCCCTAGCATCCATTGACTTGTCTGCGGCGTGGTTTAGCATAAGCTAGTCATGCAGGTAAGACATGCCAGATGTTGGGGCCAGCTACGTCCCAAGCGCTGTCCCTCGGATATCAACTTCTTGGAACCGCCTCCGAAATTAGAATTATCTTTCCCATTGATTTCTTCGAGTCCTTCTTAGAATTTTCAAGTATTTTGTTTTCTCGTGTGGTGATGAAAAGAATACGGAAGGCTGTGTCCATTGGTGGCACTCCAACCGCCTTGCCCAATGCGTCAGCGTTGTTGGGTTGGTCTAACACCACGACACCAGCTCTAAATTCTAGCGCTCCTAACATGTCTCGACGCTCGCTGTCACAATGCAACCATAGTAAGGCAATTCGTATTCTAGGATCGAGAACAGTCCTCCCCACAAGGCGCTCCTGGTCGAGTGGATTCAGGCACAGCAAAATCCCTCACTGTGGTGATCTACATCGCAGGCAGGCTGCGGAGCCGCAAGAATGCCTTGTTGGTCAGGTTCTGCATGCTGTAAGCCTATGATACGTAGAGCATAGGTATTAAGCATAGGACCACTCTGAAGAAGGCAATGGCGACTCTGCATTAGGAAGTCTCGTGATCGGAGTTGACTAGGATGAGCAATGTCGAGTAACAAGAGGCTGAACTGGGATTCTGCTGATATGACATGCTGAGAGACCGTCTGTGGGGCCAACTGTGCGGTATATGTGGGATCTCGCATCGGTCGACGAGCAGGTTCGGCGAGTAGATCACTCTACCTGTATGTACCATCCTCTACCTCCGAATCCGTCGAGATGAATTGAGGGCGAACCAAGGAATTCTTTGAGGCGCGAAGCTAGTGGAAACAACGTGGGCTTACTCCATTGTCTGTCTCATTCCAGCCGCTAGCATGATCAACGCACGCGGGGAGATATGGTTGTACTCGAAACGTCGTGTCACGCACCGAATTCGACATGAAAATTGTATACCTGCCCCGTGTGTTACGAATAATATGTGTTCGTAT
Source organism: Periconia sp. TS-2 (assembly GCA_030378425.1). Taxonomy (NCBI): domain Eukaryota; kingdom Fungi; phylum Ascomycota; class Dothideomycetes; order Pleosporales; family Periconiaceae; genus Periconia; species Periconia sp. TS-2. The sequence goes on along the minus strand of JASNQO010000016.1, from coordinate 680,403 downwards.
TGCTTCGGACCCCAATTCTCGAAACAGAGTTCAGCATGTCACGTTACCTACCTAGGCCGTTACCCGTCAGTACGAGAAGAATCGATTACTTGCATAAGCCCATGACATAGGCTCCAAATAGACCAGGATAAAACCTTCTACTATTGGTGTGGTCATGATGTCGTGAACATGACACCGTATCCTTCCCATGGTAGAGCTGGTCGCGCAGCTCCGCTGCAGCGTCACCGTAGAGCTCGTACTCATCTTCATGCCCCGACCAGACCTCTCATCGTAGTCCGACTCGAGGCTCTGACGGAATTTCTTACTCTCAGCTTTTGGCGCGTGCGACAAAGCATTCTCGAGATCATTGATCTTTACTCATCCTCGCGTGGCTGGCTAGAACACGACCAAATCTCCGTTACGAAGTCCGACTACAGCAATGCCTGAAGCTAGAAATCTGCATTAGCGACTGCTCTCATCGAGGCCCAAAATAACATGAAACACATGTTGTCTCTAACCGCTTCTGTGCCCAGCCAATTAGGGTGGAGACGATGTGTTCTCGTCTTACATGCAGTTTTAGGAAAATGTGCGCGTGAGGAGCCCGCACACTTCCGCTCGAACACTATGACAACAGAATTCGAATGTCTGAGCGATACAACCCTTGACACTCATAAAAACAATTGCTAAAGTATCTGAATCCCCTTGGAGTTGATGTGAGTATATATTAGTCAGCAGCTTGAGAAGTAAGATGACATCAACGGCCCACATTGAGCTGTAGACATTCTTAACAACCGCCCTTCTCGTAAAGACGCATATTGATGATTCCTCAAACCTCATTTTGAATCAACTAATTTATAGACAACAAAATGGCGGCCAAAAAAGAAGTCGTTTATTCAGACGCGACCCCTAAGCCTTTCCCAGTAATGCCGTTCTCCTCCGCTGTGAAGAGTAACGGGATGGCCTACCTCTCCGGAAACATCGGCATGGATCCCAAGACGTGCAAGCTCATTCAGGGAGATATCAAGGATAGAACAGTCAGATCTGTCGACTGAGCATCCTGTTGCCATGGCTGATATTGAGTAGAGAACGATCATGACCATCATCTCGCAGGTGCTGAAGGACTCTGGATCAGATCTGAAGAATATTGTCAAGGCCACCGTGTATCTGACGGATTTCAAGGATTTCCAGGCAATGAATGAGGCATATCTAGAGTTCTTCCCCGATGCAAATGACCTCCCTGCAAGAACTTGTGTACAAGTTGCGGCGCTACCGCTAGGGACGGATGTCGAGATTGAGTGTGTGGCGGCCCTGAACTAAATAGTCGCCCGGCCATGATTCGTAAAGAGGCTCGCGAAATTGTTAAACACCATTCTAGCTCAGCCAACAAAAAAGGCATTATCTTCTAAATGCCTTTAGCATAAAATTGATAATACCTCTGAAAAGCTCGCGAAATGAATTAAGAACACACAACAACTAGTACTACCCTCATTGAATAGCATCGCGAATAGTGGTTCGGAGACAATCATACTTGGTAGGCTTGGTTACCTGCGTTGGTTCCTGTGGATAAAGTGTAGGTATGTGCATCAGGTTTCCTCTTGGCTACAGAACTTCACCCCTCGATCACTAGTCGCGGCTGACTTCAAAGGTTTGGATATGTCAGTGTTTCAGTCCTAGAGTCTGCTTTCTGGTCTCTGGGTCTGTCTCTACAGATTGCAATGTTTATAGAATCTTCTTCTGCTTAATGCTTGCATTTTCCTATCACCTCTACTTGCATGTCCAGCTCTCATTCGAGCGGCTGTAGGAGATTGAGGGCGCCACCGACTAGCTGAAGACTTCCAGTCACGAGTGTTTCCATTCCGTCATGATGTTCGCCAATATTCTTCGCAAAAGCTAAGGCTCCTTCAATGGTATCCTGACGTACAACGACCGCTTCAGGATCCTTTTCCATCCAAATATTAGAAAATAATGCAGGAAAGTCTGGGAACGGTGCTTCAGGGGTCTTCACTGTCTTGTCTTGTTGATGTTAAAAGAAGTTATATGGGCCAAGAGCATGCATTAAACACTCACCAAGTCTTTAGTGCCATCCAGCCTTTCTTGATAAGTGGTGAAAATGACGTATTGCGGTCGCACATGATTGCCTAGCAAAACGTTTGCCAAAGTTTCGAGCAATGCTACACCATCTCGTTCTGTAGAGATATGTGCATATATGAGGATGCATGGCGGACGACACCTATGCACACTGAGTCGTCATTCTTATCAGACCAATGTCAGGTATAAATATATACCGTTGTGAATTAGCCGTTAGTTTGCAGAACCATTCGGCAGCGTGTTTGATGCTCAAGTCGTTATGCGCCCCATCGAGAAACCATTTACTGCTCCCATCCTCAATGGTTTCGAACCTCCCGGGCCAAATGAAGCCCTCGATGCCCCGAAGAATATCACAATGAGATAAACGCTGATTATTTGAAGGCGATGTCCGCTCTATAAATGTATCCACCAGAGCAAGTGCTAAAGAACAATTCACTCTTTGTACTGGGGCTTGAAACGCTTGTGCATTACCAGGCAATGATGTGTCGACATCCACGAACTTCAGCTCCACAGCTTTTTCTGCAGCTCGAGCTTGTAGCATTGCGGCAACATTCGATTCTTGTGGAGCCGAGAATGCGGGTACATCCTGCTTCAATATTCCTGCCTTGTGCCAGGCAATGTTCTCTATAGTAGGTCCAAGTTGAGAAGTGTGATCCAGACCAATAGACGTGATGCCGGTGGCGACTGGCTTCCGCACGACATTTGTTGCGTCGTACTCCCCGCCGTGGTGAGTCTCGTAGATTGTTGCCTCCACCCCTTCCCGGATGAAAGTGTGAAGCGCTAGCAGGGCTAAGAATTGAAGGAATCGCGGCATTCTTTGCTTTCCGCCTATAACATTCTCTTGTTGTATAGATAGTCGATCCCAAACTTCGAAGAAGTATTTTGTGAACAAGTCCTGTGCTAACGGTTGTCCGTTTATTTGAATCCTTTCGCGAACGCATTTCAAGTCCGGTGACGTGTACATTCCAACTTTCAGTGGAAACCCTGTCCTTGAGCCGTGAGCTTGGAGAAATGTGCGAACGAAGGCACACGTGCTTCCCTTCCCCTTTGTACCCGCAATATGTATGATTTTCAGGTTATTAATGTCGCGATTCTAGTGGTTGTAACAGATCAGTATATCTTCTCTATTGGACTCTGTAAGATAATACCGAATGCCCCAAGCTATCTAGCCACTGCTGCATTCCCGTCAAACTAGGCCTTCCGCGAACCGAGGGAGTGATATCTTCCTCGAAGTGATTAGTTCGAAGACGAGGGGCTTCCTTTGGCCTTGATCCCCGTCGTCTGGCGTCAAGTAGCCGTAGAGCGGTCTACATTATCTCAGTCGTAGTGACATGCTGTAGAAGTCTGACTCACCTCATAGTTCTTTTTCATATCCTCTACAAGTCACTTTAGAGGCTTAAAAGCAGATATAGAGGAGATCAAAATCAATGTTGGAGGTTCTTTTCGAGGTCATTGTGGGCATTGACTCAAACCGTATCCTATTTAATACGAGTCTGTGCTTTCTTCAAGTCATACAAACTACGCATTGGCCCGAGATCTAAACAATGTTACAGTCTTTCAAATCGTATCCATGATGAACACCGTACTTTTCTAGGTAGAACCTGGTTCCGTTACTTCGACATCAACACAAACAATGAACTCAGGAGTTCCTTCTTCTCAACAATTCAGCCTGCCCTGACTACTTACCTGCCTAGCAAGGGGCACTATACACAACCTTATGGTCTACACCTTACTATATATAAGGGCCTCTCGCAGCCTATGCCGCTACTAGATCCTCACGCTTCACATAGTCCTTGCTATCAGGGCTATGCCATATTGTTGGCATTTGTGATGCGTCTTACCGCACTGAATTCGGACACAGAGTTATCAAAATTTCTAGGAATGAGTAGCCAAAGTTGTTTATTCCGATGAATCACCAATTAGTCACTAATCGTCTTGTAGCTTCGTTCGCCATGTTCAGACTCTGTTTTGTACCTACATACCTTGTAGTACTTCTCTCGCCGCACGATTCCTAAATTATTGCTTGGGTCATTCTACATCATTCAGTTCGGTCGCACTGCCCTTCCCCGCCCCCGTCAGACTAAATAAGGCTATGAAGTTTACCCCTCTACAATTTTACGAAACAAATGTGTCAGATTCGAAGTCGAATGTAACTGTGTGCCAAATGATAGGTAATTGAATGTGCCACTATATTTCATGGACTGGTCCGCCGCCGCTATCCCTTAACGACCATTAAATGTACAGAGACACCCATTTAAATCGCCTGTGCATACGGCGCCAATAGCATTGCATCTCTTATCGTCGCACTTCAGACCATTCTCGAATGACGGGCAACAGATTTCGTTGGGATACGTGCCATCTGACCCGCTACACTTGCCACCCTCTTTTGGTCCGCCACATGTCGAACAAACCAGAAAGCTGCCCTTGGTTCTCACGTGAATTGTATCTTTGTGCTTCTGCTGATCTGAACTACCCTGCTTGCGGATTCCGGTCTGGAAAAACTCGAAGTCATCTGGGCCGTTAACCCAACCCGTGTTTGGCCCATTTTGGAAGCAGTTGTTAAGAACATTCTCGAGGGAGTCCCAGCAATCCTGTTGCTGAGATCCGGACGCAGAAGTCTGGCGATATGCGTATAGCTCGTTGTTGTTGTTAGAAAGGACGGCGATCTCGCACCCGTCGCCATCAGGGGTAGCGCGGACTGTGTCGGGATTGAGGCCTGAGGGAATCTCGCACTTGTTGTTACAGAGAGCTGCACAGATGGTCAGTCAAATGTTTAAGATATTAGAAAAGGTAAGTTCTTACTTTCGCGCATTTTGAACATGATATCATTAGGCTTGACACGAGATCCATCTGGCAACTCGTAAAACGTTTCAATGTAGTCGGCAGAGTTCTTGCTACACGTCATGTTCCCTGTCGGTCGTTTCAGTCCGTGGTCGAAAATGTCAATGAAGTGTTGAAAGGCTGCCCCGTAGTCCTTCTGAGAGACATTGATATCACCAGTACCGTAATGGGCGCAGGGACAGTTTTTGTTATCATTCGCGGTGCATAAGTCCTGTTCATTGCCCTCGCATTTGCTGTCAGTGCAATCGATTGGCAATTTGTTGTTGCTGTCGCCATCCTTCTTTGGGCACTCTTTTTTGTTCTCGCAGATGCCTAGACGTATTAAAGACTGTCGCATGATCCAGAGAACATATCACTCACATCCAGCATTGTTTGTCGTGCAGACTTGATTGATGCCACCACAGTCCACGCACTGTATATCTTTGGCACATTTGTCTTGCTGTGACTTCAAATCCCCTTTATTAATCTTGATGGCCTTCGGAAACGCCCCAAACGTATTTCTGTCTAGTTGTTTGAAGGCCATGACGTGGTTTGAAATATATTCAACCAACTCGACTGCAGCATACGCGGTGCCACCGATGGTTATTGCAGCCCCGAGGAGCGGCGCGAACCCCACGGCCGTTGCACCCAAAGCAGCTAATTCCCCAATGCCCGCAACAGCGGTAAACTCGGAAAGAAACCCAACGGCCATTTCAGGCCCTACGAGATTGATCAGGCCGCGTACGATAGATGCTGGAGGTGGTATGGGTAGGCCGCGCTTGGAAACGTCTGAGTCTGGAATCGTTTCAGTAGTCTTGCTGCCATCATAGACTATCTGTCGGATCTGCTCTGCTAATCCTGGGGCAAAGAAGAATGATATTTCGTCCTGACCATCTACAGTGCCTGTGTGGAGAGCGACTTGTACGCCTGACTCTCTGGTGAGTGTACCACCCCCGGTACTTGCCGTGATTGTTCGCGAGGAAAGTGCAGTGGAGTCACTGCCCACAAAACTGGTCTCATCACCACTGACAGAGTAGAAACTAGGGTCAACAGCAGTCGCGATCGCATTCGAAATCTATCGATTCTACGCGTTAGATTGTTTGAACGCTCATTTGACTCATGCTAGGTATAACAGCCGTTACCGATGGCAACTTACCGAGAATGGTGCCTGCTGGCGTCGCTTGAGACTGGGCGCTGTCGTGGTTTCTCCAGGAAGAGATGGACTAACAGAGGTGGGCGGTGGAGCAGAGTTCGGCATTGGTGATGCGGAACCCAGGCAAATTAATGCAGCCCATAGTGATGGGAAAAGCACTCTTGCTACCATTATCAACGGCGAAGTAAATGAAAGGCTTTCAAAGGTTGATGGAGTTAAGAATCAAGGGGATATTGAAAATCAGAGAAGTGCAACGTAATGAATGTAGGAATGTTCTAGCAAAGAGCAAGACGTAAGAAAAAAGAAAAAAGGTCTAACTCTTCGAATTTGACTCAGAGGCAATTTGTGATTTATAGCACGCTCAGAGAGTTCCTCGCCTAGCGTTTATAATGTTCCCCCATCTTAGGTATGGGTGAGAACAATGATCGCGAGGAAGCTAAAAGGTCATAGAATGCTCTCGGCTACCCTGACGAATTTAGAACAACACTCTTTCCGGGCCTTCAAGCGCACGTGCGAACAAGTGTAAATTAGAATCGGAGTTGCATACCCATCCAATCTAGGGTTGGCGTGTGCTTACACATACTTAGATAGCCCCATAAATGGTCTAGCTCATGGTCCGGGATAGCGCTATCATTATAATTGGTCACTTTTGGAGGCTGAGAATATGTTATACATGTCAGATGGTTGAGGCTGAACGTTTTAGGGTAATTTAAGGCTGCGAAAGATGACGCCAGCAAGGAATGAATAATCCCCCAATCAAACTAATGTCTACTAACAATAGGATCGGCCCGAACCATGAAGGGGCTGCATCACTGTAGCGTAAGCTTATTAGCCATGCATTTGTAGAATGATCGCTTCGAATATACATACAAAAGCTTCGTCTAGGATTGTCCAAACGGAACATATCCTCATACTCTCTTTTCAACTCCCGTTAGACTTTCATTTGCAGTGGCTCTAGCCTTCTTTTCCCTCTATCTACGGTTTTGTTTGCTGCATCGATCTCTATATCTGTTGCGATAATAATGACGAGATATCTTTCTTTCTTCAAGACTCCTCTTTTTCCACTTGGGGTACTCTCGATCCTCTCTCTTTCAGCGAATGCATACTGGATAGACACAACAGACCCAGAAGCAACATGCAATGACCAGAACAAAGCAACCGTCATGAAAACCTCCATCGACTCGGCCGTCGTCATGATTCAACAGGCTCAAGGCATATTGGAGAATTTAGGACAGCAAGACTCCAAACTTCAAACCCTTGCTCAATTAGTGTTTGGTGACAATAATGGAATTAACGGAGCTACGCGTAAGTAAAGGCACCACTATGGTTTACTTTGAGAACTAAAAAGTATTGCTAGAGTTCTTCTCACGGGTGGGCAATGCATTGAACCAGAATGGAGCCAAAACGCAATCGAACACCCCAGATAAAATTCGTTTCTTCTGTGACACCAGTTATCTCGACATAGACACGACGTCAGTTCCAGGAAAAGTTATGACGTTTGATAATAGGTTCGGCGAGTGGATAAATGGTGATATTAGTCTTGGTGGGAACCATGATCATGGTGTCACATACAGCGACTCACAAGGAAACAATGTGCAGTATTCTTGCACAGTACTTCAGCCGAATGATATAGCTCAGTGGCAAGGTAGACCAGATATGAGCATTCCAGCGCTTATCAATCAGATCAAGAACCATCAACAACTCAGTAATGGCGAGGACCATGCCGACAATATCTGCTCTACTCCCGATGTGACAATTGCTCACGAGGTACGTCAATCAATCCTATTACACACAGAAGTGCTACTAACAGCGACCCTCTTAAGATGTTCCATACTAATCTAGCTATGGCAAACTCAGCGTGGAGTACTAGAGCTATCGATGTTAACGGCTGTGAAGTATCCACGAGTGATTGGACGAACATTCGCACTTGTGCTACAAATGGTAACGGGTTCGCGAACGCAGGTATGTGACCTCGATAAAAAGTGATAGCCTGCGTCCTAACATTTATATAGACTCTCTCGCGTACTTTGCTTGCCTAAGCATGTTGGTGAAGGAACTAAACTGGAGGGTGTTTGATTCCGGTAGAATCCGGGGTTTTGGAAATTAGCTAAGGTAGGTATATTCAAATCTAGGGCAAGAATAAATTTTAGCTCTAAGACTTGAGTTTGAGTATGCCGTGTCCGAGTGTTCGGCTCAGTCCAAACTAAATCCTCATACTACGTATCCTGCTGTGCTTTAAGTGCTTAGCCCCGACCACGGAATTAATACTAACGGCCCCACCCAAGATCTCCCACGGGCAACGCTTTGCTCATGAGCTGCTTGAATTGTGTAGCAGACGGCGCATTCGAAAATTAATCTTCATCGCTCTATGGTCGTATTCGAAGGACAACTCAATTTTCAGTGTATTCAGGAAAGACGATTAGGTGGCTCCTTTCCGGATAGCGCACACAGCACCTTGACCGGGGCGACAGTGGTCCGAACCCCACAATACCGGTACGACACACCCTTAACAACCTTCATACTTTATTGAGCGATCTTATACATACACTTACATGATATTGACCTTGCGTCTAACTTCAAAAATTAATACTCATCCTTTGAAAAAGCGTAAACGACGACCTTCACGATTCTTCACCATGGCGAAAGACACAAACGCGCACTTAGTCACAGACACCTTTGCAGGCACAATACTCGATTTAGCCAATCGTGTTGAAACACTGCTAGTGCGCCAGACCTCGAATCCCCAGTCTCGCATACTCATTGCTCTCGCGGGCGTTCCAGGGTCTGGTAAATCGACCGTATCTTCAGCACTTTTAGTTGAGCTTGCCTCACGACACATTAATGATGTCGCCGTTGTGCCTATGGTATGTATTTGAACCACGCATCAAGTACGAATACTACATGCTCATGAGTTTTCACCATAGGATGGATTCCATTACACGAAGAAGGTACTGGCGACTTTTCCAGATCCTCAGGAGGCAGTAAAAAGGCGTGGGGCGCCGTTTACCTTCGATGCGGAGGCGTTTGTCCGACTTGTTCGAGCGATTCGAGATATGCCCGTGACGACTGGCGACGAAGCAGAAAAATTTATTTATGCGCCTAGCTTTGACCATGCCATTCAAGACCCGGTCTTAGATGCCATTCCTATTTCTTCTCGCAATCGGCTAATCATCGTCGAGGGCAATTACACCCTCCTGGATCAGAGCCCTTGGAAAGACATGGCAGAGATCTGGGAAGAAAGGTTTGTACAGCGTATCGTCACTGTCAAAGCGAAACCTGCTGATTACGGTAGATGGTTCGTTGACGTTCCCGCGGAGGTGGTTCAAGAGCGTTTGGTGCAGAGGCATCTAGCAGCGGGCATTGAGACTTCAGCCATTGCGGCTGCCAAACGGGTGGGGGAGAATGACTTACCCAACGGAGACCTTATCAGATCTTCTCTCATAACGCCAGATGTTGTTATTGTGAATTGAGGTACATTCCGTCTGAGGAGGTCACATGATTGATCATAGCGTCGCTATTTTATGGCATTGTTTGTAAGGAGTCACGGAGCTCACTTATTATCCACTAAGCATATAGATGGGAAAATATTATTAATTTAATTCATGACAAGGTCAAAAGACTATCAATTTTGATTCTCTTATGGTAATGTGTAACCTCCATCAATGACCAAATTCGCACCAGCTTTGAAGCATTAGCACAATTCTTGAAATTAGAAAGGCAAGGTTTGGACTTACTCATGTATGTGCTCGCATCACTTGCTAGGAAGACGTATGCACCCTTCAACTCTGCAGGGTCGCAAAGACGGTTCGCCGGAATCATGCCAAACCATTTGTCCCTCCATTCCTGGGGGTGTACGGACAACATGTCAGTCGCGATGAAGCCGGGACTGATACAGTTGACCCTCGCGAACTCGACCCATTCAACGCTCAGGCAGCGCGCGAGCTGCACAACACCTGCTTTAGACGCATTGTACGCAGCTTGCTTCTGGGGAACGTTGACAAGGATAGCGGATACGGAGGCAGTAAAGATCAAATTTCCGTGGCCTTGCTTCTTGAAGATGTTGCCCGCAGCCTGAGCAGTCCAGAAGGCGCCGTCGAGGTTGACGGACATGATTTCGCGCCATTGCTCCTCGGTGTAGTCTTCGGCTGCGTAGTGCGAAGCAATTCCCGCGTTCGCGACCACAATGTCTAGGGATCCGAAATCCGACGCGATGGTGTTGAGCACAGTGTTGATTTCATCTTTATTCTGCACTGATGCCTGGTACGCTTTCACCGTGACACTGGTTTCTTGTGCGAGCTTCGCGGCGATTTCGGGAGCGTCTTTGGTGCTGCTGTAAAGAATCGCGACGTTGGCGCCGGCTTCGGCGAGGGCGCGGGAGGCGGCTAGTCCAATGCCTCGCACGCCGCCCGTTACAGCGGCATTCTTGCCTTTCAAAGAAAATTGCGACGTGACGTGAGCGTCGGTGTTGGAGGGCTTGTAGAGAGGCATGTTTTCTGGTGTGCGATGATATTCAGGGAGGTAGAAAACGGCAACGAAGAGAAACGAGGGGTATCAAGGTGCGTCTAGCCATTGCAATGCGCACATGCTCATGCATATATTCTTTCAATTGGCGGTGGGGTATCTTTGGTGGCGATGACAGTCATGGTGGTCTTCGGAGAGGGTGCACCTATGCTCGTGGACACTTTGTTCGGGGATCCACACCGTGAGGTTGAGGGGCATCCGTCGACCGCTCCACATGCACCTACGCCACCCCGCATGCAGGGCCGCTACGAGAAGACAATTTGTTTATTTCCTGCAAAAAGCTATACAAAGTACTTTCTTATCCAAGTATTTCTCATATTGAATTCTCTCTTCCCTTCTCCACTACGTCCATTGATTGAATAAAAACGAAAATGGCTTCAGCAACCGCTACCGAAACTGTGAGTCGGAGTATTATAGTCTCTAGCCCGTAGATTAAACTAACATCAATCCACAGAATCCCGCCTTCGTGCTCCGGGCAATTAAAGACGTTGCTTTTGAAGAGCGCCCAGTTCCAAAACTCCGCGACGAACATGAAGTCCGCGTACATATTGCACAAACAGGTATCTGCGGGAGCGACGTACATTACTGGCAACGAGGCCGGATCGGCGACTTCGTGTTAAACAGCCCAATTATTCTCGGTCACGAGAGCTCTGGAACTGTTGTCGAAATTGGATCCAAGGTTAAGAATTTGAAAGTGGGTGACCGTGTAGCTATCGAACCTGGTGTCCCCTGCCGTAGATGCGATTACTGCCGCTCTGGCTCCTACGGTCTATGCAATGACACTATCTTCGCCGCTACACCCCCATGGGATGGAACCCTGGCCAAGTACTATACTGTTGCTAGCGACTACTGCTATAAGATCCCAGACCACATGAATATGGAAGAGGCCGCCATGGTTGAACCGGTGTCAGTCGCAGTACAGATCTGCAAGGTTGCGGATCTGAGGGCGAATCAAACTGTTGTAGTGTTCGGTGCAGGCCCAATTGGTCTGCTAGCTCAAGCGGTAGCCAAAGCCTCAGGAGCGAAGAAGGTCATCGCGGTCGACATCTCAAAGGCGAGATTAGATTTCGCGCAGTCATTTGCCGCGGACGGTACATTCATCCCTCCGAGGGCAGAGCAGGGAGCCGATCCCGTTGCGCATTCAGAGAATGTTGCTGCGCTGATTAAAGAGGAATTTGATCTTGGAGAGGGTGCAGATATTGTTTTGGAATGTACTGGCGCTGAGCCCTGCATTCAGGCCGGCATTAACGTTGCGAGGAAAGGCGCAACCTATGTCCAGGCTGGCATGGGCAAGGAGGTAAGTGAATTATATCCATCTAGCTAGCCTACGACAGGATACACTAATCAGTTCTGTCTAGAATGTCACCTTTCCAATCACTACTGCCTGCATTCGAGGTTTGACCATCAAAGGTTCTATTAGGTACTCTACCGGATGTTATCCTAATGCCGTGCACCTTGTCGCGTCAGGACAGGTCAACGTGAAGAAGCTGATCACCAACCGCTTCAAGTTCGAAGAAGCGGAGAAGGCGTTCGAGTTGGTAAAGGCGGCGCAAGAAGGTGTGTTCAAGGTTGTGATTGAGGGCGTTCAGTAGCCAAATCCTAATCAGAGGACTTCCACAAATGAAAAGCGTTCGTGATTTAAAGCTCTTCACATATTTTAGGAACTTATTCTCTTAGCAATGAGTATATTGAAGCACTTAAATGATAACCTTTGGGCTTGCATAGTGGTCACCTAAGCAAGCCCCAATCTTCGCAGCGCGAGTAAACCGATGTAAAGACTGCCATGCAAGCTCCGCGATGGCTACGGAAAATAGCACCTCCATACCTTTCTACTAGCACCAATACCGCTTTAATCTCGTCCTAAATTAAATGATATCATTTTGAAAAAGCAGTGGCAATAGCATTGTGTGAAGCGTTGGATGGCAAATTTTGTGGTATGTTGCCTAATCCGGAATGACAACGAGTCGTGTATGAGTATCTAAGGAAGTAACATGACTCAGAAGAACACCGTTCGATATGAGGTCCAGGCTAGCCAGCGCGCGTCAACCTCGAAACCACGTGGTTGCGGACTCTCTGGCTGGACTCCAGCCCGTCACCAACATGCAGATTGTGGAGTGAATTGTGGAGATAATGGTTCACATGTTGCGTTGAGCCGAAAATGCGTACCTCCGTACACGCTAAGGCATCGGTCCGACGCATTGTCCCTTGTCCGGAGGAGGTGACCCCAATCCCATGCAAGTTTGCCGCACGTGTCATGCACGTACTAGAGACTAAAACAAGCGTTCAGGAGCGAAGGATGCCATAGTATACCAGTGGCTTGATCTCCGGGACTTGAGGTACAGGGGACAATCCAGAAGCCGGGAGAGGTGACCCCTCTTGCTTGTACTGAGGTCTACTCTACGCGTCGAGTTGATAGTCGACTGTCCGCATTTTCAGGTCATGGGGTGACCCTTGAGTGCATGAAGATGTTGCCTACAGAGTACCTCGATGGGTGGTTGAAAAACCTATAGGAAGGGCTGAGAGCTCAAACTTCAACTAATAGTACCTGATTTCAGCTTTTCACCAACTTCCATCTCGTAGAAGCCAATCTATTCTCCCCAAAACTCTTGCTCATTCCCTGAATTATCAACAAAATGACCGTCTCAAACGGAAATGGCGTCTCGATTCGCGCCAAAAACCCTCCTGTGGATGACAGTGTCTTCAAGATGTTCAGACTGGACGGAAAAACGGTCATCATAACGGGCGGTGCAGGAGGTATCGGATACGAAGTTGCCCGCGGTCTAGCTGAGGCTGGCGCAAATGTGAGTAGCCTGTCTTCTCTCGCTCAGGCCATACAGTTAATTGTTGATTTCAGATTGCCATCTGGTACAACACATCCAAGGTAGCCGGTGACCTAGCGGCAAAGATTGCGAAAGACTTCAACGTCAAGACCAAGATTTACAAAGTCGCCGTCGAGGACTATGCGGCAGTTGAGGCAGCGGTTGCAGAAGTCGTGCAAGACTTTGGACGTCTAGATGTCATGATCGCCAATGCTGGTATCCCGACGAAAGCTGGTGGCCTGGACGACAAGATCGAGGACTGGAATCGTGTCCGAGCTGTTGACTTTGATGGAGCTTACTACTGTGCCCGAGCCGCTGGCTTGGTGTTCAGAAAACAGGGCTGTAAGTTTCCATGCCATCCTCTACTAGCTGCAATTGGACCTCTCAAGCTAACAAGGGTGTTATAGACGGGAACTGCATCTTCACGGCATCCATGTCCGGTCATGCTGCCAACGTACCCCAGGAGCAATCATGCTACAATGCATGCAAAGCGGGAGTGATCCACCTTACCAAGTCACTAGCGGTGGAGTGGGCCAAGTGGGGAGGACGGGTCAACTGCGTGAGCCCTGGATACATTGACACGGCTATTTCGGGAGACTGTCCGTTCGAGATGAAAGAAGCTTGGTTCAGTTTGACACCATTGAAGCGTGATGCGGATCCTAGGGAGTTGAAGGGTGCATATCTGTACTTGGCAAGTGATGCCAGCTCGTATGCTACAGGCACTGATATTGTGGTCGATGGTGGATACACGTGCAGGTAGAGTTAGCCAGAGTCAAATTGAAGTCTGTGCCAGCATTAAGATTTGATGCGACATGAATAAGTGAGAAGAGGTAGTAGTGCTAACACATCCTACACATAAATCTCAACACATCACATTCACGTCTAACTGTGTGGCGCTCAATAGCGAACATAGCCATGACGTTCCAGGCACTGTGAACTCTCAGCTGCCGCGGACTTGCCCACCCCAGTCCTCGGATATCTTTCAATGCGAGGCGACATTGACTGACGATAGCGTTGACCCTAGCACAACGAAGCGTAGTCGTAGATGAGACAGGGAAAACGTGACGTCAAATGAGGTGACCGTGCTACTGGGTCTTCTGTGGGTTTCCCTTTCGGCCCGATCACCGTTGGGGTGACAGTCGCCCGCCTTTTCCGAAATCGCCGAGAATTGACTCGCATGCGACCGCACAGCACGAATGACTGTCCCCCTTCAATTTCGATCCGATGGCTCACGCGATTTGCGGGGACCCCGTGGGTAGCTCCGGTAATAGACTTGTTTACAGTAGCGTCTTTAGCGTGCGGTACAAGTGCAAGCTTCGCAACTCTCCTCCAGATGAATATTAAAAGCCGCCCTACGGCCGGCCATGAACGATCTTCATCACATCTCATCGATCTTCCTTTTCTAGACTTAATTTCTCTCTACCGTATCGGTTCACCATGAGGGACGAGGAGATCGTCGGTCGTGCCCTTGCAGAGGTGCTTCCTCAGACGACCAAGTACTGGTTTCAGACACCCCATCTGCTACGGCTCAACTTAATCCTGCTTATTCCTCTTCTGTCTTCCGCGGTTGCTGGCTACGATGGTATGTCCCGTTTGCTCAATGTCAATTGAGCTTTTCACTAATTTTCCAGGCTCCCTGATGAACGGACTTCAGGCATTGCAGCAATGGAAGGATTACTTCGGAAACCCTACTGGTGCCTTGCTTGGTCTTGTTAATGCCGCGCAATCCGCTGGATCAGTCGTCGTTCTACCATTCGTGGGCATACTATCCGACAAGTTCGGCAGACGCTTAATTCTCTTCTCTGGGCTTCTCGGTGTCATTGTCGCCACCATCATCCAGGCGACCTCCACCACCCTGGCGCAATTCGTTGTTTCGCGTTTCGTTGTTGGCGCCGCGGGTATGTTCGTAGTACAGCCATCTCCCATGCTGATTGCGGAGCTTGCGTATCCGACCCACCGAGGCAAATACACAAGTGCCTACTGGACCATGTATTACCTAGGTGCGATTCTCGCATCCTGGGCCACATTCGGCACGGAGAAGCGCGCAAGCACATGGAGCTGGAGAATTCCCACTATTCTCCAGGCAGCTTATCCCTTGATACAACTAGCCTTTTTCTGGTGTTTGCCAGAGTCTCCTAGGTATGAGGTCAACAGGTGCCTGATTTGAACCAACTGGCTAATCGTATCCCAGATGGCTCGTGGCTCAAGAACGTACTGAAGAGGCTCGTGACATACTTACCAAATACCATGCCGGAGGTGATATAGACAGCCCTTTGGTTGCAAGAGAACTTTCCGAGATCGTCCAAGCTATCAGACATGAACAAGAGACAGCTTCGGTAAAATGGAGCACGCTCGTAGCTACTCCCGGGAATCGCAAACGCCTGTTCATTGCTGTCGCTCTAGGCGCTATGGCCCAATGGAATGGAATCGGCGTCGTCAGCTACTATTTAACCCTTGTATTAGACTCGATCGGCATCACAGACTCGTTCGATCAGACCCTCATCAACGGTCTCCTACAAATCTTCAACTTCGGAGCAGCAGTTGGTGCTGCTTTGCTTGTCGACCGACTCGGGCGGAGAACCCTTTTCATCTGGAGTGGTATCGGCATGCTCGTCTCCTACATCATCTGGACAGCATGCTCAGCGGTCAACAACGAGGACAACAACAAGGCTGCCGGCTACGTCGTCGTGGTCTGTCTCTTCGCATTCTTCTTCCATTATGACATCGCCTACACGCCGCTTCTCATGTCGTATCCGACCGAAATTTTCCCTTACAGTCTTCGGTCTAAGGGCATCAGCTGCGAGCTGCTTTCTATCTATGCTTCGCTGGTGATTGCTGCTTTCGTCAATCCCATCGGAATGGAGAATCTTGTTTGGAAGTATTACATTGTCTTCTGCTGCTTCCTCGTCGTGTTCTTGGCCGTAACATATTTCATCTTTCCAGAGACTAAGGGCCGCAGCTTGGAGGAGATTGCGGAGATCTTCGATGGGCCGTCGGCAAGGGTTGACGTGGACGAAACGGAGAAGACGACAGCGTACCCGGACAAGATTCATAGGGAACAAGTGGCCTAGCCAGGAGCAGCTACACAGGCGTAGGAAGTGTAAAGTACATGTTGTGGGGATTATACTCCGCACATTTAGTATATATTAGTCTAGACACGTGATCTACAGTTATACATCTGTTAGACAGGCATCGCCATCTACAAACCATTCTGCTATCCTCTCATCTCTTTGCCATATACAGTGTATTGAGCCCTTGCTTAATAAGCCAGAGGCCTGGAGTGTCTGCGTGATAGCGCGGCAATCGGCCCATCTCCGGACGACGTAACTAGAACTAGACCCCGCCGCCAATGCGAGTTTTTTCCCCACGCGTACAACGACGTTCTTGGGCGACAATGTGCCCGAGCGTATCTGAAGTCGCAGATGGACAGTGTCGAAAGCCGCGATCGCGACCGCGACCGCGACCGCGACCAAGCATGCAACGAGTGTCGCCGTCGAAAAGCCCGCTGCGACAAGACACTGCCTGAATGTGGGCCCTGCAAGAAGAATCGCCGCCATTGCCTGTATGAACGCCACAGCAAAACACCCTTGACGCGCAAGTACTTGACCGAAGTCGAAGAGGAGCTGCGCCGGGCCCAGATACAAACTGCTCGCGCTGAAGAACGTGCCCGTTTAGCAGAAGCACGCTTACGAGCACAATTACAGCAATCCCCATCCGGCGAGAAAGAGGGCGAAAGCGAGCGGGCTGTCGCTCTAAAGAGAAAGGATAATGATGGAAATGATGCCGAAGCGACCGTTGCGGCCGATGAACCGCCCATGCCTCTTGAGGGACCTCCATCTGGGCCGGCCGACTTCAGCTGGGACGAGCAGTCGCAAGATACAGGACCATCCGAAGCTGTTGGTGTCGGTGCTGCTCAGACATTCGGGTCACAGGGCGGCGACGAGCGTGTGGCCGACGGCATGGCTTCGTTGACGGTGGACGAAAGTGAAGCTGGTTACCTGGGGGTTGCATCTGGTGCTGCAATGCTGAGGCTGTTGCTTCCTGACGCCCACTATAACAGGTCGACGCAGCCCAACTCCCGCTCAACGAGCTCCAGCGCCCCAGGCATGGCCCCGCCTACATACACGTCAAGCCATTTGCTAGAAACGCCCCTATGGGAGGCTCTTGATCTAGGAGCCGTCGATTTCGATGCTGCAATCAATGCTTACTTCGCCTTATATCACAACTCATACCCGATAGTCGAAGAGCACACGTTCCGCGCTCAGTATGCCCAGGTCATACCACGCCCCGGCGGCCGCAGCTGGCATGCCCTAGCTTTCATTATCGCGGCTGTTGGCCACTTTACTTCGGCCACAGGCTCCACGGATACAGATCGACGGTTGTTCATGGCAGCACAATCCAACATGTCCATTGCGAGCCTTGAAACAGGCAATATCACCCTTGTGCAGACACTGACACTCATGTCCAACTATTTGCAGAAACGCAACAAGCCCAATAGCGGCTACAACTATCTCGGCCTCGCTCTTCATATGGCCATGGGCCTCGGACTACACAAGGAATTCCGTGGCTGGGACATCTCGCCCCTTAATATGGAGATTCGGAGACGTGTGTGGTGGTGCATCTTCGTCTTTAATGTGGGCGCAGCCATCACGTTTGGTCGCCCCTTGGCTTGGCCGAATAAGAACGTAGAGGTTTCTTTACCGCTCAACATACCCTCTCGCGCCCTTAACAACCTATCTCGGACTATCCCCACTGAGGCGGACTACCCGACACCGTACAGTTCAGTCATCATACAGTCCAAATTTCACATGTTGACCAACGAAATCTATACTCGAGTCATCTCACTACCATTTCCGTCTACTGCTGAGCTCATTCGCCTCGACGACAATTTGATTGCAGCTTGGGAGTCCTCTGTGCCATCGTGGTACCGCCGTGATGCGCAGGTGCTCCCTCAGTTTGCTACTGGCCATGCTATTAATTGGTGGCGTAAAAGCAACTTCCGAATTATCATGTACAGGCCCTACGTGATGCGCCGCGCACTTCAGGCAAGGTCGCAGGATACGGACAACACCGTTTCATCTACGCTCCAAGAAGCCCACCAAGAAGCTTACAACCGATGTCTTCGTGAAGCTGAAGAAAGCATAACCTCCATCAGCAACTTCTGGTCAACCTCGCCGCCAACAAGACTGGCTGCGTGGTATGCCTTGTATGTCTCCTATATTTCGACCTGGACGAAGCATGACTAACGTGACCAGGTATTTCCTCTTCCAGGCTTCACTCATCCCGTGCGTTTGTCTCCGCAACGAACCTACTTCACCTTCGTCCGCCCGTTGGCGTTCTCAGATCCGCCAAACAATGCATACCATGCAGCTCATGTTACCCGTAAACCCCAGTGCTCAAGAATGCTACGATGTCATTCAACGACTATGCGGTCCATTCCTGCAGACTCAAGTCCCTGATCAGAATGAAAATGTCGGTGTTACTCCAGGCAGCACCAACTTTGAGTTTCCCACACAAGAGTCTCCAGAGACGCAAATCAATAATGTTTACTCTATGATGTGGCCGAATGCCAATCCTGCGGAGGTCGATGTGTTCATGCAAGATGGGCTGTGGACTGGGTTTCTTCCGGACATGGAGGACCCATCTCAGCAAGAATTGGATGGAGCAGGAGACGGAAGTCGAGTGCAATTTCCATGGGGTTGAGACTTTCTGATCAACATCTTTACATCATAGGTATATGGTCTAATATTGTGTTGTAGTATGTTCGCTATGCCGCAGAAAAAGCCAAATCAACGAGCACTTGTGAGGATCCCCTCCCCAAAGATGGAGTGTCAGATCCTGCAACCAAAGATCTTTGATCGAACGCCAAGAAAACGCAAGGTTCACACAGCAGAGATACGGCTGTGTCTACACCCGCGCATAAGAAGAGAGATGCTCTTGAATTCAGCTACTGAACACCTCTTCAGCATCTCTCAAAGCGCCTCAAATACCTTGGCTAAGCTTACCAACAGACCCGTCAACTTTCAGGCTGCGAACTCTGCAGCGAATGGCCGCTCTCGATATCTCTGATGATCCACTCCATGCTAGTACCATCGAGCATCATCTGCTGGACTTGCGGGGGGATAGCAGCATCCTTCAAGGTCCTAACAAAGGCCACGCGTCCCTTGTATTCCGCACTGTCCCACATCGTCCGCGAGCATGGAGATGTGAAAGACGTTATCCCCTGGGCCACCGCAGATATCGCCACGACATTAGGTAATTCTACTGGGACATCTTGGTACTGTGGTGGGATACGATCGTCACAACGAAGGAGGTTTTGTGCGGGCTACTTAGATTTCGTAAGCTTTGGAGGGATCAAACCATGTATCGAACTGAAAGAAGATGCTCACATCAGGCCTAATATGTGGAGGATAATGCCCACCAAAGGCGCCCACAATGTCCGTGCCATCACATCCCTTTACCAATAGCGCAGCAAGGTAGTTTGTCCAATGATACCCGTCTTCTTGCCCCGAGCGGCGCGTTCTATCTTTCTTGAGCCCTTGGCAGCTGCACTACCAGGTACACTGCTGTAATAGTGCATAATGGTGGTTAAAACATGTTCTTCGTAGTCTAGTAGAGCAATGAGGACAAAGAAGGGCCGTTGCCAGCCATAGCATTCTTGTGATGCTTTACGTTAGGGGAGGAGAAAAGGAATCTGTCTGAGTACGCAAAAGTAAACTTTCTTGGGAGACGTAGCCCTCAAGGTCTGCTGGATGAGCTTACTACTTGTAAAGATTGGTGTACAAGGGAAGTGGCACAGCCGTTTGTCCATAAATTTTCATGCGATAGGCCTATAAAGATCGTACATCGACCCCATAATACGCTGCATGAAAATGTTGAATTCGCATGCCCCCAGTTTTCACATGCGCCTTGTAGCTTACCCTTGAGGAGCAACTGCTGATGCACTGATCTCATCCTTGACCAGAGGAAGTCCCTGTCACTGAACGAATCCACTGCTGGGTGATTAGAAACGAGATATTAACCTCACTCGATATTATTCTAGTCTGAGCAAATGCGACAGCAAATACGAGCCAAAATCTTATGCAGACACAGATATAATGAAGCAATCCGAGCTCGAGAGCTTCAGGTTTTGATCGCACACACGGTTTCTTCATGCTATGGTCACTCCATTGGATGATAGTATTGTCAATTGCTCTGCCTTATTATAATCGGAATTGGCTAAAGCCTCAGAGAACTCAAAAAACTCCGTATGATGATGCACTACTTACTCCACCCAACCTCCAGGCATCTCAAGACGCTGCTCCGACTCCAGCCTTGGGCGCCTCCTGTCACTTGGCGGATCAGATCTGGCCCCCCTAATCTCTCTCCTGTGGCGCCCACCGTTGCGGTGGGTCCACCATTGGGAGGCAGCGAGAGGATTTCTGTTTCATACCCTCACTTCCCAGAGTCCACTCGCTCCAATTATATGGACTCCCACTTCCACCACTTCCTGAAGGGGTCGCACTGAGCGGAGGATGTGCCCCAGTGCTTGTGGCAGTTCTTGAAGAGCTCGAAATGCTATTGGTGTGTTGACTGCCACTGATCCTACTCCCCGAAGAGGTCCACCGGCGTCCAGGTCTTCCTTGAGAATGTTCACACTTGTAGGGATACATCTGATCCGACGGTGCCCTTTTCCGCCGAATCGAATTCGAAACCCGTACAGTCAGCATAGCCTTTTTGGCCACCATATCGATGCCTCCCTGAGGGACATCGTTGGGATTCCAGCGGCGGAGAACCTTGAGCGTCTCTAAGACGAAGGATTGGCAGTTCCCCGAGAGCACCCTGTACTTGAAGTCGCGGTAGACCCGGTTGGTGGCCGCGTCCATTCTCTCCTCCGTTGAATATGCCCCGGGAATGAGCCAATGCTCACTTCTCGCGGCGATAGACCTTCCTAGGTCCCAAGTCTTCTTTGAGCAGTCGTAGAGCTTGACTTTGTGATCAGCCCAGAAGATCTCCTTGTACTCCGCTTTCGAATCACCAGGGACATCGAAAGCGAGTTCCCACATTACCCCCATCCCTGGTTGCGTTCCATTTTTGAAGAGGCCTACGCCCCAATGTCCCCCAAGGCCTGGGTGCTGCTTCCACGCAACGACAGGCAGTAGCTTGTCGTGCCCTCTTGTGTAATTGCCTTCAACAGCCTTGATGATCAGGTCAAGCCGGGCGTGAAGGTATTTGAGACTTACCTTGATCTGGTCTGCTTGAATGGTTAAGAAAATTATGGTTTGCTTTCCTGATGATGGGTAGCACAAGAGCCGTCAAGTGGGAGATGCAAAGAAGGTGGAGGACGAAAGATGCCCAAATGGTGCCTTTATACAGGTGGGATTCGGGTATTTTATTTTGCTTTCTGGTTCTATCCACAGTTCCTGCCTTACTTACCACAGTTGACCTTTCCACACGACCCAAATGACAAAAAGAGGAAGGATCCATTTCGAAACCACGGTTCACAGTAGCAAAAAATTTTCCATTTCCTTTAGTCGCCGGTATCTATCCAGAAAACCGAAATAGCGGGAAAATAATGGACAGGACAAACTGAGAGGGAATTGTAGGCGAGATCATGGAAGAGCCAGAATGAAGGAGGAACTGGCAAATAGGACATAGGAAAAGAAGCTTTGAGCTTCATGTCGTTACTATAATATTCCTTCTTAATGGAGCCATGAGTATCCACTCGGTACTCAGTATTTCGTACCCCTGGTACACACCAACTAAGCGCTTCGAGTAGTGGTCTTCTGAGAATGTTGAGTATTAAGTACAATTTCAAAAGCTCCTATTGATCCCAACACTGCGATTCCAATGGTTCTTCTCCAATACTTGCTAGCGTTCCACAAGTAGGCGATCGATCGATCGTGAATGAAAGATCGGAAGTTGAGAGTAGTTCTCAACATGTTTTCGTGATGAATTTTTAACCACGTGAATAAATCGCTACATATGCGTCGAACACAAAATTCTAACTAGGAGCCTTTTTCAACCACTGGTGTTCACGGGCAAGAAGATGCAATGAATCAAATAGTGGCGGGACATAAGCCTGCTTGGGCTGACGGGTAAGGCAGGATTGATGATGAATCCATTCCATAGCCCGATATTATTATAACAGATTGCTCGGCAAATTCTCTTACATGTAGATATGGAGAGAAACGGAGGAGGTTGGTTGCTAAGATGGTAACAATATGGTGAAGCTTTGATCATATAGTGGTGGGTGAGTGGGGTACGGCATCGCTCCGCATCCTTGTCGTAAGCTCATAACTGCTAGACACGGCGCGCGAAACAACATATCGTGTGATGATGTGCGAGCCAGACCACAGCTTAGACGGCGAAACCACGGATAGCTCAGCAATATTGTATGCAAATGATTGCGACCATTTCTAGGTGGTCCTCCAGGCTGTCATGTAAGTCGAAGTCCTTGACGGCAAGCTTAAATGGGTTGACCGTGATCCCAACAGATAGCGGAGCTACTTCAAGCCGGCATTTTCACGCATCATATCATTCTCTTTACAGATACCAGCGTCTTCAAAATCACGCCATCCGCCTCATCGACCTTTGCCCTGGGAAAGATGCCGAATCTCTACATTGCAAGCTCCGAAATGTCTCAATCGCCGGGACGCCTCGATACGAGGCACTCTCTTACTGCTGGGGGACTGACAAGCCGGAAGCAGAAATACACTGTGAGAACGAATCGATACCTGTGACTAAGAATCTATTTGCCGCACTTCAACGACTCCGTCTTCGGGAGGAAATTCGCACATTGTGGATTGATGCTGTGAGCATCAACCAATCAGACGTAACAGAGCGTAATCAGCAGGTCAGCATGATGAAGAACATATTCGAACAAAGTGGACGCACAATAGTCTGGTTAGGCGAAGACACTAAAGACAGCCGGTGTGCATTTCAGCTAATCCAAAGATTGGTACAAGCGTCACACGAGCGCAAGTCACATCGATCCTGGACATGGTCTGAGTCAACACAACTGCCTCCGTTGTACGACCCATCGTGGCGAGGTTTCTCGCTGCTTCTGCAGCGTCCCTGGTTCCATCGCGCCTGGATCGTGCAGGAAACTTCCGTGTCCAAAGACATTCTACTCGTTTGTGGCGACGACTCGGTGTTGTGGGAGGACTTAGTCAGAGCCGTTCAATACGCCATCGATCTCGGCGTGTTCATCGCATACGGAGGCAGTACAACGTATCAAGCGCTAAGGCTATTCGAAACACGAACAAACTTTCAAAAGGGAAATCTCCTGCCTCTTCATCAGGTGCTGCTCAGGAATCGTTCTTTTCTTGCTACAGATGCAAGAGACAAGGTTTTTGGGTTGTTGTCGCTGGCTGCTGAGGGAGATGTGAAAGCCATGAACTTGAGGCCAAACTACCACTTGAGCGTGGAGCAATTATACAAAGACATCTCGCTCTCTCTTCTACAGCAACCTAATTTAAGTGCCTTCAGCGCCAGCGGTGTCCACGATTCGATCATAAAGAGAGTATTTCCCTCTTGGGTGTCCGATTGGAGTACCTCTGATCCCTCAGTACCGCTCGACTCGCAGGAATCGTATGAGCATCAAGACAAAGGCTTCTATAATCCGAACGGTCCAGTGTCCTTCAACGCCTCGAATTCGACCACATCGTCCCCAACGTTTGATGATCATAAAACTTTATTAGGTCTCGAAGGCCTGCTCGTCGATCAGGTTGAAATCGTGGGCGTGCTCTCTAGAACGCGATATCTCCGTCACGTGTCTCACATGTTCGAGCTATTTGTCCAGTGTCATGATACTTTGGAGCAACTAAAGGATTGGGAGACAGTTGCGCAGACGGGTCTACGGAAACGATACCGGACGGGTGAGAAGCTTCGCGATGCTTACTGGCATACTCTTTCCGCGGGAAGAGTACCGCAAGGACTTCCTACTGCTATTCGGGATCCCCGTTTCAAGTACTATATCATGATCCGCTCCCTACGCCGATTCGTTCGAGCCACCATTCGGTGGTTTCCGCGAAGCGAAAAAGACACCTGGTACAATCGTCTCTTCTATTCGATGTTTCAAGGCGCATGGCGGGTGTTTGGTCTAACACCTGCGAAAATTCAACGCATTGGATTTCCGCCGGAAAGTCGATTGTCCAACCATCGGAGGATGGTGAGGACGAGGGGTGGCTACATTGCACTAGTCCCCAGGTACACACGCGCCGGTGATTGGGTAGGCATCTTTAGAGGAGGAAAAATGCCCTTGGTGATCAGGAAAGAGGGAGACCACTGGGTGCTAGTAGGCGAAAGCTATGTGCATGGGATGATGAACGGCGAGGCTTGGGACGAAGCGAAATGTGAGCTAATGTGGTTTAAATGACGAGAGCATTACATCCTCCTACAGTCAGGAATCACGATACCCCGGCAGTACTATGACTACTTCGACTCGCTGCCTATATTTATCTCATCATTTGGCACCTCTACTTGCTGCAATAAGCTTCGGATAGAAATCTCTTGTCATTCCCACGTCCACATACTCGGACCATTCATCAACCCTTTCCCCTCCATCTTCGAATCCCATTTTCCACACATACTCGTTGCGATACTCGCCAGCAGGCGTATCCCCTTTCGCCTGCACAAACATAACGATCTTCTTCTTCTCATTGCCCGCAGCATCGGTGGAGGTTCCTTCGATTACATCCTGTACCGTAATCTGAAAGCTGGTGAAGATGGATTTCATGAAGTTGAGATTGGCAAGGTAGGCATCGTTGTTTTGTGGCGGGTACTTGAGTGAGGAGGGGAGAAAGACGCGCTGGCAATTCGGTGCACGTAGGGACACGATAGCCGCAGTGTCCATTGAGTTGAAGGCAGCAACGATGGCATCCGCGGTCTGTCGCTCTTTGGACGGCATGTTGCCGTGAGCACTCGATGATTCGAAGCGGGGAGTCAAGTGATAAGCGGTGACCAGACGTTTGTCAGACTCGCAGGCCGAAGGTACGAAGTTCAAATTCAGCCATTGGACGATCTTGGTCCTCGGTAGGCGCGCGCTTAACGCAATTCACCCCTCTCAGCCTCGCAGAACGATGATAACATTTTGTCCGTATCCACACCAAGTCCTGTGTGCAAAGGAGCCTACAACACTTCGATCAACATGGACATGAATGTCCGTGATTTTCCTTCGCAATGTCCGACCATCCAGGAATGGTCTGGTGTGCAGCCCCGAGACTCTTCCAGCCAGCCAAATCCCGTCCCCACCCCCCAATATCTCGTCCCCCCAAACGACTCGTACCTGCAGGCCGCCATCATATCCACTTCCAGACCCCAGAAGCGTCCAAATACGGCGGCGCGGCCCCCGGACCTCGAGCCGCCGGGGCCAACCCGTAGCACCTTCCAAAACGGACCAATCGCGTGTCGTAAATCAATGGTCGCTGTGATCAAGCATCGCGAATGCCGCAGCCCCAAAATAACCTTGGGGTCCAATGATCTTCACGAAGTGACTTGTACGAGTCCACGCGGGTGTGAGTACCGGTGCGGGGCTTGACTAGCTTGCATTGCTTCAAAAAGAAAGCTTTGCACTTCCTCTTTGGCGTGTTTGCCTCGTGTGAATGTTGTGACCTCCTTGCATTTGAACGCGGGTTGTCGAGCGGGGGACGAGACTTATAGTCCGTGGAAGGACTCTTATCGTGTGTTGCCTATTGTGGGGTCTCTGTCTGTTGAGCAATTGCTCAGTCCTTCTTCGCGTCACTCTTTTGCACAATGGATTTCTTCCTGTCACTCATTCTCACTCTGCTCTTTACAGGCGCAAGTCTGGCTCTCCCATTTACCGGAGAGAAGCGAGGTACGTACAATCGTGGCATACGGTTGATCTTGATGTACAGAGCTGACCGTGAGCAGACATGGACTCTGGTCTACTCGCTACCTTCAATTTAATGGAACAGTACTCTGCCGCGGCATACTGCAAGAACAATCAGAAAACGCCGGGAGACCAGATCACTTGCAGTTTTGGAGTCTGTCCACTCGTTCAGGCTGCTAATGCCTCGTCCATCATTGAATATGCAAGGTGAGTATCTGCCAAAGGTCTTATATCCACGACTAGTACCAGAAAGACATGCCATGCATTTATACATTGCTCCCATTCTAGCCCCCTTTAGTCTCGAATATTGCATTGAGATTCCTATCGCTATACCTCAATCTCGGTTCCTCCATATGCTAATAAGCCCCACAGTACCTCCAGCACCGGCGTAACTGGCTACGTCGGCCTCGACCCCACCCACCAACTCATCATCGTCGCCTTCCGCGGCAGCGTCTCAATAGAGAACTGGCTCACTAACTTCAACTGGAAAACCGTCTCCACAGACATATGTTCCGGATGCACCGCCCACGCCGGCTTCTGGCAATCCTGGCTCGACTCTCGCGACGCCGTTCGCGCTGCTGTTAAAAAGCTCGCCCAAGCTAATCCCAGCTACACAATCGCAGCTACCGGGCATTCCCTCGGTGGAGCAGTAGCTTCCCTCGCCGCAGCTTCGTTGCGCAACGATGGATACAAGGCTACGCTGTACAGTTTTGGGTCTCCTCGCCTTGCGGGCTCCAAGTTGAGTAGTTATATTTCGAATCAGGCTGGGGGGAATTATCGCGTTACGCATTGGAATGATCCTGTCCCGAGGGTTCCAACGCTTTTGCAAGGCTATGTGCATATTAGCCCGGAGTACTATATTAACAAGCCCAATGGCAAAGGGGTTGCAGTGGGGGATTTCAAGACGTATCAGGGGAGCACTAATTTGAGGGGTAACGCCGCGTGGATATTGACTGATATATTTGCACATTTGTGGTATTTCAATGGTATTGCAAGTTGTGTCTTATCTTAACATGGACAAAGGCTGTCGAGGAGCCTCTAAAGAGAGCTACAATGACTGTAGATATTTTCAAGGGAATATTATTAAGGTATCTTATGTTGAAGGCTCCAGAAAAGGAACGCATTTCCTCCTCAAAACATTCATTCAACAATTTATCATGTCTCCTCTCCGATATTATCATCGTGCTCCAATTCCGTACAGCTGTGCTCCTTCCACATATGATCAACCAGCGCCCTCACTTCCGAGCATACCGTATCAGCATCTCGATATTCAGTACACAGTGAGCATGCAAAACCTCCTCCTTCTCGATGACACTTGACCATGAATCTCGCCCCAACTAGAAAGGTGCGTTCCACACCTTTCTTATCCTCTTTGACAATCTCCCAAGCCTTATTTGGCCGTGTGGGGACATGTGCGTGACAAAAAGGGCACAGGTTGTCGCCCCCAGCTTTAAAATTATTCGTTAGAGGGAGTGCGTGACTGCGCTGAAGATCATGAGCGTAGACACAGTAGAGTCGGTCCGAGTTGGGCCTGCGTGAGGATGTTGGAGTGACAATGGGCATGGCTTTGACGCTCTTGGTAGACATTGAAGCGCTTGAGCTCGATGCTGTGTTCACTTCGACCTTAGGCTTGGAAATTGTCGTTCTTTCAACTAGATTAACCAGGTGACGATTGCCGCCATCGTGATCGCGATCTACACTACCAGTCTTTAATCGAGCTTCTCTGGTCACAATTTCCCGCGAGTGTGCGGTTGGCGAAGTAGGAAAGGATCCGGATAGGACGACATGTTCGCGATGTTCTGAGCTAGGAAGCATTCGTTGATACTGAAGTGCGAGCGCTTCGATAGATGCTGAACGAGCGGCACGGGCTGTCTGAACTAGTTGACGTAGATGGAAGGATGGGCCATGGCGATGCGAATTGTTTTCATTCCAGATAATGTCCTCGTAGATGTGGAGAAGGGTCTGTTGCAAAGCAATGATTTGAGATTGTAGTTGGTTTCGAGTAATCACTAATCGAGGTCAGCGGCTGGTGCGTAGTGTGTAGTAAGTGCTAGGCGAAACATACAGTCCCCAATGGCGTACTTCTCACCGATATAGTGAGCCCCGCGATCGAACTCTGCTCTTACGAGCGACGATGAAGTGACTATTGATTCTTCATCGCTATCTTGGGACTCGTCTCTTCTCTTCCTGCTCCGACTCCTACTTTGCCGGCGTGCAGAACGGTCACGGCCCTGCTCATCATCGGAATGCGAACCTCGGCGATGTCGCCGCGCGTATTTATGGCGGTGCTCGTCGATGTGATCCTTTATTTCATCCGTGATGCGCTCTTTAACATCTTCTTTGACAAACTTTGATTGCTTTTTGAGCTTCCGGTAAAGGTCACCTGCAGAGCCGAAAGAATCTGCCAGTGTGCGCACGAGAGCGACCAGACCTACAAGATCCTGCGTAGATCCTCTCGTCCGCTGGAGTGTGGTTAGACAAACAATCTCCACATAAATACAGGTGAAAGACGGTCGAAGTAAACTTACAGTTTCAGTTTCCCTTGTTACTACAACGTCCGGCATTGTAACATTATATTCAATAGATGAGATGGTCGGCGTAGTTGGAAGAATCTGCTCGGAAACATTTGTTGTCGCGAATGTGAGCCAGGTCACATGTGCTCTCAGGCTCACCGGTTGAGTGACCAGGCAGCTGCTGACCATCCAAAATCATATTGCTGCGGCACGAGGCCGGCTTCATGCGGTTGCTGAGCTTCGAGCCCTATTTTTGATTGGATGCACGAATCTCACCGATATTTTCTTATCCAATGTGAGGCGAATATTGTGCTCAGCATGCTTGCGGCGGTGCTAAATGGCGATTGCGGCTGACCCGCATATACTACGCTTGCGTTTGCCAGGTGCAGGATGCACTGCCACTCTACGAGATGAGGCCTTTACATGATTCGACTATCGTGGAGATAGACCTTCTCATCAGGTATTGTGCGTTTGCTAAGACGGAAGACGCCCGGCGTTGGTCTCGCCTCATGTGTATATGCCGCATGCCGATGGCCCGAACAAATGCCACCTTGTGGCGGCTCGGACTACTATCTTCATGGACACTCCTACTTACTTTGAGCAGTAATAGAAAAGGACATTAGAGGGCTTTACCGACGGTTTTCAGATCGCTCTTGCAAATCTTACCCTAAAAGAGATGTGTGTGATCTGCGTGCGCATATGAATTCTGTGGAAACTATATGCAAGGCACCAAAATCCCTAGCGAATTCGAGGCGCATTGACGATGCAACAGAATGATAAGATATGGTCTAATAATGATTTGCATGATGGATCAAATCGCGAAGACGAAGCGTGACGGGATTAAGTGAGGGAAGACGAGTAGCTGGTCCCGTTGGTTCACGCTAAGCCTGGGACGGATGATCGCTCTTTCCAACTTCAACGTTGAATGCACAATCAAGACTCATCATTCTTCACCTACAATTAATTTTTCATACCTTGATCAAGCTCATCATCTTTCTGAGAAAATCGCCCCCAAAGCCCGCGCCGCCCCTCTCAAGCGCTTCCGGTTTCAGGCCCCTGAAGCGATTGGCTCATAGCACTCCGTGACATCACCCATAGCCGCGCACCTCACGATGCGATATTGGATACACCCAGAAATACAGCATTTGAACTGTGCCGCAATGGCTTAGAATTAACAAAAGGAGGTGTGTATTCGCTATGGAATTGTACTTTTTTCTCCTATGGAGCAAGCCACCGCCGCTTACTCTAGCATTGAATTGAATGTTCCTAGTTTCTTCGAGGGACAGATAAACATTACGATCATTCCGTCAAGGGTCGCAAACTATCTTCAACATATGGGTAGCTTTACCAAATTACGATGGAAACCTCTGCGAAGGCATAATCATCTCGATTCACCCAGCCCGGAGGTTCAATCATGTCCCTCGCGTGACCAGGCGAGGTCGAAAAGGTGGAAAACGACAGTGGACCATATTTCAAGCTGGCCAAAAGAAGCTAAGCCGTTGAATTCTCACAGCTGGATTTCGTACCTATATATGGTCGCAGATGTGGTCTTGGTGCTTTTGCCAGTTTACTTCATTCGTTAGTCATCCTGCGTTCTACTACATACTCCAACAGTGACTTATGTTATAGTGCTCGCGGGTGCTGTGATCAATCTCAATGGAAAAGCAACCAAAGACAACACTTTCGGTCCTAGGGTAGAGTTTGCTATTAGTTTAGTATGCTTCTAAAGGCTCCCTTCTATGGAATATCAACTCATTCAGGACAGAACCCCACGCTCTTTCCCATCGTCTTTGCGGCAATCAGTGGTCGCAGCCTGAAAATGGTTGCTCGATATCTAGCGGAGAAAGGCGCTACACTCGGTGTAAGCCTAACGACTAATAGATACGGCGAAAGTCACCACAGGGATGCGTACTGACTTGAAGACAGACACTTGAATTGCTCATGGCGAGCCAGTCTGTATGGGGTACAATCGAGAGTCAGCTATTTCTGCAACGTCTGACATTGGTTGGTGCAAACCTACTATTTCTCTGGGCCTTGTCCCCTATCGGCGGTCAGGCGTCACTTAGACTTATGAAGCGAGGAGACCGGGCTACCGAAAGTTTGAGCAAACTCCGTTACATGAGCACCGGCCCTGCAGGTACCCTATGGGGCTTGGCCACAACGTATGAAGATAATGGCAAGTTCGCTGATGCCGCAGCTCTTTACAGTGCTGCCCTCATGGCCCCTCTAACAAGCAAACTTGGCCACCAGGACCCCTGGGGAAATATCAAGATCCCGAGCTTAGGCGCTTACAATCTATCCGGAATCAATCCCAAGCAATGGTTCGACCTCCCAGCTACCACGTCTTTACCTGAGACATACTCATCACTGGTCGGACTTCCCATTGTTGGTCTGCCATCGATCGGTAGCTCAAGCTTCGCACTCGAGACAAGCTATCTTACCGTCAATTGTGGCTCATTCAAGAAGAACCCTTACCCTAACACGATGGACTCCGATTATTTCACAAGGTTAGAGGAGTTGGTTCCAGGACAGGTCTGGTATGATAAATCGTCGATTAAAAACCCCCTCGAGCCTCGTAATCGATCCACTTCATTCTTCATGGATACTGACCGCCCTACGTATTTGAGTTTCCAAGATCCCGATGACGGAGTATATCTAAGTCGACTGAGTGCGTTCCTCGGGGCTACGAATCGTTCATTGCTAGAGAACGGTAACGATACCGTCCGGGAACCCCGAAGTCTGCTGTTCGCTTCCCTATATCCCTCTGGAGATGAAGATACTGGCAAGTATGTGCTTAATGTTGCGAAGTGTGAGATCTCCCAGAAGCACGTGGAAAGCATGGTTCGCTGTAGCAAGGGGTCTTGTCGTACAGAGTGCGTTAGAGAGTCACTCTCAGACGATCGTCCCTCGAACTTCACCGGTCTAGAACATGAGCTTATGATGTATGGGCTCATACAGAATTTCCCTGTGGCTGTAGCCTCGGATGCCGGGTTCAGTACAGCCACGGAACGTTTCCTCGCCAACAGCTCCTCGTACCCATTTGTACAGCAGAACGGCAATCCCACCTCGAAAGAAGTCCACGTCGACTTGTCACTCATTCCGCCGGATATCTTTTCCAGAAGACTAAGTCTACTGCTTAACACATACTACCAACTTAGTATCCAGCCGGTTGGGTATTTTGGCAGCTTATCCGGTAACCTCTCCCTGTACGGTCCAGACACTCGCCCTGTTACGGATATTGACGCTTATCTACCGGCCAACATGTCGACAACCAGTCACTCGATTGAAGAATGGTGGTGGATTTTCTCGGAATTAGTGCGAGACACATCCGCACCTTTTGTCGGAGCGACAACGATGGCAAATGTGACGACGACAGATGAAATCTTCGTATGCAATGGTGGCTGGCTCGCGGTGCTCTTTGCCTCCTCTAGCATCATCTTTCTGACGGGTGTTGCTGCGCTGGTGTTGAAGCGACGCACTCTTGGACCCGAGGTACGTATCATTTAGGCATGCATCAAGGGTGGCGTTACCACAGCCACTTTAGTGGGCCTATTGCAGTCTCGCACGACTGTATAAGGAAAGTGTATGGAGAAGCTTTAATCAGCTATTTCATGTTTCAAGAACAGTGTCTAGGGCGTACTGTCCTCTAGGAACCCTTGCCAATGGATGGCGAGGGAAAATCGCCTCTTCGGTCTTGTCGACTGCAGAGGACTAGATCCCGAACAAGGCTAATGTATGATTATTTGCAGTTATTCGGCTTCGTCACGAGTATGACCTACGAAAATCCGTACATTCGCATACCTGAAGGAGGCAGTACGCTAGATGCGATGGAAAGAGCGAGGCTATTGAAAGACATGCAAGTTTTCGTGGGCGATGTGCGTGGCGACCGAGACGTCGGCCATATCGCCCTCGCCGCTGGAGTGTCACTACGGGAGCTTGAACGAGGAAGACTGTACTCATGATCGGCCCAAGACGGCATGGATGGTTTTGAAGTCAAGGCTGCGATCCCTTCGCAATGACCGTAGTAGCCCAGGCACAGCTCTTCGCGAAACGCGGGCGAGCCGTTTACAATCGAAGTCGCAACGCATCATTGGACGAGTGTCAAAACGCATAATGGATCTAGAGAAAAGGCGACAAGGAAGAAAGATGGACTCCCGCGAGGTTGCATTGGGTGGAACCAGAAGGATCGGGCTGGAAACATGTCGACGGGTCAACGAGAGACGACCGCACAGCCTCGCGACGTCACGTCGGCCGCTACGATGCGCATGCCCAGGCGCTTCTCGCGAGCCAGTCCTTCCGCCGGCCGTGGAGGGGATGTGACAGATGCAGATGCGCTCTGCAGTCCATGGAATCAAGCTTTGCGAGCAGCTGCGGTGGGGAACGCGGCGCAACGAGAGGGACGACAGCGCAGCACAAGAGGCGAGTGGGCGAGAGGCTCACCAATGGAGCGTCGGCGACTGGGATGGCGTACGCGGAGGTGCGACAGCGTAAAACATGGAGCGACATGGCAGGGGTCCGCGCTCTCCAGCGGCCCGCTAAGCGACCTGGCCGCGGCCAATGGCCTACCAAATGCCCACTCGAAACAAAACCTCCTCTCCAGGGCGGACACCAGGAGGTGGCCATCGTCGAAGCTAGGCCTGCCTATTCTGGCGTCTGCATTAATGTACCTGCGTCAATGAGGAACCCTGCCGAGCTTTCTTTGGCTGACATGCCTTGGCGCTCGCCTTCGTTTCACACGTAAACGCTCGCCCTTGTGGAGCCAGCTACGCCTACCCTACCATTGTTTGGTTTTCAAACTGCCGTCCTCGAAACTGCTTCTTAGATTAGGGATCGTCAAAGGGGCCTTCGGCGGGGATAGGGTGGCGGATGAGAATACTACCATGAGAAGATATAAAGGTTCTGGCTCAACCGTCCTAGAGACCATCACGACAACACATTCATTCCTTGCTGTGCAATTCTTCGCCTTCTGCAGTGCTTTCTTCTCCTCTAGCTGGGCTAGTTCGTTTTATACCTTCACTCACATTCCTTCAGACTTGTGTCGTTGTACGACTTGAACATTTTCATCATGTCTTTCCGATCAGCACTTGTGGCAGCCACTGCGCTCCTTGCGACTGCCAATGCCCATATCACTATGGAGAAGCCTGTTCCTTACAGTCTTGACAAACTTGACAACAGCCCCATCACGGCCGAGCAGTATCCCTGCAAATCTCAGAACGGATTCACCGTCTCAACTATGAACCAGATGAAGGTTGGCGAGAAACAGACAATCTCATTCAAGGGAACTGCAGTCCACGGCGGTGGATCCTGCCAGCTTAGCTACACTCAAGACACCACGCCGACCAAGGACTCAAAGTTCAAGGTCATCAAGAGTATCGAGGGTGGATGTCCAGGTGTCAGCGGTTCAACCAACACTTATGACTTCACTCTGCCCGACAGCATCCCCGACGGAAAGGGAACCTTTGCTTGGACCTGGTTCTCGAAGCTTTCCGGTGCTCCGGAACTGTACATGGTATGAAAGATCTTTCTATAGCTATAAGATGATGACTAACGGAGCCTAGAACTGTGCTCCTATTGACGTTTCTGGTGGTGCCAGCGACACTGCGAAGCTTGATGCTCTTCCCGACATGCTTGTTGCCAATATCGCTTCGACAACTTGCAAGAGCCCGCTGAACAAGGCTATCAAGTTCCCTAGCCCTGGCTCAGAAGTCCAGGATGGCGGCACCAACGACGTGGAGGACCCAACTGGTAGCTGCGGTGCCTCCTCTGGCGGCTCTACTCCTGCCTCATCCGGTGCTGCCCAGCCCTCTTCTGGTGCTTCTTCTACTGCCGCAGCAGGTGGAGGTGCTACTTCAGCCGTCGGCGGGGGAGCTACTACTGCCGTTGGTGGTGGAGCTACTTCTGCTGCCGGTGGAGGCGCATCTTCGCCCGCAACTTCCGCTGCTTCTCCTTCAAATACTGGCGGTGTCTTCGCTCCTGGAGCATCAAGTGCTGCCGGGGGCGCATCAAGCGCTGCTGGAGGCGTACCAACTTCCACGCAGACGACCCTTCAGACTGTCACCGCCTCGACGCCCGTCGGCACTGGAGGCACCACCTCGCCAACTGGCAGCACTCCGGCCACAGGCGGATCAACCTGCTCACAGAACGGCGCCATCGTCTGCAATGGTTCAGACCAGTTTGGTCTCTGCAACAACGGCAACGTCGTCTGGCAGGCAGTCGCAGCTGGCACAACCTGCTCCAACGGGACCATCCAGAAGCGCGGATACAATGGCCGTGTTGTTCGTCCACGGGCCGTCATTCCTGGCAAGGACTTCACGCCCGACAACTAAGCCTTTGGGTAATATCAAAGTGCTTACGAGTCACACATTCTTTTACGCTTACGCGGCATTGCCTGACGATAGTGTTTGGTGTATATTCTTCTCCATTTTCACTTTCTATCTTTAGGGGGGGTCTGGGACCGAGAGGATTGGTGATGATCTATCTTCTCATTCATACTTTTTGTTTCTTTTTCCATTTAGCACTGCACGCATATAGCCGGCGTTTGAAAATTTGGCTGTTCCTACGTATCATACACACATTCTCAAAGCGCTTGAGACTGTACAAATCCATCATTATCCATGGTCAACAAAATCATGAACATCAAATAAAGGAATTTCTATAAATCATTGCATATTTCAAAACATGCACCTACCTCCTGTCTCAGTGCCATTTATTCGCCTCCTTTGTTTCTTTCCTTGGCTACATACTGTACCTAGAAGGTTGCATGTTTCTGGGCAACATTCCCTACACCAAACCACGCCCTACCATCCAGAGACTAGACATACGCCCCATCCCCTGACCCGATTACCTCGGTGAAACATCACACCCCTTACCCACCCCTCGGATCAGATCCACAGATCGCCACCTTCCCCACACCAAGCCGCAGTCGCCGAAATTTAAGGGACTGAAAGCCCATGTAGAACCATTCCCAATGACATCTCAAGTAAGCGTTTCACCTAGACCTTCTTCGTTGACAAACCGGGCATATGACTTGATCAGCGAGACGACGAACAGAACGTGAAAAATGGCTGTCAACTGCCGTGCAGCTCAAGTGAGGTGGTAAAAAAGCGGTCGACCAATGACATGGGTCCCCACACCTCGAATGTGAAACGTCCAAAACGAACAACCCCCCCTTGTTCCCACGCAGACACAGCGACTCGACGGGTCTACGCGGCCCGTTCATCTAGCCTGCTTGCTTTTCCCTTCTCCTGGATGGGGACTGCGAGCATCGCTGGGACTCCCAGCCACACGGCATTTTACATTGCGTACTTGTTTGCGCATACCCATGCGTCCGCTTCGTTCCCTGTGGCAGTTCAGAGCCTCTAGATCCATGGACAGCTGAACTACCCTTGAACACCATTCCCATTTTGGATCGTGAAATTCATGCTTTGCGATCCGGCCGACACGTGAAGGTGGCGTAAATCAGGACGGGAGCTGCGGAATGGGAGTGCATTTTAGGTTGAGCTTTGCCCGCATCGGACGGGGGCGAGGGGGATGGCGTAGATGCGACCAGGGGTGTCGCCGCGTTTCATATGTACAGCGGGTGTAGCCTGGCACCCTCGTTATCGATAGGGGATGAGGTGGGACGGACCGTGGTCTTTTATTGGTCGAAGCCAAGTGCTTGCTTGGAGTTTTGTCCATGGGACTCTTGTAGAAGCGCCCGAAGAGCGCGAAGGATGCTGGTCGCTGGTCGGAGCCAAGGTAAAAGGGACGTCGTCATTCACTTTGCCGCTCTAGACTGTCTCCCTGTCGTAGTTAAGCGCTTTGCTTACTCTCCTCGTATACACAGTGTGCCTCAAATGTACTGTCCGTTATGTTAAATGCAACATGTATCATCCCTACGTGCCTGCCTTCAAGTGGGTTCATACATTCTCACCAACCCGGCTGAGAGCCCCAAAAGACAAGTTCTCCCATGTATCATCTGGTTTCTCGTGTCATGCATCGTAAGCCAGTGGGCCCGCTCCTCCCTCTAGATAATATAATATATCTCTCATCCCATAGTCTGTGTCTCAGGCGGAGCAATAGTCCTGATGGAACTATGTGGTGACATTGAACCTCTTAACAGAGACTCGGCTCACCTCCATGTCAGTCTTTCCATTTCCCGTTGATATTGAGTTACTCTCCGGCGTGACAAACGCATGAAAATGTTCGACGGCACGAACTATGTTTCTGCTTGCACCGTGAGCAATGAGAAGAACGAAGTGCTCAGCGGTCGAATGTCGTCTAGGTCTCGAAGACCCCATGGAATGACTTAGACGCGTTCTATCATGCAACACAGTAGTTTGAGTATGATGAAAATATGAGATGGCATCTAAATTGAAAAGACACTTAAATAGGTAAAAATTACTGGGTTTTGCTTTGAGAATGTTTCAATTGTTTTTGAGATTTGTCCTTCTATGGAGTTTATTAATCAACTTGATAACTTCTTGAAAGATGTGCTAATGCAACTGTTCCGTCGGGTATTCAGTAATATACTACAATCATCACCAGATGTCGAGGCTTTGATCAGACTTGTATGAAGTCTTCATCTCTCACTCGCCTCCTTATCAAAACTAGTCAGATCTTTCGAAGTCGAGCGTCTGCTACACAACCAAACTCTTCCTCGGGCGGTGAGCGGATCTTTTCTTTTCAAGGGCCGCCGCCATGCCGCCCATCAAAACATCAGCCGCCGCCGTCGACACAGTAGGCGTGGCTTCACCACTCTTGTGGCGGGTTGAATGTTCTTCAGCATCCGGCGCACCCTCTTTTGGTAGCCTAAATGCCAGGAAAGTCTCTTCGGCGCGTCGACAGGTATCAAAAATGTCGTTCATGTATCTGCCCACAATTTCTGCTGGACGAACAGCGCGCGGCAGCGACTGAAGAATATCCGGATTATTGCTCATCACGAGAACTGTGACGGGCTGGTAAAATTCAATGTCTTTCATGTCATTCTTCTCATCAAATTCCTCGATTCTCGGCGGAGGAATATAGGGTGTTACTGGATGGGCAGGTGTAGCAACCTGAGGAGTACCCTGAGGAGTATGTTGTAGGGGCGTACTTTGATTTGGTATTGGGTTCACATTTGCAGGCGTTCCGTTCGTCGTTTGCGGGGGAATTGGAGGGACAGCAGGTGTAGCGACAGGTGCGGCAGTGGGAGCAGATTTCGGAGCAGGTGTAGATGGCACGACCGGGTTTGCCTCAGGCTTGGGCTTGGGCTTAGGCTTCATCTTTGTGACTAAAAAGGAGAATTTTGCGCCTCCATTGTTCGGTAGCCATTCCATGAAACTATACGACGGAAAGTAGAATTTGTCCCCGTTGCCTTCCACGAAATCAAACACCAACGGGCGATATGTCGCTCTCGGAGGCTGACTAGCGGGTGAATAATGCGGGCCATGATGTGGCTGCTGATACTGGCGAGGCTGGTTATAGGGATTGTTGTAGGGGTTTTGGTATGGAGAAGGGTGCGGTGGCGGCGGTGCCATGTGCGGCTGGTGAGCTTGCGGGGGTGTAGGCGTGTACGGTGTAGGTGTGTTCTGCTGCTGTGGCGGTGGATGTGATGGCTTTGGTGGCGTGGGTGGAGGCGGTTGCGGAACAACAGTTTGAGAGGGAGGGCGAGGCGGTGGTTGAGACGGTGGAGCTGGAGCAGGAGCTGGAGGAGTGGCTTTCGCCGCCGTTTCTTTTTGTTTCTGCAGTATGGCAGTAAGCTCGCTGATGTGGCCCTGGAAAAACTCCAACTGTTCCTTGGTGGCTTGTCCCGCCGCCACAATCTTCATGACGGTCTTGAGCTCTGGGTCTTGCCCCGCACGTTGGGCCAGCATGTGAATAACTGGATCAGGTGCCGGGGCTTGCGTTGCTGACATTGGCTGGGGTGTCTTTTGTGGTACCGGTTTGGGGGGAGGCGGTCGAGGTGGTGGCGTGGGCTGGTATTGGGGTGCCGGCGCATGATCGTACTGGTATGGACTGTGGTGATTGTGGTTCGGCCACTGTCCATATGTAGGAGCTTTCTTCTGCGCCTGGCGCACCGCCTCCCGCGGTCCATAGAGGCGAATCGGAAATGTATGCGGCTCTATAACCAGCTGTGCCTCGCCCACCTGTGGAAAGTTGCGCACGATTTCCTTCTGACGCTGCATGTTATATTTGTCTTCCTCGGTGCGGTCGGCCACCTTCTTCGGGGGCGTGAAGAAGGCGTGGAAGAGGCGGAAGTTTCCACCAGACACCCATACTGCGCGCGATCGCTGGAGAGAGGCGCTGAGGACGCCGCTCTGTTGGATGTTCTGGTATTCTTGGCTCGAGAGATCGAGGGGTTGCGGCTCTTGGAGCGTGGGCAGCGGCTGGCCGTCGGTAACGCGGATAGGCAGCACCAACTTGGGGGGCTCTTGTGTGGTTTCAGCTACTGGCGTGCCTGGTGTTGCATCCTTCGAGGGCGCGATGCTGGTCCGTTTGCGCTTCAGCGACTTTGCCGACTGCTTGCTGGGCGTCTCCTTGGGCGGTGCCTTTGGCGTCTCGAGCTGGGCGGGAGCAGCCTCCTCGCGAGCGCGTGCTCTCGTCGAACGCCGTGGCTCAGACATAGAGCAGAGTTGACCGTCATGCAGACGTCGTGGTAATATCAGTCGCGTCTCATCAGTTCGCGGCTTATACCCGAGAGGATCTAGCCGCACGTGTTTGGCCTTTGTCAGCACCCAATCGAAACCACCCGCGCCCAACTCTTCGCGTGCTTCAGGATGGTCTCAGCTCAAAGGATCGCAAAGCACTGGCAATATTATCGCGGATGCGCTTCCGAACTATCTTTGATGCTCTGCTTCAGTTCAAGCCAATTGTATGACGATGGACTGCAGAATCACCGCCGAGTGTCTGGCCGCACTCCCTGTGGGCATACAAATAATGAGCCAGGCTTGATCGACGACACGGGTATTTGGAGCTAAAGCCGCGAACCTCGACGGAGTTTCCCGCCTGTCTGCACGGTGGCCCGTCACTATGGCAAGCTCAGCGTAGCGCTGGGTTCAGATTGACTGCCCTTAAGGCCTGCGTCCCACTGTTGGCGACACTTTCCCGGTTTTCCCTCCCATCTCTCTGCTCTCTCACCACAGTGCCCCTCACAATGTATGCTCTAATAAGTCCTCTTCTTGCCATTGCTCTTTCATCGCGTGCCTATGCAGACTGTTTTTTCCCCAACGGCGATGTGGTAGATTCAGACACTGGTCAGTGACACTCCAAGATCCGGCGATTCGCTCACTGACGTGCGCGACAGCCTGTAACCCGAATGCACTTGTCTCGGCCTGCTGTTTTGACGTATGTCATATCTATCGACTTATCATTGCTGTGATCACTAATGCTTCAAAGGGGCAAGCCTGTCTTTCCAATGGACTCTGCGTATCTGGTACTTCGTATCACGCCGTTGACTGGCTTGCCATCTAATCGCGCCTAGATCCCCACAATGAGACCCTGGCGCGCTTTCATCGAGGAACTTGTACAGACAAGCAGTGGAAGTCTGGAAACTGCCCACGCCATTGCACAAGTACGTGAAGCACCCTCACCGCTGCCTTCGCGACTCACCACCACAGGTATCGACAATAATGGTGTGCCAGTCTATGGCTGTAATCAAACCAATGTCGACTCATACTGCTGCTTCGACAATTGCAAATGTAACAATAACTTCGAAACCTTCTCCTTTTCGGACAACGATGTCTATACCCTGACCATCATCGGAGAGGACTTCACCAACACCCACACATCTACCGCAAGTTCCTCGTCGGCTTCTAGCGCATCTTCTGCCGCAACAGAGGCCATCACAACAAGCGGAACGACATCCACGCCCGGAACAGCATCTACATCTCTTACTTCTGCGACAGCCGGCAGTTCAGAAACCGCCGCTGCCCTGACCGCCACCCAGTCCAAGGACTCGAACTCGGCAAACACCACTGCTATCGGGGTAGGCGTTGGTGTGGGTATAGCTGGAGCCGCCTTGATTGGTGTCGCCGCATTCTTTTTCTGGCGACGCAAGAGGAACGATGATAAGCTGAATACGTATGGCAGACAAAAGGGTGTAGTAGAAATGGCAAGCAATGAGTATAGTCCTGCCGCGGTACCGCAAAAGTACGCTTACCATGCCAATGAAAGGTAAGTCCTTCCATGCTTTAGACTTTGATCTATCTACTGACTTTATCACAAAGCAATGCTCCTCCGCATTCGGCTGCGCCGACAGAGCTACCTTCAAACAATACGTATGACCCTGTCGAACTTCCTGCGAGCCCGACACGCCCAAGGGATGTGAAGCATATACCGGGCATCAACTGAGACTACCACGGGCCGGAACTTTTGCGAAAGCTCTATTGAAATCTACGATCGATCTACGATGTCACTCGAGCATGGGCTTCCACCCGCTCATGTACCAACTATTTCTAGACATCTCCGGTCTTTCACTCCTCGCGAAGCGGCCATGTAGACGAACATTTCCTACGAAGAAAGCCAGGCCGCAAGCCGTTCGATGACGGAAAGATCCCTTTAGCGACGAAGGCGTTTCAGCAAGTCTAACGATTCAATACCCCAACCCCCATTCTTTTCAACCAACCCCAAGATTGCGCGTACAGGTCGCGCCATCCTTGGAAATTTTCAAGATTACTTAGCTAGCTTTAATCGAAGCCCTTCTCGCGGGACTTGCTCGCGTAATTTTAATACTAGACTCCCTCGCAGATTGACTTCCCACGAACCGTGACGTAACTAATCATTCGAGGGGAGAAAAAATGGGGGTGTTGGGTTGATTATAACAGTAGCCCAAAAACTCTTTTCATAACACGTAAGCACGCAAATAGTCATTAGAATCTCCCAGTCTCTCAACTCAACTGCATTTCCCCCCACTTTTTTCTCTAAAGTCCAACTCCCCAACCTCGTTACATATGCAGCCAGCCCAGCTCAGCCCTAGGATATAAACCGTTCAAACCCAGAATCCAGCCACAAATTACACATTGAGTCCCCAAAAAAGCCCCCCGGGACCCCCCCTTTTAGCGGAACCATGTTAAAGGCCCCCTCGCTTACGCAACTGGACCACGTTTTTTTCTGGTCCAGGAGGGCGGGGAGGGGTAGCAACGAGCCCGCATGGACTGCGTTGAGGCTCGTTCACCGGGGTTGGGAAAGTTCGGCCCGGTTGTTCGTTGCGCGTTAGTACTTGTAGTAGGTTGCGCGACGATGATTAGGGCGGGCGTGGCGACGCGTGTGGTGTGAGCTTGGTTGTTTGGGTGTTTGGGTGTTGGGGAGGAGGAAGCGTGTGGATGGCGGGTGATAGGTGGAAGGTACTTTGGATGGGATGAATTATGGTAAGGGAGAGAATTGCGATTTTTAATCTTTTTGTAGACTTTTGCCCGAATAGCTTCGATCTAACTTGGACTACTATTTACAAAGGTTTTTTTAAGTTTTTTTTTCCTTATCTTCCGCCAAGTATGCTTCGTGCACGAGAAAGATGCATGAATACGCGGTGCTGTATCGAAGATTAATCCTTTACAATGCTAATTCGTACTTGTAGTTCTCTCCTTCTATTACCCGTATTCAGACCTTCAGTACGGCGTCCCGCCAACCTCTACTCAACATCCAACCCAGGCCTAAACAACTTCTTCTTGAAACATCTCCTCACCGCAAGCGCAATTTGCGTCCACCCCACCACCTCATTATGTCCTCCATACCTCACAATCTCCAGCTCAACACTCCTCTCCCCCTTTGCATCTTCCACTCTCTTGTACGCGAAAGCTCCCCGCTTGACTCTCTCCCCGCCGTGAATGCTTCTCCGCTCCTCGGTTGAAGATGCGCCTTCTTCGGCAAGTAGGGTGAATTCTAACGGGCCGTAGAGAGATTCGCTGAGTCGGAAAGAAATATCTTGATCGTTGCGCGCATGGATGAGTGTCAGTTGAAGTGGATCCTTGGCTGATGCGGTAGAGGAGATGAGAGCTTGCAGGCGGAGTAGTGTTGGCCAGTGATCCACAATCTTCGTTGACAACCACTTTGCTATCTTAGGATAGGGGCGTAAAGGGGAAAGAATTGGAATGATACCACCCATCTTGTAGGTCTGGAGAAGCTCGGGAAGATTTGTAAACGGAGCTACCAGAACGATACCTGCGAAACTTTGCGCTTTATTAGGACCTGGTGTGTTCTTCTTGAGATCCGCGGGTAGTAGCGCCGACTCCTTGTCTGCAAAGTAGAGTGCGGTAGCGGCAGTCACTCCGGTTCCGAGACTTTGCCCAAGCAGCACTGTACGTGATGAGGGGTGCTGAAGTCGATCTAAAAGGTAGGAAACGAGAGATACTCCATCCGTAATGAGGCCCGTTTCAGTAGGTATGCCCGCTGGGTCGTTGAGTGATGACTTCCCAAAGCCACGGTAGTCGCATGTCAAGAGATGCGTGTGAGGGACTCCAGAAATAGATCGGTACGTCGATGGTCTCCAACCTTGCGCAACGTGGCCTACATTCTACTCCATGTCAGCGACCACCAAAGTTTATATGTGTAGAAAGTCAAGACAATCCAACATACACCGTGAAAATTGACTACAACCCTACTCTTCGGGTCCCTTTTCAAGAACTTCGCCCCTAACGACCCATCAAACTCATCAACGACTCCCCCAGCGCTCTTTTGCACAATCTCATTCTCGTTCTCCAAATAAACATCCAGAGGTAGCACATGCCAGCAAAACAGCTTCTCCCCGTCACTCGTATCGAGCCAGAACGGAGTAACCTGGCCCTCTGCAAAAAGCATCAATTAACATGGCCTCAAAGCATTCAATGACGACATACTCGCAAAGCCAAATTCCTCAGGATTGGTCACATTATTCCAAAACCCCGTGTGAATCCTATGCAAATATAGCGCGCTGGTTCTTATATCAGCGCAAAACCCTAGCGCGTCTTGATGTGCCCCCTTCCTGGAGGAGGACGAGCCCAAAAATCAAAAACTTACTTCCGCTGAAACGTAGGATTGATCAAAGCAAGGATAAAAGCTGCCCAGATGCCTCCCACACCGGCAAGAAGCCAGTAGCTCTTCTTTAAGATGGGATGGAGGGAACCCATGCCTTTGCTTTGGCCCTACAAGCGCCTCCGTCGCGGGCGAGTATTCAATGCTTTCGAGAGGGGGGAGCGATATGATGATGCCAAAAGATTATATCAAGCAAAATGGTACATTGTGTGATTCGATGGGGGATTGTTGATGGGGAAGGCGGGTTTCTTTGGCAGGGTCCAATGTCAATGTCGAGATAACTGCGTGCGCTTGACCGGAATAGGAAGCCGCGGTAAGTACGCTTGGCATTCTGTGCGAGCAAGATAGATCATCAGGAGATTGAGTCTGGGGTGAAACGACATGTTGTTTGAGATGCTAATCGTCATCATTATGGCTTGGCCAGAGTCTGCTAGATGGTACTGCATAGTCCCGAGCCCAGGTGCATGGAGTGCATTGAATCACTCCCTGCAACCCATTTACCCGGTAGCTGGGATTCACTTGAAAGAGCTTGTTGCTGAAGTATCTGGAGGGTAGATGGGGATATCTAATTTCTGTTCTACACCCTAAAATGTACAGTATACAGTATTTTTACATCCTAGAATTCCCAAGATCGCCCGTACTGCCGTCTATATGCAACCCTATCCCATATCGGGATTTAACACAAGAATACCATCATGAATAACTAAACGCTATCTTTTATTTAATTAGACCACTTTACGAGTTCCTTTCTTTCTGCTCCTTCTCATACTTGGCTACGAGTTCCTTTTGTAGTTGCGGAGGCGCAGGGCTGTAATGGCTGAACTCCATCGAGAATTCGCCCTTGCCCTGCGTACCAGCACGAAGTTGCGAGGAGAAGCCGAACATGCTGTTCAAACTACAGTCAGCGTAGACGGTAAAGTCCTCCGGACCGATCTCGGTGTCGTTGATGACGGCATTCCGTTTGTTGAGTAGACCAACAACACTTCCTTGGAACTCATTAGGCGCGGTGACGGTAGTCTTCATGAGTGGCTCTAGGACTTGAGGTGCACCCTGTTGGAAGGCCTTACGGAAAGCCTGTTGCGTTGCGTTCTTGAAAGCCATTTCGGAGGAATCGACAGCGTGGGTGGCACCGTCGTTGATAACCATAGC
The DNA here is from genome assembly GCA_030378425.1 of Periconia sp. TS-2. NCBI lineage: Eukaryota > Fungi > Ascomycota > Dothideomycetes > Pleosporales > Periconiaceae > Periconia > Periconia sp. TS-2. The sequence continues at coordinate 635,565 of JASNQO010000016.1, read as the reverse complement.
TGAGCCCAGAACTTTGTGACCTAGCAGAGGGCCCTTGGCACACGACGCCATGAACCCCTTTTCACAAGCATACAAGAACTTCTCAGAGATGGTACCGCCCGTGATCTGCTGTTCGAATTTATTCTCTGATAGCGATTCGGCCGGCTCCATCCAGCCGACGACTCGGGCAAAGTCTCCAGATCCACCAGTCTGCTTTTTGAGCGTGTGATCGAAGTTGACGCGCTTCGTGATAGTTTCTCGATATGCCACTTGAGGCTGACCAGTCTCGCAGTCTACTCGGTATTCTCTCCGCATACGTTCGACGTAGATGTCCAAATGCAATTCACCCATACCAGAGATGACAGTCTCCTGGGATTCGGGATCAACATGCACTCGGAAGGTGGGATCTTCACGGGTGAAGCGGTTCATCGCCTTACTGAAGTTTGGTGTATCTTTGGTATTCTTTGGCTTGATCGAGAGCGAGATGACGGGCTCCGGAACGAACATGGAGGTCATGGTATATCCAAGACCGCCGTCTGTGAACGTGTCGCCAGAAGCGCAATCAACGCCAAACACGGCGCAAATCTCTCCAGCACCAATCTCTTGCACCTCTTCCATCTCGTTAGAGTGCATGCGCACAATCTTTGGAATCTTGACCTTCTTGTCGGACCGCGCATTGAACACATTCATTCCCTTCCTCAATGTACCTTGGTAGACACGAATATACGTCAACTGTCCGAAGTTGCTCTCCTCAAGCTTAAACGCCAACCCGACAAACGGCAAGGAGTTGTACGAGACAAGTTTCACGGGTGCCTCCTTTCGCTTCTTATCCAAGGCCATGTTCTCGACTTCGGCAGGATTCGGGAGGTAGTCGCAAACTGCATCCAGCATGGGTTGAACCGACTTATCAGCCAGTGCAGAGCCCATGAGTACTGGAGTGAACTTTAGCGAAATAGTCGCTCTTCGGATAGCAGCCTTGATCTGCTCCTGTGTTGGTTCCTGCTCGTCTAGGAAGAGCTCCGCGATCTCATCGTCAACATCCGCCAGGGTTTCGATCAACACCTGTCTCTTCTCTTTGCAAAGCTCGACCAAATCCGCAGGGATCTCGTCCTTCTCAACGATGATCTCTCCCTTCGAACCTTCGTTGTAGATAGCCTTCATCCTGATCAGGTCGACCACACCCAAGAACCCATCTTCGCGGCCGATGGGAACCTGGATAGCCGCTGCGGGTATACGAAGCTTCTGGTTGATCTGGTCTACGGCTTTCCAAGGATTGGCACCCATGCGATCCATTTTGTTAACAAACGATAATCTAGGGATGTTATACCGTCTCATCTGCCGGTCCACTGTGATAGTCTGACTTTGCACGCCACTGACGGCGCAAAGAATCATGACAGCGCCATCCAGAACTCGCAACGCGCGCTCAACCTCGATGGTGAAATCGATATGGCCCGGCGTGTCAATCAAATTGATGTGATATCTCTCCTCTTTTCCATCTTCCTTCTTGACCCAGTCGCAGAAAGTGGCTGCAGACTGAATTGTGATACCCTTCTCGCGCTCGAGATCCATTGAGTCCATCTTTGCACCAACGGCATCTTTTCCGCGCACTTCGTGTATGTTGTTGATACGGCCGGTGTAGAAGAGAACGCGTTCGGTCGCAGTGGTTTTTCCAGAATCAATGTGCGCCTGTGATATTCTTCAGCCATGCCTTAAGACGTAATGCTTTGTAGACCATCTCCTTACAGCAATACCAATATTCCTGACTCTCGACAATCTCGCTGCTTCGACAGGGTCTAGATTCTCGACAATTGTCTCTTGTGATAACGTGCTAGGATCAGCCGCAGCCTTTTCCAGCCTGCATTCTCCAGTTAGCGTTCAGGAGCTCCCCGACGCTGGTGGTTGAACCAGTCGTAATCGCAACCGCACTTACACTGCCGCTGCAGCAGACTGCCACCGCCTCTGCCCAATTCTTGTCTGGTTGTTTATCCAAGCCTCTGTCTTCGAACCATTGGTAAGAGTTGCGCGATATTTCGTGGCGGTTGACAGAGCGCATCGCCCCGTTCGAGCTGCTGGCGGAGCGGAATTGCGAAGGCAGCTCGCAGCGAGCGACTGCGCTCGAATGAGCGTTTGCACCCTCATCCTGTACGAGCTATAATAAGACAATGAGAGGAATGAATGAAAGGACGACGCGGAGGTCTGCTGTGATATGGACGTAGGACGACACCACCAAAAAAAGTTGAGCAGGGATCATCGGGGGTTCGGAAGATTACCGAAGACGCGATCACGTGTTTTCGTGCAGCTCTGTCCGCAAGACTTCGCCATTGCGTATATAAATTAGAACTCACGCGCAATATATCAGAGTCATAGCAGAGGAGCTTATATAATAATGTAGTGATTTTTGCAAGTATGCAGCTATCCACGCACTTTGTCGACTCTAGAGACAGCTTCAATCTACTACCTGAGTTGGACAGCCAGCGTACGTATCAGTATTCAAGCCACTGGGACACTCCTCAAACTGTTCGAACATGCACTTGATAAGTGCAGAAGAAACCGCCCCAAAAACACCTTGCAATGAATAGGCTCCCCAAATGATCTTGCTCCCGAAAATGCTGATGTGGAGAGACAGGCAAGAAATAAATCGTCCTGTGAAGTCGAACTAAAAGAAAATGTGCAAAGCAGTCTAAGAGGTCCCAGGATTGATACTATAAGAGGTGAAATTGCCTAGCTGACGGTTTGTTCCTCAAGGTTCGGGGTCTGTAACTCTACCGCAGGGGCATCCTGTTGTTCGACTGGAGTTGGCTGAGCTTCCAGCTCCTTCGTTGGGGCACTGTCCGACGCAGGCTCAGTGGCTGTGGGCTCCGTGTTGGGCTTGATTTCATTTGGGGCCTCGCCGTTTGTAGGGTTCTCTTCGCTAGGAGCATCTGTAACGGCGGACTTCTCTTCACTAGGAGCATCTGTGACGGTAGATTTCTCTTCACCAGAGCCATTCGTGACAACTTCCTTTACTTTCGATGCCGCTTCTTCGACCTTCTGCTTGCCCTTAGAGACGATGCTCTCATGCCCCTTTGGCTTCGTTGCAGTCTTGCTTGAGGGTGCCTTCCGAGGCGGAGAGAGAGGTTTCTCGTTAGTCTTGCTAGCACTGCTTGTTGTAGGTCGCATCATTCGAGCTAGGAAGCTTTCATCTTGAGCTCCTGCAGTGGAAGCGCGTGATGCTGGTCGTTTGTTAGGGGCGGTACTAGGGGCCAGGGATGCCCGAGATGAAGGCTTCTTAGTGACTGGAGCGGCCTTAGGAATGGGTCGGGAAATTGTCGAGGGTTTACGAGTAGGCTTTTGGGCAGCCTCTTCTTCGCCGTGTTTCGCCGCCGATGATGCTGTAGGAGCAGTCAAATGAGACGGTAATCTCACTGGTCGAGTCGGCGACTTTGGTCGTGGTTTTTTGAATCCACCAGGAGAGGTTGTAGTGCCATCCTTAGGGGCAGATGTAGAACCAGTCGGCTTTGAGGTAGTTGACTTCTTTACCTCTGTAGTGGGTGCCTTTGCTTTAGCTGCAGCGCTTGCCGTTGTCGCGCTGGTTGCAGTGGAAGGCCTCAGAGAACCGCGGCTGGCCCTGGGGGCTGGGGCTTTGGCTGCTTCTTTCGGCGCTGTCGCCTTCGGAGTTGCTGCCTTAGGTTGAGACTTGACCGGTGCAGGCGATCTTGCTGCGGATACGGTAGGTGCAGGTTTTGACGTAGTCGGGGTCCTAGGAGGTTTAATAGGGGCAGTAGACTTTGGCAGGGGGCTTTTCGCTGGGCCGGCCTTTGTTGCAGGGGACTTGGCTGTCGATATGGCGGCAGGCTTCTTGGTGGCTGTTTTTCCAGGAGTGGAGGTTGCACCGTTTGTTCTTGGTTTACTCTCAGGAGCTTGCGCTCCCGCGGAGACTGGCTTGGTAGCAGTCGGCTGGGGCAAAACCTCAGTGGGTGGTGGTAGAGCTTGACCGCCGGAGACTGCGGCCTCGTCTTTGGAATCTCCAGGCTTCGAAGGTGCCTCCTCTTGAGCTCCAGATACAATCTTGTCGAGGTTGTCTGCTGGCGTATCGCTAGATGGGTGCGCTATAGGCTTCTCCTCCACCTTCTCAGGGGCTAGCTGTGCTGCCTTGGCAGTTGTATCTATTTCTGTAGCTTTAGGCTGCTCCTTTGCTACTGCTTCGGGCTCCGGGAAGTCAGAGCCCTTCATGATGGATCCGAGATTCGGCATCTCGTCTGGTACTTCGCGGATTGGTGGCGGTGCTCTTGACGATTCTCGTGTTTCCACAGCCTGTTCTGGAATTGTCTCGGCGACAGCGGAGCTCTTCTCTCGCTCTTCCTTCTCTCTGCTGACCACTTTCTTAAGATCTAGAGAAGTGACCTCTCCTAGATCGTCGCCCACGCTGAAGCTCTCACGTCGTTGGGCCTGAGGGCTGTTGACACTGATGCCCTTGGTAGTTCCCAAGTCTTTTTGGGTGTGACCGCTCGGCTCGACGGATACGAAGGAGGCTCTCACTTTGGAGGTTGGGCGATTGGTAGCGTCGGGGGCAGCGTTGCCTGCTGGGGATCGACCGCGGGGCTCAGGAGAAGCAGAAGCGCCTTGGTTCTCGAACATAGCCCGCAGGTTCCTAACTCCGCTGTTTGTGCGATCGGTCATGGCTGCGACGAGGGGGTCAATCGTCAGTGAGAGTGCTCGAAGGTGTGTTGTTGCGACTGATGCAGTAGAATAGTGGAGGTGCAAGGCAACGTGGGAGATGCTGGAAAAAGTGACCGGGATCAGCTGAAACGCGTCTCGCTGCTGCAATTTTGTTTACAAGCAAAGACAACCGTCGCGGTTTCAGGGCTAATAAAGGGTATATGCACTCACAACGACAGCACTGGTAAGTCGAGGGCCGTATAATGCTGCCTTCTGCGCTCACGGCAGCTGGTGAGAAAGGGATGGATGTCTCCTGGGCGACGGCCGAGCAGTCGCTCCCGCGAGACCCAAACACGCCCCAAGCCCAAAATCGGTAGCTCCACGCCCACGGAAGCGAAAGACGTCACTCTGAAACGAGCCCGCGAACTGTTGAATGCGTTACCTACTCGGCAGCGAGGAAAATCACAGAGGTGCGCAAGACATGGGCCGGACAATGCATTGTTTTGAGCATTCAAAGCCGGGCGGGTTCCCCCTGTACAGCCCGTCGTTCCCGGTTCTTCATGCGAAAAGGGGATGCAAATTAGCGCCCATGAGCCAATCACGTTATTGCAAGGGGTGCATTTTCCATCACATTTAGCGATACTCACCAATCAGAGCGCGAGGTCCTTATCATGGCCGCAACATCGCCTCCGACCACACATCTGTACAGATTTGACAGTCCAAACGTGAATCACGTAAATTGCAAAGAAGACTTAGAAGCACTGATTGTTTGATTACCAAGTAGCCATCCATCAACCCACCAAAGGCGGGGAGCCAAGCATGCAATGCTAGGCCTCGCTCAGAAATACAAGCGATTCTAATATTATAGACGAAGGGGGAAAAAGATACTAAACCAGTGGCCGCCTTTCTATCCGAGCAGAAACAGTACATGGGGTATCTCATCCAAAGGCTGGCTAAGAACTGACATGGCAGTTAGTGGGACAAAAATTACGATAGCGCACATCCTCAAGCCCATTTACCCAGCAGAGCCATCAAACCTAACCCACATTAGCATAGATACGACAGGTAGGGAGCACATTACTTACCAGCACCAAGACACATCAGCAAGAAAGCATTCAGCATCCTACTCACCGGCCCCTTCTGCATGTAGGGCGAAAACATGAACTCGTGTGCCATGAGCTCGACCAGTCCCGTGTAGATCAGAATACCAGCACTGATGGAATCAAAGACTCCGTTGACAATGAGCGTAGTAGCGGATTCTGGAGGGTATGTGTTGCGGACGCCGAGACCAATGGCAATCGCGATGGGGGTTGACAGACCATAGCCGAAGCCGAGCAAGTACGGGGTCCACTTCTTAGACTTGGGCCACGGAACCGTTGCAAGTCGAGCGCCTAGACCGAGGCCTTCAAAAGTTTGATGGAAGACAAGGACTATGTATAACGTGATGAACTCTTCGCCAGCGACGGCAAGAGTCAACCCGATAAATATGGAGTGGAAGATAACGCCGAACTCGAGGATGAAGATGGCGGTCATTTGGGCAGAGTAGAGCTCAGGAACAATACCTCGTTCTGCCCAGTCGTCGGTAAGCTCAGTGTTGTCTTGATGATCTCGGGAATGGCCAAGGTGGTCCTCGCCAGGAACATGGTGGTGGCTATGGCCTTCTTCACTTGGTGCATCTTTGGGGTTTCGATCGGAAAGGCTGACGCCCTCCTGGCTTCCAGCCGGATGGTGATGACCGTGGGAATGGCCAGCGTGAGAATGTTCTCCGCCAAAGTTGCCATAGCGCATCGTCATGAGCTCCAGGAAGAACATGAGGAAAACTGTCATCAAGGCAATCGCCTCCGGCCATGAGTACTCGGTAATGACGCCGGTCAGGCATTCATTGCCGAGTGCCTCATTAGCTGGTGCAAGAAGGTGGATGAAGGCGGTAGCAATAATCACGCCCGAACCGAAGTACTTTGCGACGAAAAAGGTCCAGTCAGGGATGCCCAATCCCTTATTTCGCTTTGCGAAGACGGGAAAGACGGCGCCTGTCGACAGTCAGTCACGCTCTCGGCAGAGTTAGGATTCACTTACCCAAACATGACCCGACAAGAATGACGAAAATAGCAGAAATTCGAACACCCATACGGCCATCATACTCGTTAGCGCCAACACAATGTCCCGGTGATGGCTCGTCGTCGGCACTCTCCTCAGCCTGGCGCAAGACCAAGCGTGCCAGCTCCATGGGCATCGCCATAATGAAGGCTCGTGGTAAGTGGAATACCCAAAAGTCGTCTGTGGGAAGTGCTGTCAAATTGGAACAGGCTTGGGAAGGTAGAGCTGCAACGGTCGGAGAAGGACCGGCTCCAGGGCTTTGTCCTCTGGAGGAGAGAGAGAAAGCGCAAGATAAGCAAGTCTGACGCAGGCGATCCGAAGCTTGGGGTTCTTGACCAGCGAGAACCGGGTTGGGGGGGGGGTCGCTTTATTGTGCCTAGAAATTTAAGCAATAGAGTACCACAATGTCCTCCTTGGCTGCCTGACAGATTGTGTCGGGAATAGAATGACGGGTCGTGAAAGCCAGGTGGGCCACACTGGAGCACTGTGGGCGATTTCTCATCTTGGGCGAAGAACGGGCGGGTACCATGATGTCTACGCTAACCACGCCAGAAGGACACGCCGACCAGGGCAGTTTTTTCGCGGAATCGTAAACGCGCCGGTGCCATTGGTCAGCGCGGAGTCCGGTGCCGTCCGGTACTCGTTATCGCAGAGGGAACTCAGACGGCGAGGAGAAGACATTTCGGGTGGAACACGATGGTCTACGCTGTTGGTATGTGGTAGCTCTACAAGAGTGCAGTCCTACGGAGGGCAACCGAAGCGAGGCGGCTGGGGCTGCCTTCTATCGAGGCGTCGGCGCTAGCACCAGTTCGGACGAACACGATAAAGAATCAATATCTCTTCACACTGTGTAGTCTGCGACCTGCGACATGGCATCCTCTTTTTGCTTCATCGGTAGCTACTTCGTCGTATGCTTCTTTCTCGGTGGATCGCCTTGCGTGGTCGCGAAGTGACCTTGTGAAAAGGCGCAGCTGCTCGGCCCGATTGGCTCCTCAGGAATTGCGTGAGTCGCAGGAAGAAGCATGAAGCAGGCGGTCTTGTTCGAACGACATGTTGCAATACGCAGAGGTTTCATTTCCGTCTTCACGATATGGAGGTAACTGCAAGCTGGAGTATCGTTCGGTTGTTGGGGTACCCTGGCGGCCCCGCGGATCACGTTGACGCTCGCATCGCAAGATACTGGGAGGAAGGTCGCTGGGACATCGATCCTTTGGTTCGGCGCTGTCATGTATACAGGCACAGCTGTCGCACTGGCCTACTACTGACAAGTAGACATCAGGAGTTAGGACATGGAAGCCTGCTCCGCTCCTAGGCCAAGGCAGAGGGGTGCCTCCCGGTGACCTCCGATCCAGACCCGTCTGCTTGTCAATGTGGGGTACATCGGCGATCGGACGTCATGGCATTGTTGGAAATGCCATGTCCTTATCAGTTTATGCCATCCCTACACAACCTCAACCTCTTTTTCGCAATCGTAATGGTTCTCTCACTCTGGGATCATCAATAGAGAACATTCACGAGTTCAAGTACGCAGCAATAGAGCGTTTGGACCGGTGCGATGGCCCGCGATCTCGAAAGGCCTCTCCAAAGCCCATTCCATGGCGGCTAGCGGGCGAGATGATCCAATGAACGTGCATACGGTGAGGAGTAGCTCCTTTATGTGACGTACTACATTTACCATCTGTAGCAGCCATTGCCATGGAGCTTTGGACACCTGACTAGCAATTACGTCCTCAAAAGCTGCCTGCTGCGCTGCTTTCATTCTTCTTCAGAAGACGCACCTCTCGACTCGTCTCGTCAAGTCTTTCCTCCTTTACCCGCAGTACTTTTCCAACTACAGATTCCATCATGATTGACCCCGTCGACGTCTTGAAGAAGACCAGCGCTCATCTCATTCCCACGTCTACACCGTCGAGTGTCTCACCCATCCCGACCGTCATTCCAGACCCGATCGAGCAGCAATTCATCGGCGATGGCGGCAAGAAGACGCTTTGGGTCGTCTTCGTTATAATGGTTATCGCCTCAGCGGCTTTTGCTGCCATGTCCTGGCGTGTACCCGTCGTACGTAGAGCTCATCCTGTCAACGTGCAAAGCTTACTGGAGTTTAGGCGAAACGGCTCTACCATGTCATCACTACAATCATCACCATCATTGCGGCCATCTCGTACTTCGCAATGGCTACCGGCCACGGTGTCGCCGTTCACCATACCCGCGTCCGTCACGACCATGGCGACTTGCCTGACACTTACACGGATGTCCAGCGTCAAGTACTCTGGCCTCGCTACGTTGACTGGAGTCTGACGACGCCCCTGCTCCTTCTCGACCTCAGCCTGCTCGCGGGTCTTAATGGTGCACACATTCTCATGGCCATCGTTGCCGACGTCATTATGATCCTGACAGGCCTGTTTGCTGCTTTTGGTAGCGAGGGCACCCCACAGAAGTGGGGTTGGTATGCTATTGCCTGCATTGCCTACCTCGTCGTCATCTGGCATCTCGCTGTCAACGGACGAGCCACTGCCAATGCCAAGGGCCAAAAGGTTGGCTCGTTCTTCCTTGCCATTGCCGGATTCACAGTGATTGTCTGGACCGCTTATCCAATGTAAGGACCCCAATGACATGCGAAGATATAGTGCTGACAGCTCTAGTGTCTGGGGTATCGCTGATGGCTCGCGCAAAATGTCCGTGGATGCCGAAGTCATTGCGTACGCCGTGCTTGACGTCTTGGCCAAACCAATCTTTGGTGCCTGGCTTCTCATTACACACGCAAACATCCCCGAGACCAACATCGACCTTGGTGGCTTCTGGTCCTACGGACTGGGTCGTGAGGGTGTCTTGCGCCTCGATGATGACGGTGCTTGATCGACTCTGAGAGCACGTCTGTCTCTATTGGCCTGAAATTGAACTTGACGAAGGGTGAGCTACTTTGACCGCATATAAAAGTCGGTATCGATTTGTATTTACGACACATGCATGTTATTTTTTGGGTGCTGGCGTCATTATCATGTCTGAAGTTTGAGTGGAAGGTAGGAGGATAGCGGGAGGGGAAAGCAAGGGATGTCTCATGCATTCAAGTATAATCCCTCTCTTTTCAATCACATGCTCATGCTAGCTACGTTTTATCATCACTGTTATTGTCACTTGTACAGCACAACGTCTCACCGTACATTCCTTCGCCGTTGCACTAGCGTGACTGGTAGTACCCTTCAATCAACTTGAGAGATATTCCAGTAGTTACTTTTCAAATTCAGAAACATTATCTTCAAGTCCGATCCAGGGACGTCCTCCAAAATGAGATTTTCGGTGCCACCGCGACTGTAAGGATGCCCAAGAGAGCGTTTTGCATGAACACGCGAGGTCAAGGGGAGCGACTGGAATGCAGATGACATCGTATTACGTGTCAACAGTACTTGGTCGTATATTGATACACGTAGGACGGCATCGATGGCAGTCACCCCATGCTGTACCTTCCATATCTGAACCGTGTCGGTCACGCCAGACAGGCGCAACCCAACCTTCACACACAAGACTTTAACGTACCAAGGAAGTTACTCACATACATTGATGTAACATGAATAAGCTAGCGCTTGTCATTATTTCGATGCTATCCACAGCAGTGTAAGACTCTCATCCCGTACAGCGCGAATGCGCAACGTTGCTTACACCACGCACACACAGCATATCTTCACCTCTGAATGCCACGACGTCGGCACCCGCATGTCTTTATCCTCTCTTCAAACCCCCGGTCTTCGAAACAGATTGCACCTTCTACGAAACAACCAGCACAATGACAACGTACGAGGATTGCGGTGGCTGCGCGCTCGTAACAAGACATCTAGGGCTTGGGTTGGTAAGTATCTTCCTACTCCCCCAAAACGTAGATATTTGTCTCGAGTCTTGAGATTTGAAAGCTTCGTGGTTCATTTTTCTGACCATGGACAGCCTTGTCGAAATAGCACGACGGTGCCTGGGATCAAGTATACTACGATCGTAGCTTGCCAGACGGAGTCGCAGAGCGTGCCTGGGGATGAGGTTCAGAGCCTGCCGACCCCTACGCCGTTCAAGGTGCAGAATTTACCGACCCCTACGCAGCATAAGGTGCATAGCTTGGCTAGGCATAAGGTGCAGAGCTTTCGTGGGCATGAGGTGCACAGCTTTCCTGGGCATAAGGTACAGAGCTTTCCTGAGCATAAGGTACAGAGCTTGCCGATGCCTACGCCTACGCCTACGCCTACGCCAGACTCGGAAACGCTAGCCAATGATTTCGAAGAGAGAATGAGCTACGAAGATGACAAGGATCATGATAGGAAGAAGGGAAATGACCGAAAGTATGGCTATAGCTTTGACTAAAACCCTGGCTTTGAGGACTGAGGCGGGAGCGGGGCAGTGCGGAGGGTGCGTTACGAGGACTTGGTAAAAGTTGAACGGGAAGTTGAGACAGGCATGTTGTACTTGCGGTACTCGAGGGCAGAGCAAAGCGTCGACAAAAAGCGAGGGCGTGGAAAGCACAAGGTTGCATTTCTAGTGTTTAGACATGTTTATTGAAACCGCGTCTCACGCAACTGGACTAGTGTCGGCGACTACGTCATAGGACAGGCACGGCAGCTTCGAGACGGCGCAGCTTCCCTGGCTGCATGGTCACAAAACAAGAGGCCGGGAGGGCTGACTTGAAGTGATGACATGGTATGACCACGGCCCTGGTAGGCGAGGAATGACTGGGATCAGGTGAAGCAGCTCGTGGTTGCTCTGGTCACCTCGTCGCCCCGCGCAGGGTTTAAGGCGGCGGGGTACCCAGAGCTTTGTTTCGCTTCCCGGAGCTCAAAGCAGGCGCCCCTCCCATCGTCCAACTCAGCCTCTCTCCAGCTCCAAGCACCCGCCCGCAAACTCCCGCCGGTCCTCCCCTTGTTTCAAACAATTGTTCAAAACGTATCCCTTTGAGACTCCCGCCATGGCTGAAGCAAAAGTCGTTGATGAGACGCCCATCTCGCCCGTTCGCGAGGGCATGGAGCGCCGCAACAGCTTGGAGAAGCACCTGCAGCAGCGTCCGGATGCTCAGGATCTGAAGAACAGGCACATTCTGCTCGATACGAACACTGCGCCGTACGTACTCGCCCTCTCTGACAACCTCACCCATGTAGCTCCTGTCGAAATGGAGCTGCGAGCCGCTGTCGTCGCAATGCTAACAGCTCCACACTAGAGCACTGCAAGCAAAGGCTCTCGAGCTCGAGCGACAGCGTGCGACCGACAACCTCAAGAAGGGCCTCGCCCATCGTCCCGACCGCGACACGCTTGTCGAGCGCAACATCCTCCCCGACTCCACTGCCGCCCCGGCTCTGCAGGGCCACCAGAAGGAGCTGGAGCGTCACATGCGCGCGGATAGCTTGGAGAATCGCCTTCAGTCCCGTCCGGCACCGGAGGAGCTCGTCAAGAAGGGTATTCTTGAGGAGGACGAGAACCCAGTGAAGGATGCATAGGTTTGACGGCACTCCGGATGGAAACAAACACCAACTTTAGGCGCATTGGGCGAGTCCAAGGACTCTAGGTATAATAAAACTTAACACGGCATATGGGACTACACTCTCTTTGAGGGCGTCAACGAGCTTTTGATCGCTTGGGAAGCGAAGCCTTTGTGATTGAATTGCATGAGTTGTTGCACATGACTACAATTGAGCATTTTGGCATTCGACCTTATGATTTATTCCCTCTTGACTATATCGTGTGACGTCCATCATTACTTGCTTCATTCTTCGCGCCTTTGGAATTCACTAATCCCACCTGCCAGAGACCTTGTCTTGAAGCCATTTGGGGATCGTAGGCTTCTTTTGCCAGCCCTCCTTCCATTGGTCTTTCCAGCCTTCCACACTCGACGGCAGAGCATATACTGCAGTCACTAGCCAGGTGGTGGTTCCGGCTTTCAGGTCCTTGTGTATGGTCGGAAGCACCGTCCTTGCTTCCACCAGATTTGAATTCGCATCGGAGAGCATAACGCTTCCCTTCCTTTCGGGCTGCGACAACTCGGCAATACCTACAGCACCGGATCGAGATGCAGCAAAAGCGCTGGTCGAGTCCGCCTTTCCTCCCTCCGATATGGATTCGTCTAGACCGGTCAGGTTCCTTCCATCCGATTCCCGGCAGCCATATACAGCCCATGCCCCCTCGGCCGTCATAATATCGCGGCCGGTCCGGATACGATGAACACGCAAATGCCAGTTTGGAGAACTTTCAGCTGGAGGGACAAGGTAAGTTAGTACGTCTACATCGTTCCACGGCTTCATGCTGGACACGAGGATCGGGACGCCGTCATGGCTCTCAATCTCGGAGTCGCCATTGTGGGCCCGGCGCATCTTCCAGATCTCGCCGTCATCATCGGACAGCGCCAACGAAGATTCAGGGACGTATTGTTCCAGAGTATACGAGCCAGTGGAAACCGAGTACGCAAAGGCCGAGCTGTATGCGAACTTTCCGTACTTGGCCTGGGTATTCTTGAGTGGGTAATGACAAGATTGGCCACTAGAAAGCAGGAAGCTATGTCCACCACTCCGCACGACAATCTGCCTGGGGTGAGAAAGAGGTCTCGCTACTCGCTGGTCTGCAAATGGATGCGGCTCCTCCTTAGAGCTCCAGAACGGATGACTTTCGGGCATGGCGAGTGGAGCAAAGGCCAACATGCACCAGTATGGCGACCCGGGGGAGTTGTAGTTCTCAGCAAGATAGGTGTTGGGGTAGGAGTATCCGATACTGAGCATGCCGTTTGGCTGAAAGATGTCGTGCTGAGTCGTCCACCACCGCAGATTCCTCAGCCAGATTCCCTTCACGACACCCCAAGAGAGCGGTTCAGGTAGATCGACATCGGCAAAGACAACCGAACCCCAGAATGCTACCATGGCCCATCGATAGGTTAGCGAGCGTCCGAATGTAATGGCTCTCCCCTCTGGGTCGAAGTAGTGCACGAAGTCAAGTGCATACATTCTAGCGCGATTCTTATACTCTTCGGCCTGCTTTGGATCGGTTTCTGCGGCCAGCTTCGCATAGAGCAGCTGCAGGTACTGAATCGCAAAGGATCCAGAGTAATAGTCCATCTGGCGGTAACCCTCAGGTCCATCATTCGACCATCCATCGCCACGGTAGAAGGTATTCAGCTGCTTGATATCCGCCTCAAGCCTCTCCTTGGACCACTGCGCGCCATTCTTTGCAAGTCCTAGGTTGGCGAAGACTCGGAACCAAAGCCTACTCAGTTTCAATATCATGCCATCAAACCAATGCACAAAGCAGGCATCACGCAGGAAAGAGAACCGTACCAGTTTGTATTCGGCATATCTTTGTCATTCATACTCCCGAGCCAAGCCTCGATATTCTTCTGCTGCTTCTCCGTCAATGGGTCCCAGAAGTCCTTGTGTGCAATTGCGAGAGTGTATCCAATTGGGCACGCCTCGACCATTCTCTGATCTTGGTCTTCCATGTAGCCCCAGAACTCGTCGCTTTCGGGATCTGTCCCTGCAACGATTCCTTGCACAAAGCGGTCGGTGCCAGCGTACTTGCTTCCCCCGGCGAGCAGCGGCGCCAGCCCCCACAATGGGCGTGCATAGCCTTCTACTTGGGCGGCCGTCTCATCGAAGCGTGTTCCTGTGCTTCCTACCTTTACCATGGAATGAAGAGGGGAGTCGCCTCCAGCGAGGGGGTCCAGAAGGGACGCCACGGCCGCCACAACATCGTCTCTTGTCTGGAGGGGATTGGTGGAGAAAGGATGGAGGGGGAAGGAGCGGTTGGCGGTTGCTACTTTGGCCGTCATTCTTGCTTCAATATCTGCCTTCCAACTGCAGCCTTCTTGTCGTTCTCTTTTGAGCTCGAATTGACTTGGCGGAGAGGTGAGCTCGTGCTAACGTCGACCGAGTCAATGGAGCTCCGGAAAGCGGAGCAAAAGCCGACCAAGCGAAGATGTGCGTTTCAAACGCCGACGGTGTGTTGGCGTCTACAATTCGAATCTGCAATCCGAAGGCAGGTAAGCTACAAACTCGGATTGAGATTGTAGGTGGCGTTTTTGGGACACAATTGGCAACGACCGTCAAGTGGTCCTTTTTACCAAAGCCACGCCGTTCTACCTGCGGTAGTGGATATGCAGGCAGAATGCAGCTGCAAAGCACGTCTTTTTGCCTGGACCCTGAACCGAGCTTCTTCCAAACCACCGAAGCCATTTACCACAGTGGGACACTTTGCACCAAAGCAGTGTAACACGTCCGCTATTGGAACATCCCACCGTCGCCTGCGTGGGGACCTCCACTGCCCCGAGATGTGCTGTGCCCGCGAACCCACAATTCACGGATAAATGCCAGAATTGACCCGTTAGCGTTGGAACTCGCAACTCCCCACCTGCCGCAACGTCGCTTTCTACTAGGGCGGAAGCAGCATGGTTGCCGCTCCGCATTCTGGTACCCCAGCTTTGCACAAACGACTACCCCGGGCCATGCTACCCTTTTCCTCGCAAGCGATCGGAGCAGTCGGTCTGCTCTTTGGGAGGGATTGGCGACGCTGAGACAATTGCATCTTGGCAGAGGCGGCCAGGCAAGGGATTATATTTTCCCACAAATGACACGGCTGCAAACGAGCCACTGTCTGGCCTCGAGGGTTTCTCGAAGCTCGGCCGCATCAGCGTGATTCGACGGAACGGCGGGTGCAGACTAGGGCATCCAGCAGCCATCGTAGACGCGCCGACCTGGATCTGGGGATGGAGCGCACAAGCGGTCTTACTGGACGCGTGGGCGACGCCGTACAGGGCGAATTGCTGCAAGAAAGACGGGAAACGGCCATGGTGTGGGAAAGTGTGTGCGCGTGTCATCCATCCCAAAGGTGATGGGCGGGACGGTGGGCCTGGATCGATACAGGAGCTCGGACCCTTGGTGTTTATATATCCAGGACCGACATGGTGAAATGCGGGTTAATCTAACTGTGGAGAACTCTTTCGTTCTCAGTTTCTCTCCTTGGGGACATCTCTGCTCTTCGTTGCCTGCCCCGCCCTAGTATTCACTTCGTCGGGAAGGTCGAGGGCTCTTTATAGCTTGCTGGCCGATTGATTGAAGCTTTGCTGTCAAGGTTAATAGCAGCTCTGATCCCCCGGTCGTCGTCCACGACTCAGGCAAAATTTGGTACGTTTCACTGTTTCAATCATCTGCGCGTACCACCCGCGCACCACATGTTAATGAACAGCACTAATGTCCCGACAGGACTGAATAGTCGTTGGCACTTTCAATTGTCTCATCGCTGGCACAATTGACACCATGGAGACCAGTTCCAACGCGATCAACCCAGCCAATGCTGGCGTCGGCGCCCGCTTCCTGTACAAAATCGTCAAGAATGAGTCCATGAAGACGGATCCCCCCGAGATCTATGGATGGCGCACTTTCATGATGGCCTGCTCGGCCTGCTTTGGCGGCATGCTCTTCGGCTTCGATATCGGTACCATTGGCGGTGTTCTTACGCTACCTGCTTTCATGGAGTACGTACAATGCACCCACTGAAAATTCTTTTACATGTCAAATGCAGTGGAACGGTTGGCTGACCATGATCGCAGAGACTATGGTCTTGAGCGCTTGAAAGATGATCCAAAGGCGGCAGCAGATTTGTCTGCCAACATCGCCTCAACCCTGCAAGCTGGTTGTTTCTTTGGTTGCTTCCTGGCCTCTTGGATCGCGGATCGCTGGGGACGGAAAACTTCTCTGATCTTTAATGGTCTTGTCACTGTCGTCGGATGCGTTATCCAGTCTTGCAGCTTCGGAAGCCTTGCTTCCATGTATGTTGGTCGGTATGTACTCATCAAGTTCCCTTATCTCCATGCATGTATCGGTATACTGACAAAGCATGTAGTTGTGTAGCTGGCCTTGGTGTCGGCGGTGCTTCCATGGTCGTCCCCCTCTACATCTCGGAAAACTCTCCCCGTGCCATTCGCGGTGGCCTCACCGGTCTATATCAGCTCTTCATTGCCTCGGGAACCATGCTCGCCTTTTGGGTTAACTACGGCTCTGTCCTACACATCAAGGGTGACGCCACGTACATCGTCCCCCTCGCCATGCAGGCTCTCCCCGCCGCCGCCCTCGTTGGGTGCATGCTCCTCAACAAGGAATCCCCCCGCTGGCTCGCAAAGGCAGATCGCTGGGAGCAAGCTTCTGCCGTGCTCTCGCGCATCCGGAACTTGCCCGTCACCCATCCATATGTCCAGGCCGAATTGAACGACATCAACGAGCAGCTCGAGCACGAACGCATCCTCATCGGCGGCTCTACTCTCAAAGACTTGCTCAAGGAAATGTTCACCATCCCCGGAAACCGCAAGCGCGCACTTATCTCCATCGGCCTCATGATCTGCCAGCAGATGACAGGCACAAACGCCATCAACTACTACGCGCCGCAGATCTTTAAGAACCTGGGTCTGGTAGGAACCTCGACAAATTTGTTCGCCACCGGCATCTACGGCGTCGTCAAGATGACCACCTGCGCGGCATTCCTTCTCTTCGCTGCCGACTCGCTCGGAAGGCGGAGATCGCTGCTGTGGACGTCGATTGCCCAGGGTTGCGCCATGATGTACATTGGACTGTACGTGCGCATCAGTCCTCCGCTGCCCAAGTCAGCCGTTCCGCCTGCGGGCTACTTTGCCCTGGTCTGCATCTTCCTCTTCGCCGGCTTCTTCCAGTGGGGCTGGGGTCCCGTGTGCTGGATTTACGTCTCCGAGATCCCCACTGCGCGGCTACGCTCGCTCAACGTAGCCATCGCCGCCGCAACGCAATGGCTCTTCAACTTCGTCGTCGCGCGCGCCACGCCAAACATGCTGGCTACCGTGGGCGCCCACGGATACGGGTAAGTCCTTTTCCTCCCCATCCCCCACCCCCTTTTCTCCAATCCCTCCTACAAGCAAAACAACTAACCCTGGGGCCCCCCAAACAGTGCATTCCTCATCTACTCCTGCTTCTGCTTCTCCATGTTCTTCTTCGTCTGGTTCCTCATCCCCGAAACAAAGGGTCTCTCTCTCGAGAAAATGGACGACCTCTTCGGCGTCACGGAGCTCGTCAAGCACGTCGAGGAAGACCGCGAGGCGCACGCGCACTCGCATGCCGAGCCCCGCGAACTCGGCATGGACGGGCACGAGGTCGTGGCTGACGAGAAGAAGGTCAGTCAGCAGGAGCACAAGGAGATTGCTTCGTAGAGCTTTTGCGGCATTGTGATTTGTTTTTGTTTTAGGGGGTTTTGCCGTTGTTGTTTGTAGTAGGGATTCCTGGTATTCAGCGGTTTAATTTGGGAGAAAGAGAGAGGGGGGGGGGACTCGGGCACCTATTCAGCTTGAGCTGGGGGTTGCGTGTTTGGAGTAGGTACAGTCTGTAACGATGAGCCTATGCATCCGCTCTCCACAAACATTTCTTCTTCCTTCTTCTTCATCCGTCATGTTTCTCAGTAAGTCGTGAGACTTGACGAGATTATTGTTTTCCGGTGACGGCAATTCCACTGCAAAATGATGCCTGTTGCAAAACATAAGCCACTCGATTTCGGTTGCAGATTTGTTTTTCCATATTTTCGAAAAATGATTCTGGATTTACTACGTGCTCAATTGGGGGTATCTCGTAAAGTACACGTAAAAGTACAGCCGCCGCGCCAGAGAATTCAAGCAGCTTGTCAACCAACTTTCTCCGACATGTTCCAATCTGCCAGCGGAACCATCTAAACATTAAGGAAATCAAAGGAGAGGGACGCGTTGTCCATGTAAGGGAAAATTGGCCTCTTGACCAAGCCGAAGCCAGGATGACGGTGATAAGTTGTAACAAAGGAAAGATTCGTAGGACGTCGAGATCACACTCAACGCGTTGGACCAGTTGCGCCGCCGGTAGATATACAACCATGATGGTAGGTTGATATGCCGAACCCAAGAAAAACGCCGGTGTAGTTGTAATGACATGACAAAAGAAATTAAGAAAAGTAGTCGATCAATCAGAGCCAATCAGTATAGCTCTGGTGTGCTACCGCCTGTACGCGGTAGCCTCGAAGGTGTTTCTCCCAATGGCGATGCAAGAGGCGAAATGATACTAGGTAATTCAGAGAGAATAGGTTTCATACCGTCCAAGTCGACGCCACTATCCCGATCGGCTCGCTCGGATGCGGATATAGAGTCTAGATCGAGTAGATCTGTGGCTTGTTGTGGAGGAGTCCAAGGGCTTAGAAGCGTCTTGGACTCTTCTTCCGAGTCTCCATGTGGCTGTTCCTCAGAGCTTAAGACGCGGCCACCGAGCTTGACATCGCTCACTCGAACTTGGTAGCTAAGTGCTTTCTGTGCGTCTTTGATGAGCTCTTCGGTCCAGCCTAGGCAACGTTTCAGGCTCTGGTTCATCTTTTGGCTGTCAACAAGAAGCTCGCGGTGCTTTGAGAGATCGAGCCGTAGCCGCTTTTCGTCTCGTAATCGATGGGCTGCGTCTCGTTCTGCTAATGCATCGGGGCTCATGATGCTTTCGTCGAACGATGAATCGCTACTGTCTTCAGGTTCCTCCTCGAATTCATCCTCTTCGGACATATCTGACAAGTCGCCATGCTCACCAGCGTGCACGACCGAAAAATCATCGACATTGGAGCTAATGGTATCTGTAGAAAACCGTCCGGCCCGGCTCATCCGTCGGAACCTTCGTATTTCAGCTTTTTGCTTGCGGACTTCTCTCTCGAGCGATCGATTTATAGCAAGAAGCGAATTATTGCTGATTTCAAGATCCAACACTTTCCGCTCTCGTCGTGCGTTTGCTGCCAATTCATTCATGTGCTCGAGGACGCTCTGCCCTGGTGCTGGCTTTGTGGGACTCATGGGGCCAGGAGAGTTCAAGACCGATAATGCCTCCGTCTGTTCCATCGGCGCAGATGCCACGCTTTCAGGTTGCGACCCATTGCTGATGACCCGTTTCTCATGGTGCAGCGGACTAGGTACGATAGACGGTAAATCGAGTGAAGGTACCTTATTTAGCGAATTCGTGGAATCGATGGACGATAAGCTAGCGCTTTTGGAGTGCCCGAGGCGAACAGCAGCCGACGCAGCACTAGACCTTCTTCTCGAACGGTCCCCACTGGGTTCAGGAGTTGGCGGTCCAGAGAGAATAGATAGGGCTGATGGGCGGCTGTGAAGATTGGGACGTAAAACCTGAGATACACCCTTCCGATAGGATAGGTGCATATTTTCCTTGGACGGTGATGGCGGACGAAGGGAATGTTGGCCTTGGGGAGCATTCAGATTTGACCATGGTTCTGGCGAAGCGGAAAGAGGCGGCGGAGTAAGGATCGGCGGCGTGCTTCTCGCTTCTGACATGGCATCCGCGTGGAAGAATTTGCTCTCTGTTTGGGACCTAGCCACCGACGATAAGGGCGGGGACGGGACTTCTGGGGACCGCAAACTTTCATCTTGCTTGCCATTGGCGTAGAAGAAGACCGGGGCTTTCCTCTGGAGCGTGGGTTGCTCCTGTTTCCCGGCATCGCTGGCGTGGAAGAACATGGACGTGGCATCACGGGCCCCGACATCCGACGCGGAGGTATAGATGTTGGACAGCGGGGGTCTGGATGTTGGCGCAATATTGTAGGTATTTCCGTGATTATTCGCTCCAACTACGCTCCTTGGCCTGTTATTCTGGGCAGCGCTGGCACCATTAATTCCAAGCCCGCTATAGCCATGGCCAAGCTCTTTCTGGGGCCCATCGACTATGGACTGAGGGCGCGAGGCCACAGGCGTGCCGGAAGGGGTGCCATTGGGAGTAGAATGGGTGCTGCCTGTGCCTACGCGGGACTTTCGTGCAGAGGAGCGAGGCGTGACATTGTTGTTGAGGAAGGACTTGACAGGTGTAACATCTTCCTGTGCAGCGACATATCCTCGCGGAGTAGTAGCGGTAGTGCCGCGAGGGGTGCGAGTGCTGCTGGCCGAGGTGACAGAGGGGGCGAGTCGAGGAGCGATGGGCGTCTTCGCGGTGCGGGTGGTTGCGAGCGTGGGCTTCAGCGGCCGCGGGTTGTTGGTGTTGAGGCGGTCAGTGGGCATCGTCCGATACGGTTGAGCACGACTAGAGGACGGTGCTGCGTATTCGGAAGAGGGACATGGCCGCGAGGGCAGGCAATGGGGGGTGGTATGTGCGGTTGCTGGGCGAGACGGGCGTGTGTTGATCTGTGTTGTGACGACCTCGGCGTTTGACGGTGCTGCAGGGCCAAAACAAAACTGAGACCTGCGCTTCTTGGTCGTGAGCGTTCAAGATCGGGGGAGGACTGCGGTGTGGAGGGCCGGGGCGGCGTCCATGGCCAGGCGATGGCGGAGAAGTGGTGACTGAGGGGTTTTCGGGAGGAATCTCCTGTGTTGTGTGGTCTGAGATGGGGTGTCTGTCCGGTGGCGCGCCCGAGATCATATCGCGGCTTGAGCTGGGCCACCCCGGCCCGCAAAAGGCGTAGCGCGTCGGGCGCGTCATCCATCGCGTTAGCATCTTACTATTCTCATTATTACCATTTCTCACGGCCTCTGTTGATGATGGCTGCCTCTACCATGGCTCCGCACCCACTATGACCTCCCGCGCCCCGGGTCCTGCCAATTCACCGTCTCCTCTGCCAGCGCAGCCGCCCTCGCCCCACCATGAGGCCTCTCACGCAGTGTCTACCCCGTCGGACGCCTCCGGTGCCTCTGCGCCCACCATGACAACCTCCGCCGGCTCAGTACCCTTGGACGAGCACGATACCCTCAAGTATCACCTGCTGGGGCCGTCCCTCACCAAAGCCGGCCAGGATTCCGTCGACCAGACAAAGGTGTCCGAGATCATCTACAACGCCTCCAAAGGCAGCAAGTTCTTCAACAATGAAGAGGTCAAAGACAAGACCCTCACCGAGAAAATCACGAAGATCTTGGCTAGAAAGCGACAGCTGGAGAAGATCGATCTGAGTTCTGAGCTGCGCAGAGCAGATGACTACATAGCCGAGCTGGAATTGTCGAGAGACTTGTCTCAGGTCGTTGTGCACATTGACTGCGATGCATTCTATGCCGCCGTAGAGGAGCTGGATCGCCCTGAGCTCAAAGACGTTCCCATGGCGGTAGGCAAAGGTGTTCTCACTACGTGCAACTACCATGCTCGCAGATTCGGCTGCCGCTCTGGGATGGCTAGTTTCGTAGCAATGAAGCTGTGTCCGCAGCTCATCTGCATACCCATGGATTTTGCCAAATACTCCGCCAAAGCCGAAGAGGTGCGGGCAGTACTTGCACAATACGATCCTCGTTTCGAAAGCGCAAGCTGTGATGAAGCTTATCTAAATCTCACCCAATATTGCAACGAACATCACATGGATCCTCAGAACGCAGTCAGCCAGCTCCGTGCGGAAGTCCATGAGAAGGCCAAAATCACTGTATCGGCTGGAATTGCCGCCAATGCAAAGATTGCAAAGATCTGTAGCAATAAGAACAAGCCGAACGGACAGTTCTACCTAGCTAGCGACCGCCAGACTATTATGGATTTCATGAAGTCACTACCTACTCGGAAGGTCAACGGCATAGGCCGCGTCTTCGAGCGAGAGCTAGATGCCATCGGCATCAAGACGTGCGGGGACATCTACGCTCATCGTGCCTTCTTATCCTCGCTGTTTGGTCAGAAAGCGTTCCAATTCCTGATGCAATGTTATCTAGGCCTTGGTCGCACTAGCATTCAACCAGCAGAGGACTACGAGCGAAAGTCCGTGGGTACCGAGACTACTTTCAGAGAAATTTCATCTCCGGATGCTCTCCGACAGAAATTACGAGAGATAGCAGACGAACTGGAGGGTGACTTGAAGCGCACAGAGTTCAAAGGGCGCACGCTTTGCATCAAGATCAAACTACACACGTACGAGGTCTTCACTCGACAGATGACGCCCCCTTTTGCTGTGCACCGCGCGGACGATCTGTACAAATATGGTCTGCCCATGCTTGAGAAATTGATGAAGGAGATGCCAAACTTACGGTTGCGATTGATGGGTTTGCGAGCCACGCATCTTGTCAGCACCAAGAAGGCAGGTATCGACTTCTTCGGTCGGCACAGGGCCACAGCAAGCACTACCAAAACCACCAATACTACGTCGACTAAAGATGACGGAGGCGAGTGGGAGGTCTGGCCAGAGGCCGAGTTTGAAGAGGCGGCTCGTCAGGAGCGCGACAATGAGATGAATGAGCTGGAACAATTGTCCCAGGAGTATGAGAAAGAGCAAGCCGCAAATAGATCAGAGAGCCCAGCCGTAGCAGACACGGAAGAGGAAGAACAATGGATGTGCCCAATATGCACCCTACCTCAACCGCCAAATGACCAAACATTCAACTCACACATCGACTTCTGCCTTTCCCGGCAAACCATCAAGGAAGCTGTCAAGTCGACGGCACCAGTGCCAGCAGACACCTTGAAATTACAGTCAGTAGGGTCGAGACCACCGCCGCCCAAGAAAAAGAAAGGAAAGCGTGGACGCCCAGGTAATGACAGCGCCACGATAGATGAGAAGACCCGTGAGAAACGCCGAGCCTTCTTTACCATGCCAGCTGGTTCAGGGTCTTGAACATCTGTAGGGGACTGCATCGCATTCTTCATCAGGAGTTTTACCATAATTAGCAATTCCATGAAAATAGAACTCACGATCCCCACACCCATTTCCCCCCTTCTATGCCTCTCCAAATTTCAAAATTGCCAATAAAACTAATTAACTATCCTCCCAACCTTTCGCCCACGGAAAATTTCACCTCCCCCCCCGGGGAAAACATTGCGGCTCCTCTCGTTAATGCATGCATCCCTTGGCGGTTTTGTTTTTTAATTAACGGGGAAAAAAAGGCTCATTGAGCCACGTGCGTTCGCGTCGTTGTGCTAATGCAGGGGTAGCTGGTCATAAGGTTTGGGACCCGCTGGCGGGGGGAGGTGGAAAGGAAACAAACAAAGGAAGGAAGGAAAAAGGGGGGATTATTAAGTTTTTCTCCGGCTCGAATTGTCTTTTTTGTAGTGTGTTCGGTCCTTTCTTTTGGATTTCTTTTGAATTTCTGGAGAGGTTTCCCTTCAATCATGTGTGGAGATGTTGTGGCTGGTATTATGGGCCGTTTTTTTTCGTGACGGCCCGTGTGGTGGGTGGCGGGGAGCCACATTCATTTTGAGGCTGTTGGCCGAATTTGGGCCAGATCAAAGCCAAAAGCCATTGTTGCGTTTGGGCAGGGCGAGTTTTGGTTTTTTTTTTTTTTTTTATATAATTTCCACAGGGCAGAAAGCCAAGATCAACACAGGCGCACAAGATGACAGAGTGAGAAAGATTTTTTGAAATTAGGAATCCTGTGAAGCCTTGTACCTCCTCCCCAAAGACACCCCCAGGAAGCCCCCCATTGCATCCCGTCATCCAATCATGAAATGTCAAACAAGCAAGACCATGTGTATCTGTGCAGCCGACCTGCACCCATCGCCGGAAAAGAGATTTGAACACTAAAACAAGATATTTGGGTTCTCAAAGAGGCCAGCCGACAAGAGATGCATCCGTTTCACCCGCTCCGTCAACCGCTTCATCAGGGGTATACATCGACTGTCCGGGGGCGACTTCTTCAGATGACGAGGATTGTAGTGCTATGCTTGATGTTAGCCACCAAGCTAAGCAGCAACGGGTCTCTCTTCTTCTCTGCCTCGAGTCTCGGTAGCGATCGTGGAAGGAGCATCCTCCTCGTCTTCCTCGTCGTCGTATCCATTACCTCGATGCTCAGAGGCTGGAATCCAAAGACCCGATTCCCTGTTGTCCAGAGGCGCATCTTGGTGTGATAGGTCAACGCCATCGCCAGTCCGGCGGGTGGCGTTCTTGCGGCGTTGCGAGAGTGTGCGGGCGCGGGTTGAAAGCTTGGAGTGAACAGCAGCATTTTGCTGAACCCAGTTGGTGAGGGCATCTTCACAGTCTTGGATGATACTATATTGAAATTAGCCACTGCCTGGACAAATTTGTGTGAGTCGACGTACGCCTTGCTAGCCTCGTATCCATCATATGCGTTTCTCGTCTCTCCGGGTGTGACTGGAGTGTCGTCGACCAGTTCCAGAAGGTGTTTACCAAAACCAGCGATTATGGCCAGCTTCTCAGAGTGCTCGCGCAGAGCATCGAACTGGTATGTGAATGCAGCCTTGAGCTTCTCGCGAGTAATGTTTGATAGCTGGGCTTCGGCAACGAGAGATTCTGCCTCGGCGCGCACGAGTTCTTGTTCGAGGACGACAATTCTAGGAGAGTTGGGCTCCTTGTACTTCAATTGCGCAATCTGATCGGTAATCTTCTGCTTGCCTTTATGGAGTCAGCTGAGGAAGCCTTGGATGGGGAATTGGTGACTCACGGTCGCGGCTGGGCTGGACTGAGGCCTCGATGTTGCGAATGCTCTTGATGGTCACGCGGTACTGGTCGTATCGGTCCACGAACTGGTCCTCAAGCTCACCAATCTCGTATATCAAAACACCTAGCTTGTCTGTGACGTCGGACACGTCGTCATCACAAGCTTCACCCCAAATGGATAGTTGTTGCTGCCAGCCGTTAGCCGTCATGCGAAGCCGTAGCTTCCGGAGCAAGGAAACTTACAGCGACCTCCATGCGCTCCCTGCTAACGAGCTCCATGCTGCGCATCACATTCTTCTCCATCTTGACGAGTGCTGAGAGCTTCTTGGCCAGATCTGGCCCAAATGCGCCCGCGGACTTATGACGGAATGTATGGCCTAAGGAGCGAAGATGTGTTAGTCATAACTCTCAAAGTTGTAATCGACGACCATGTGAGTTGCCTCTAGGGATCAAGGACGAGGGAAGCAACACATGAGGGCTACTCTGCTGCTGCATAGGTGTTTCGACTGCGCTCACATACCGATATTGCCCTTCCCAAAGAAGCGGCCAGTCTTGGTCGACGATGTCGGAGGAGGGGGGTTCTGAACCTGCGACGCGGTAGGGGCGCGCGACTGGCGCATAGAGTATGTCCTGTGCATCTTGACGGTGCTGCTGTGAGTGTTTGCGTGCGAGACGAAGAGAATGGGTATCTAAAGTGCGGTGTTGCTGGAGTGCGGCGCAGGCGAGGGCAGACGAGGTTTTGTTTGCGGTGATGGCAGGGCTGAAGCATGACGTAGCTTGGGGCCGCCAAGAATCCGCCGATCATCCCCACCGAACACCGCCCATCTCTCCCGCACGCTGCACAAACCCGGGCTGGAAGGCCCTTGAACGAGATTGCGTCGCCCAATTGGTCTGGCGCAGGGCCCGGCTCGCTCAGAAGGGCCATCGCAACAACCGGCGGCCTTCCGTGCACAGCAACGGCCCTGGTCGACTTCACAAACTTGGCCAGTGATGTGTAGCCTCGAATCCTTCTAACGCCATCTGGGGGGCCGGAAGTGTTAGTGTGTATTGGGCGTCGTGGCTAGGGCGACGGGCGCACCTCTGACGTTGTTGTGCGCGTTGGAGCCCGCGAGGCAGATGCACAACAACGTACGGTTGCCGGGTCCGCGGGAGCGCAATACATCACGACTTGGTATCTTGTCGTGCACATTCATCAGGGAAGTGACAATCTACATTGGGGTATCTAGCGCCGGACTTTGTGAAACTCCCGCCTGGTACACTGTAAACACCAAACGCTACAGGCTTCCAGCCCTCGGTAGCTGATTTGCAAATACACTGAGAAAATTTTCTGCATCGCCGACCCCGTTGAAGCCTGTCTGAGGGCGAAGCGCCTGGAAGAGTAGAGGCCCGGCCCGTGGAGAGCGTCGATGAACAACCGCCAGTCCGACAAGTCCCGTGGCAGCCGCGCCCAAGAAGGACGCGATGGTATGGATGAGAAGAGGGCCAGGCAGCGATGATGGTATGCCATTTGAATACCCTTCAACTCTACGGTCATCTTGCACGAGCGGACTATGCCGCAATCGTCGTGAAATTAGTGATAGTAAAGGTACACCACCCAGAATTTCGCAGGTCGCCGCTCCTAGATGTGAAGTGAGCGCTCTGTGATTCCTAGCTCTCCACGGCAGTTGTAGGCTTGCAGTGGGTACGGCTGCCCGCGTTGTCGAGATGGACCAGACATCTGCAGCATTGATATCTTGGTCACCGACCAGCTCGTCCCGGAGGCGTCGGAGATACCTGGAAATCCGAGGATATTTTGTCTGAATAGTCTCCTTAAGCCATGCCTGAGGTACCGGAGGATAGAGCAACAATGCCAGATAGCCGAACGCGAGGCAGTCAAGGCTCGATGGCGTGCTTCCCTCAAGCAGGTAATCTTTCTTCCCGAGCAGATCTGATAAGGGTCCTAATAGTTCGTTGGAAAAGGCATCAAGCTTAAAGCGTGCGGCGTAAATCGGGCTGCTAAGGAGACCTCCAAGACCCTTTCCGCGGCCCATGCTTAGCACTTTTGGTTGACTGTCCGTCGGTAGACCTGCAGCTCTTTTCGCAGCCTCATACTCTGACGATGCTGTTCCGCTTCCTGGACCACGTGTATCCTGACCAGCCTCACTAACATCTAAGCTGCTTAATCCAAGGTGTGCTGTCCGCGCTCTTGCCAAGTCTCGACGTTTCGGAGGAATGGTATAGTTGGCATACCATGGTAATATCGCCGTGTATGCAGAAGATGTTGCGGAGGAGTAGTTTTCGGATGACACATAGAGATAGAGGTCGACGAGAGGTCCGGCGGTAGATTGCAGGAAAGTCAAGAATCTAGGAGAGAGCAGGATCAGCTATTGTCGGACGAGGACTAGTTGGTATTGGGCATACGCAGACTTATCCGTCTGTTGCTGGTGATTCAGGTGGTGATCGAGATCGTAGGCTCCTGAGTTGTGGTTGCGCAGGTAAGAGACGATATTTGCATATCCGCTTGTCCTCGCGCCGCCATTGAGAAGGAGAGGGAATTCATCTATGCTAATGTCAGAAAGTCTTGCGATAAGCAACCGGGTAGCATACCCTGTGGGCTTATAGCTGTGTCGTAGTTGGCTATCAAAGTCCATTGCTCACGCGGCACGATACGATTTAAGTATGCTACCGCAGCGATACACTCTGGATCGATAGAAGGAAGCCCAAAAGCCGGTCCCCAAATGTGAAGCTCAAAGACCATACTTCACGTTGTGCCAGGTTGCCTCGCGCAATTAGAAAGGAGGTATCAACACTGTTCAGCGCTTTGGTCGCGGATCAACCAATCTTCAAGAAACTCCAGACTAAGCTAAACCTCATTGAAATGACTTGGCGTCTCGCTATCACGTGACACCGCATTGAGATCGTTAAAGCTCCGCCATGCCCACCACGCCTCAGACAAGGCACGTCATCAAAGCTCCGTTTGACAACAACTCTAGGAATTAGAACATGGCTCCCATCAGACGGTACCTGCGGATCACGAAACACTCTGTTTTAGAGGTGCGCATCTATCTCGACCGACCTTCTGACGCAGAAGCTTGGCTTGTGAAACGCGATGACCCAGCTCTACCCCGCGTCATTGAAGCAGTCCGGCCACTCGTCCTTCCGAAGCTACGAGAGGAGAATGAACGGGCGAAAGGCCGGGGCAAAGGAAAGAAAAAAGGCGTCAAGGATGTCGTTGAGGAGGGTAAGTCAGCAAAGCAATGCATTAAGCTGCATCTTGCGATCCAGCCGAGTCTCTGAGATCTGACTCAGACAACTGATTGCAAATAGATGATTTCGTAGTCTCAATATTTTTGACAGACCATTCATCCCGGCATTCAGTCCTGACGAAGCAAAAGATCTTCAAAGAAAAACCGCGCATACAGAGTAATTCGGGCAAACTCACCAACTGGCTTACCAATCCTGGTACCAGTGAGCAGCCAATGGTTATTGAAGATAGGGCTACAGAATCTATTGTTATCAGGGAAGAGGACGAGGATGAGACAATTGACCTTACCGATATTCCGGAAGCCGGCGGACTTGAAAATCAGACCACAACATCGAAGCGGGGGAAACGTGGGAGAGGCGGAGCACATGACGATTCTTTAAGCGACGGCAGCGATTCAAATGATTCCTTTCAATTTGAAACGGGTCCTAACAAACGAAACAAAAGGAGCACTCACAATCATGACCTGGAGCAGAGCGATAGCGGCGACGATCAAGGCGATGGAAAAAAGAAGCTTGGTTTAAACACCTCGTACGAGGGATTTTCAATTTACGGTCGAATCCTATGTCTCGTAGTAAAATGGAAAGGCGCACGGCATCCAGCTAGTGGTGGACAGCCTATCTCAAGCCAACAGATGCTTGAGAACTGGGTATCTACACAGGCTGCTGCAGAACATATCGATGACGACGAAGATAACGGATAAGCTACGAACGTACGCCCTGTTTGAGGCCTCCAATAATTACTACACCCAGTCGCCCGCAAATGGAATATCGATGTCCAAGCGAGGGCAGATACGAGGTTTCGTGTTTATAAATAACACAGGCTTGCTAGCTGCAGACGTCTGTCATCCTCGGCACGTGGGCGCACTGATAGATACCAATTCATCGGGGACTATGGTGGCGCTCGTTTGGCAATCCGTTCATGAGGCTGTCAATGGCGCGCTGCATTTGCCAATACCAGTCGCATCCGTGTTCAAGGACCTGAGCCATATTGCCCATACGATGACTACAGACGATAGAGCAGAACCAAGGACGAGATGTCTCAGTCATTAGGATCATCGCTCTTCCAATTTATAGTAGTGGCGATCACACCTCCGTCACCATGACTAGGTTTGGAGGTGCGACAATACGAATCAAATATTGCTTCGAATTCCGTCACTAGTGAGGCCGAGTTCTGCCACTGTTGACCAGCAAGAACGACAGCAATTTGAGCCCATGGAGGTGTTCTCCAGGCGACTGTACCTGAGCTGCGGTACCACAGTCTCAGCCACGATCGGCGAGCCCTCCGCATCGACTCTGGCCAATTCAGTAAAAATTTGGCAGAACTTGCGGTGGCTAGGCTCACGGGTTCGCCGGGGGGACGCTATTGTGGCGTTCATCTCGTGGACGAAGCTCGGATGTCCGACAAGGGCCCAACGCAAGCCACATCATAGTTTTAGCGGCGCTTCCTTGATGATTTTGCGCGTACCTGCATACGGGCACGGGTACCTGATCTGACGTGGGGAGTGCCACAAACGACAAGCACAGCCAGCTAAAATTCTCTGAACGCTCCTCTTTAGGCACTCGGTCATCCTCCGAGACGGCTGGCAGCTGCCCTACAGTGTTGATCGCCAATCGGTGCGACCTGGCGGCTGACGAGCCATTCCAAGGGAGCGGATTGACAGCTGAACAAATTAGCACAGGAGGCGCCGGGGCCGGAGACCGACATTCGCCGAACCCAATTTCTTCATGTCTAAACGATGCTGTTCAGTCCGTTGGATGCATCTTAGCTGACTGCATGAGGAAGTCAATGATGCATAGCCACGCAACTCTAGGTGCGGTCCTATAGTTGTGGCGCATGCAGTGTAACAAGCTTTATTTCCAATGTTGACGACAAAGATAGGCCGGCTGCAAAAGGAAAAACTGAGCAGCAGTCAAGATTAGCGGCGCATTCTCCGCACTGTCCGAATCGCCGGGACCAAGACCAAATGGAACAAGGTTGCGAGAGGGTGGGTCAACGAGATTGGGTTCGTCACAAAGATGATGAGCTTGACGAAATCGTGCTCCACCTGCCTGAGACGCATCTCTCCCCAGACGAGATGGGCGCTGCAGATAGTGGAACTGCCGGGTGGCGATTTGGACGTCGCCTGCGAATTAAGGTTGCGTCAAACGGGACCCCTGATGATCGCAACATAGGTTGATCTCATGCCGCTCAACCTCTGACAGCAGCTGTTGATGGCGGTCTGCCGAGCAGAGCAATGCAAAGTGCAATGCCGAGAAAGGGCCAGGGTGGTGGGCGCGAAATGCAGGCGACGCTGGTGCGCGGCAGGGGCTCAGGAGAGAGCAGAGGCACCGAGCGCGATCGAGCAGAAGCAAACGCCCGAGGCCCAAAGTTTCAAAGGCGATCCATGCATTTCCACGTGGTGCCTGCAACACACCCAAGCTGTGGGTGCCAGCTCGGGCCCCAGCGTCGCCGCTCCGGAAATCCTCGTTGGCGGGAGCCTGTCGCCCCCAAGGACTGCCGCCGCGCGTGCATCCCACTCGACTCTGGCTGTTCTGTCCGGACTTGCCGGACTTCCAGGGGGGGCCGAGTTCAGCCTTCCAGCCATCCACCGAGAGCAGAGAGCTGCAGCAGACGAGGCTCATCACGGTTCACGTTGCCACGGCGGCTCGTCAATACAACAGTACATGGTCCGTACATACAGGTGTGGACAAGTCGGGCATGTGCAAGCAGGGGTCGCCAATACGAGTCGCACAAAGCAGGCAATCAGAGGGACAAAAATAATCTTACCTCTATTCCTTGCGTATTTCCCAGCCCGACAGGGACAGGCCTTCCCTCCACCCGCCGACAAATTTGTCGCCGAGGGCAGCTGAGGCAGCACGGCCAGCAGCCGTCCAAACTCACCGCCAACGGCTGCCCGCCGTCAGCGCCTTGCGATGGTGGGGACTTGATGGGGACAAGAGACCAAGGGGCAGCTTGTTAGAGGTGCAAATTGGATGGAAGCCTGGTGGAATTGCGGGAGAAGGCGCCTGTCGACGCTAGACGGTCGAGCTACGCAGCAGTGGAGCGCAGACGACGTCGCCAACTGGGGGGCGACAAAGTGACCGCATCCCTTGTGAGGCTGGCTAGTGGCTGGCGCCGTGTCAGGTGCCGTCTCGACACGGGACTGGCGCGACCCCTGCTCGTTCCTGATTTTCATACAAGCACTCCCTCACACACAGGTGCTGCTGAGGCGTTTGGGCCGGCCCTGCGGCACCATTTCGCATGCCTGGAAAGGAGAAGGCTAGGTTTGATTCACCACGCTGGCCGTTCGCACTAGAGCTACCACCACTGCGGCCAACTTCCCAGTAAAATTGTCGCTAGCGAGAAAACGAATATGGCGACCGGGATACTTGCTGCTTGCGACGGTGATGTCAGAGTCAGGCCTACAGACGACTGCTGGCGATGGCTCCGCCCGAATGCTTGCCGCTCCGCCCGCGCTGCGTTGTACAAGTACGAGAGGCAGGCGGCGGCGGCTCACCAAGGCTGCGACAGGATTGGATCATCACGATCTTCACACAGTCACGAGGGCGATGAAACGACAAGCAGGAGAGGGCGCCTCCGTGTTTCTTGCAATCCGTGCTGAAATTCGACCGGGGTGAACGATGTTCTGGCTAGCTTATGCGTCAGGGTGGAGGGGCCCACTTTGACCACCACGTCCAAGCTCGCTCTCCTTTTTTTTTCATACAGCCCAGCGCCGCATCAGCTCACCGCTTGGGCCATGTGCCATGCTATGCCTAGCATTATTACACCATCGTCACGTAGGCTGACCGACATTTTGGGTTTTGGCAATCTCAGGGCACAAACATAAATACGGGCAGCCCCCTCTGCCCATGCACTTTGTTTCATCACCCATCCGGACTACCCGCCTCTCTACAGCAGACATATATAGCTCTTTGGCCAATCCATCTCCACACTCAAACAACTTGAGTCCATCTACACACGTCTCTACTCGACCATCACTACACCGAACACCACACACTCAACACGCTCAACACCGCTCCAATGGCCATCCTCTGCAACGAACTCACCATGTCGACCCAGAACCTTCCTCCTTGCCCGGGTCCCCCACCGACCAGGCCTCTGCCTCCGGTCCCTTCAAAATAGACTTGATCACCTCTTACTCTTGTCTATTTTTGAATTGTACTTAGCTCTGGCGCATTTCTTCGGCATCGATATCCACCTTTCACTACTACTACTACTACCGCTGCTATCCAGCTTACAACCCCGCCCTAATACCTCGCATACCTCAACACTCACACATGCTTCGCCGTAGCACAGCCTGCTGAGCATTCCGCCGACGTGCAGCACCTCCACCACTTTGCACGATCGGATCGGATTGGACGCGCCGCCTGCTGCAGACCCCGGTCGCCTTTGTCCACTAAGCTCGCCGGGTAAAGCATCACCGAACAAGCCTTCTGTGGCGGGATTCGACGAACTTGCTTCCTGCACTTGCTGCTGCCTCACCCAAGCCTTGCTTGCTGCATCGCATCGACACTTGGACATGGTCCACACCGGGGCCTTGCTTACACGCCGCACCATGTTCTGCGGAGCCTCCAATCACAGCATCGCGGCGTGCCGATACAGCTGCCACCTCTCTCTCTGACTCAATACTGGGTCTTTTCTTGGTTTTTCTACATCCCAGACACGCGCTGGTTCGGGTGGATGGAGTCAGCAAATTGATTTTAGTTGCTGCGTTAGCACAGCTGTTGTAATACCGAGCGATTTCCTTCCCTGCTTTTGATATGCATCAGCTGGCGCGGAGCATGGACACGATTGTACTTTTAGAACTGGGACATATTTGGGATTTGCTCTATGGAGGCTATCAATGCCTAGGATTACGGAATACCCAAGTTAGCGGCTCGCATTAATCTATTTGATCTCGCAGATCACTATCCACCATACTACTCTATCGCAGACCGTGGTTCCAAAATTGGTGATATCAGTGAGCGCGCTTTTCCAAGGTGTTGGGGCGCCAAATCTTACTGCATAGCATACGTGATAGGGCGAACGGGCCCAATAGATCCGTTCGGCCTGGTGGCACCGCCGGCTGCTGCATCCCACAATAGCTGTCAGCATGCATCTTGGTGGGACAACAGCCGCGCGGTGAGCAACCCCTCAGTTGATTCCGACGCATCCCACTTCTTGAGCCCGGAGCCCCTGCCGGTATAGAGCATTATCTGCGACCTCATGACTGCCCACTTCTCAGCGGATGGCCTGGAGTGGCGCACGGCCGCGCACAACGCTCTGACGTGTCCGTCCCCATCTCTGCTCCCTCGCCCCCCGCCCCCGTCGACCGCTTCTCTGACCGCGCGAAGCCGGACAGCATGAGGTGCCGCGTGACTCGCTTCTCCGGTCCTTGACGCCGCAGCGTTGAGAGTGTGAGACGGGCCCCGTGGAACCCCACAAAACCCAGTCGGCCGGCGCAGCTCCCCATTCACTATCACGTCAGCAGCCAACAGCACCCCACGAAACCCATACTGCCCGCTCTTCCTCAAACAACGGAGACCTCGCTCGTCCAAGCCCTCGTCCACCCGGCCGGGGCCACGGCGAGGGCGAATTGTGCTCGCATCATCATCACGAGCTCGCCAGCTCAGGTTGACCCCCCCCCCCCCCCCCCCCCCCCGGCAGCCGAAACTTGCTCACGGCTCCGCCCGGTTCGAGTGGAATCCATTCGATATCTCTAGTCTCTAGTGTACGAAAGTCCATGGCCAGGATGCCTTTGCCATGCAGCTCTAGGCTGGCTCATTTGCCCCATATGGCATCCATTGAGCCCCGCCCCGAGGAGCTGCTTGACCGCTGCCCCTCAACACCACCAACGCCAATACTGCCGGGGCGTTCTGCTCACCGATCTGTGGAATACGAGTCCCGGCCGTCGTCGTGATACCACGACAGTGTTCCTGGCGCATTCAAAGGTTGCACACGCTACGCCCCGCTGCAGGCACCACTCAAGCCCCTCAGCAGTCAGCAGTCAATTCCGCTATCTACCCTCCTATAAGGGCGTATGCCGCGCTTCGTCTGACCCGAGGCATCCACTCCGGTCTGATCTATTGGCTGCATCCCAATCATACATTGCCATGTGCCTGGGCCAACTTCCATCTTTCAGCCTGGCCGTGTCTAATACTATCGACGCTTTCGGATCTGCCTGCCGAGGACCGTGCCGCGCCTTGGACGACGACAAGCCACACGGCTCAATGGGAGCTATCGCAAGGCTTAGCAGTGGTACACTTCCTCCACGGAGCTACTGCGAAGAATCGGGCGCTCATCGATCACACGAGCTAGGCATGCATACTGATGTGCTTTTTCCTTCGCTGCATCCTGCTCCTGCTCCTACGCCAACCTCTCCTTCAACTAACTACTCGTCTCGTCTCCGGCTAGTTCTCGTAGGGCTTGATCTCATGACCACGCTCAAACCGACACACAGACACTTTTCCCATGGCCCGCTCCGTCGCGCATTTCAGGTACCTCTGCTTATTCCCCCGGGAAAATTGCCGAACTTGAACTACGACGACTGACCCGTCTCCAATCATTGTTTTGCCCCTCGATGCTCACGGCGACTTGTGCAGCATCACCGTTCTGCATTGGCATGGCGTGAAAGCAAGCTTCCTGTACGTCAAACGTCTGGAAATATGCAAGCCAGCCTTCGATGCAGTTCGCAAGCACATCAGTCACATGCGCATGCACCCCTCGCGATATCTGCACATGCATCCTGCGTGGCTGCAATCCCTGTTTGTAGATCCTCTCATGGCACCTCGTGCAATGTCCACATTTCATTTCTTGTTGCATGCCTGGCAAGCTCCCTGGTAAGCTTGGATGATTATCAAGATGACTCTAAACAGGCGGCAGGGCTGCCTGCGTGCTCACCGCTTGGTACCTTGGGCATCGGCACGACTGACTCACACGGCAGACAAGCTTCTGGGACCGCTAGGCAAGCCTTGTGGATCAAGAGGATTGTGCATTGAGCAGAGAGCGACGCGGCACAGATGAACAAGTCATCTCAAGGTGCTGCGCGATGGACGTAGCTATTTTTCAAAATTGCTGATGACATACCGCCAAATAGCGGCACCGGCGGCAGGTCCACCGTTACACAGAACCAGGTTGCCGGGTAAGATAGGTATACTGCAGCTGGGTCCCAGAGAGGCACGACTTGCCGACTCCAGTCGCCGCCAACTTTCTACCCAAACGGCAGATGTCTGAGAGCCGACACGTCTGATGAGATTTTGCCGACGGCAAGGGAGGCTGGTTGATTACATTTTTTTGAGATTTTTTTTTCTAACCGACGGTGGCGACATGCATCGACATTTCGGCTGGGCGTGCAGTTTTAGGCCTTGGTCGCCTTCTCCTGAAGATCATTCATGACCGTCCTCTAACCGGCCGAGTATCGTGAAAATTAGCGTGTCCCCAGCATTGTAAGGGCAGTCTCGGATTCCAACTTTTCGTCCGACAGAGATTCTCTAATTCCGGACTGGGGAACTGTCAAAAAATGTCTTACTACGCCGCCCCTGCTCCTTCAAAGGCATTTTAATTCTCGTCCCCCTGTTACTCTTTCCAGTATCGTTTCTTCCTTCCCCGCATGGCCATGGCCATGGTTATCCTTTTCTTATTCCCGTGTGCGGCACCAGCGAGTCTTATCGTCACTGCGTTATGGGCGCTTAGCTCGCTCCTCACACGTCGCCTACACTTCGATTTGCCGCTTCTTTGTTTACTCAACGAGCCACTGTAAGAGGACCATGTCAATCCCCAGAAAAGATCATCAGTTGCAAATCTATCCATGAACATTTTCCACCAGTGAAAACAAGATACTCACCGCGTCCCGCCCGCGGGATACCTGCGACATAGCCAGGAACGATTCCTCATCGGCTGTCGTCTTGCGCAATGTCCATCAGGCCACAAATGCGCGAGGGTGATCAAACCGCAGTCTACACTTTCATTTCTCCCTTGCCCCAGACACGGCTCGCTTATCCTCGCTTGTTGCAGGTTGTTCTAGAAAAGTTGAGACGCATAGTAATCGACGCGACGACTTCATTTAGCGACATACAGAACCTCTTGCCGTCCGACTGTTGCACTATCCGCTAGACGAACGCAAATCAGCTGCTTCTGTGAACCACGTTGTGGCAGTATGAGTGGCTGGCTGGCTGGCTGTTGATATCAGCTATCTGCGCCCTCGAGAACTCACCGATCACATCACGATAAGTCGACCAAGGCGAATATTATCCCTTGAGGTGGCTACTTCTAGGCCGCGCCATCATACTCCGTACCTTGCTTCATGACTCGGAGGTGGGGTTCGTCTGAGAAGGCTTACAGCATGATGTGGCATGACGGGCAGGAGACCGCAAACTACACGTCCAAGACCGGCAGGTACGCCTATCGCTCGAAAGGCAAAATGTGAACGCCTCCTCGAAGCCCTTCGCTTACAATCGGTCAAGAGGACTTTCATGTGTATCAAGACATCTGGAGTACTCTTGGCCAAAACTGGCTAGCATTTGTGTTCTTACATGCACTCCTCACCTTGGCTCGCGAACCACACTTGTCCCTCGCTTATAGCGATGGAGTAATCTCACCGATTAGAGATGCTCTAGAGTGCCAAGCGAGATTTGAATTCTGGCGATGCCTATCAGCGCTTATGGCTTGTATCATTCTCGCCTGGTAGAGTTTCAATGCTATGTGGTCCAAGGAATTGATCAGCTTACGATGCAGAAACCACTCCATGATTCAGTTCAGGGATTGTGTCCGCTCGCGGTACTGAAAATGCCAAATGTAAGGATTTCCCGCCTTCCCGTGAGTGTTTTCCACGCGCAAGAATATATCAGTCACAATCTATGAAAGAGGTATCGAACGAGGTTTTCAGATGTTTTTAGGAGCTAAAACCTCTAGGTGAAGTTCAGTTCTATAGGTGTTTGAAGATAAGTAAATGGCAGAGGCGAAGCTGCTTACATCCGGCCCTCTTTGTTATCACCACAAGAGCCAGCGTTTGCACTTTCGGTCAGGAGAGTCTTGCAGCAGCTCGAGGGAATTCTAGATGTCAATTACGGCACACACTACAATTGGTTTTGGAGATTCTTTTCCCTAATCCTATCTATGCAACTAACCATTTCCTACGATCACGTCAAACGACACTGTACAACCCCAGTAATGACGCCAGACTCGCTTTCTTCCCCGTCTGCAATAGCAGATTCAGCGCTCCAC
The DNA here is from genome assembly GCA_030378425.1 of Periconia sp. TS-2. NCBI lineage: Eukaryota > Fungi > Ascomycota > Dothideomycetes > Pleosporales > Periconiaceae > Periconia > Periconia sp. TS-2. Next base: position 598,085 of record JASNQO010000016.1, on the reverse strand, counting down.
TCCCTAGATATACAGGGCACTTTATGTTCTGCGCCTCATCCACAGCCTTCTTCAGTCCAACAATGTACTCTTCTAATATGCTCTCGTTACCAGCTTCCTTGCCCTCCAACACTGGAATCATCTTTGCACCAAACTCTTTGAACATAGTGCTACCTCCCGCGGCATCGACGGCCAACTCGTACAGTTGAGCCAACGGTAGGCCGACATGCTTGGCGAAAGCTACGCTCTCGGCTGCGGCGCAGAGATGGATGCCAATGAGAAGGTTGCAGACGAGATCCAGTTTTGCCTTCTTTTCTTCGGCCGATAATGTGCTTTGGATGCTGGAGACTGGGTCGGGTGTCCAGAGTCGAACGAGGCTTGCGTCGTCATGGGAGGCCCATCCTTGGCTGAGGCCGGTCATGTAGCCTTGCTCTGCGATTGAGCACAGTGGAGAAGGGAAGTTGAGGAGGCGTGCCATGGCGGTTATTATGCCCTTTGCCTAGTTAGCAAGTTCAACCTTTGAAGGTCATCAGGGGAAAACCGTACAGCATCCTTCACAATGATGGTTATCGCACTCGCCCCTGGAAAGTAATCCTCTGCTAACGTCCTCACACTCCTATTCTCAAACATCCAACTCCACGCTTTACTCGCTATCACCGCCTCTCTAACATCCTTCCCGTTCAAGCCAAGCTTCGCTCCATACCCGAATGCCTCGCTGACGGTCAAGATGTGAATTGCAGCAAGCACCTGATGCACCATCTTCATATTACTACCCGCTCCAATCCCACCTTCTACAATGAACAGCTTCGTAGGTGCGGACATTTCTTCCAGCAGAAATTTCCCCTTCTCAATGGCCTCTTTCGACGCCCCAGCCATGATCGACAGCGTCCCATCTGCAGCCCGGATAGCTCCACCGCTCACGGGCGCATCGATAAAAAACACATCCCCCCTCCCCACATCGCTCAATTCCTTCTCCACGCTCTTCGCATACGCACTCGGCACCGTAGACGTCAGCAACAGCGTGGCGCCCCTGGGCAGCCCCTTTACGATTCCATCGTCGCCGAACAGCGCCGCCTGCGCTTGCTGCGCGGTGGCGACCATGCACACGTAGAAGAGCTTGTCTGTGGCCGAGGCGGACAGCGATGTGCTGGGGGTGCCGCCGGCTGCGGCGAATTTGTCGAGCGTCGGGGCCCAGACGTCGAAGCCGGTGACGGAGTAGCCTGCTTTGAGGAGGTGGGTGGCCATGCCGAAGCCCATGGCTCCAAGGCCGCAAAAGCCGATGGCTGGTTTGGACATTGTACAAATGGTATCTCGATTGGTGAAGATGATGTTCTACAAGTCCTCTCAGACAGTCCAATGGCTGGAGGTGCAATGGAAGGAGTAGCAGTGGCCTTGTGTCCAAAGAAGCCAACGGATGAAGTACTGCTAGTTAGCAATGACGACACGCAAGTCACAAACTTCAAAACCAAACAGAGAGGAAAAAAAAGAAAAGACGAATCGGCAAAGCAAGATCCCAAACTCAATCGGCCCAGCGTCTCGTTAAGAACAGCGACACAACCTTCGGCGTTTTCTCCGAGCCCTCAAAAGGCACAGCACCCACCGGTCTCAGGGCCCCAACTACATTAGTTATAACAGACGTGGGTAATTGGAGCCACCCGTTCCGCCAGAAAACCCCCCCACCTCTTCCGATGCTCTCATCCAATTGATGCCGCACCGGAGGCAATGTACATGCGCCTTTTACGTGCAGTGGGCCGGCAAAAGTCACTGCAGAGGGCTGGTGGGCTGGCAATCAGCGTCAATGAAAGAGCCCCGCACTACGACGGATGAGGATGGCGGGGTAGTGCGCTCCGGTAAATGGCGCGGCGCGAAGGGCATTAGGTATTTGGGAGGGTTCGGCAACCAACGGTGGGGATTTACTTTGTTTGGAAATGCCGGGTGGGTTTTATGCGGTGGTTGCGGTTGGCGGGTGTTGAGCATATGCCGACGTGATTCTTCAAGCGCACCTTTGCCGACGTGGATCCCCATCTATCAAGGATCACCACACCGGGTCGAGGGTGGACGGTGGAGAAAGAACAGGGCGTAAGATTCTTAATGGGCATAATCAAAAGGACTGTAGCGTTTCTGCCATGTGGTTGCTATAACTTGTTAGAGCATTCCGGTCGCCGTCCGTGTTGCGAAGCCGACGATATCGCCGACAATGATACATGCTTGAAACCATCCGCCTCGACTATGCACAGAACCTAGGTATCAGCGAAAGGCATTTGGACTGATTAGCGGCTGCTCTAACATGATCAACGTGAGCTACTACGACGTCATAGCATCTTACCCTGTGAACGGCGGTTCAGTTGATTTTGAAGGCCTATTATGGAAGAGTTAAAGAAGAAAAGAGAGTTCATGGATAGTGAAATGAAATAGCCAACCTTGGCACGGCAGCAAACGCCCTAGAGGCATTCGGCTTGAATGCAAGCACCCGTGGTCGGTTGAAGACAACATGGGCGATGTAGCACGTTTGTTTCTCCACGGCGCAGATCTCGGTCACAGAGTGAGCAAATCTAACGTCGATAATTCGGCTGGACAAGCTGCGAAATGCACTGGCGCCATTGGAGAGACGACTACAAATATGTAGAGGACAGTCTAGATGTACCGTAGCATGTTAGGCTCGCCAGGCAAAGCTCGATAGGCAAAGGTAGAAACTCTAGCGACTACCTAGGTAGGTCCGCACGCCTACACGTGATCTCGTGTTGAGGGTCGCTGACGCGGTCAGTCATTTTCGGACCTTGTATTGCATTGCCTTTTCGAGGCATTTCCCTCATAGAAGTAGACGAATAGCCAGGTGGGGTTGATTACCCTTTGCTGCTCTCGTAATCTTGTCAGCGCAATTTTCCTGTCTGGAAATACCACTATAGCGAGTATCCATTCTGTTATTATGATAGTCTCCTCTGTGCTTTTCTTGTGCTTCTCAAACAACATTGACGTCACGGGGATATCTATTGCTATTTTTGTTCCTTTCTGAGACTTAGCGTTTGTCGAATCCCAATCTCGTGAAGGATGGGGCTGTGCGCATTACATGAAATGAAACGGACCGACAGCGCACCCACAACCTCGAGAGGAACGTTACCCACAACCGACCTTGACTGCACAAAGGCGCTTCATGTCTTCAAGAAGCAGACTCAGGAGTGTTCGCAATGAGTGAGTGCAGTAGCGCGCAGCCCGCGAATATCTACAACTCACTTACGTTCTTTTAGGTGCTCACAACTTTCGGAACCACGTCGAACTTCAAAGTCTTGAGAACGTTCCCCTTGCAAAGAGCTATTACGACGACAATACATCCTATGACCCGGGCAATAGGACAATCCAGCGGAAGAAAACATGGCGATCGCGCTTCTCCGGCTGGCGCGGAGGCGTCATCGCATCGATCGCTGTTGCATCGCTCGTGCTGCTCCTCAACATAATCCTGGCGATCATCGCGGCGACAGCATGGGATCCGATTGAGGGCATAGCGACTGCATTTACTGGCGACTGCACTGTGGCGGCCCGGACGACTACGGCCTTGCATCTGCTCATCAACTTGCTGAGCAGTCTCCTACTTGGGGCATCCAACTACTGCATGCAGCGGCTGGTTGCGCCGACGAGGAAAGAGATTGACAAAGCGCACGCTCAGAAAAAGTGGCTGGATATTGGTATGCCGAGCATCAGGAATCTTCCTTCAATCGGCCGATCGAGAATTCTACTTTGGGGATTGCTTGCACTGAGCAGCATACCTTTGCATTTTGTGTAAGAAAAACATCCTGTCGGCTGAATCTTTGGGGAATCGGTATCTTTCGAATGTTTGGATTGACATGAACGTAGTTACAACTCCGTTGTTTTTGAGACGATTGGAGCCAACACGGCCGATTTCCTCATAGTAGCCCCGGAGTTCTTTACGCAGAAAGACAATTGGCATTACGACAGTTACAACGCTACCACGGACAACTATATTACCAGGTTGCAAGACTCACTCTTAGACGACAAATATCTAGACCGAACGGTCTTCGACAACCTCACCGCCAATGAATGTATCTCAAGATATACACGGTCTTTCATCAGTAGTGGTGCGGGATTTGGCGTTCCCATTCCCCAGTTTCGGGAGCAATACGATCTGAATGCTACCAATACTGTTTTGCGTGCAGAGTCAGGTAGCGGAGACCTCAACCTGGGCGCATACAATGTTGAATTTGCATGTAAGTTTATTTCTTCGTTCTTGAGGAATCTATGCTCGCACTTTGGTGTTGAAAATGTGCTAAGTATACCAGATTGCTTGAGCAAGATCATACCTGCGAAATGCCAAGTTCAATTCAGTCAGACGATCGTGTACATTGTCATTACGTGCAACATCCTTAAGATCGCTGGGATGCTCCTGATCATGTTACGACTGAATCAAGAACCCATAGTTACTATCGGAGATGCTGTCAAATCGTTCCTCCAACGCCCCGATAATACGACCGAGGGTTGCTGTCTCATGTCAAGACGCAACGTTGATACGGTATGGAAAGTGCCAAGCTCGCGGCTCAATCAGCGATTCCAGCCATCGCGTAGGCAGATATGGGCCTCTGCCGTGAGCCGAAGACGTTGGATCTTTTCTCTTGTCCTGTAAGGTCTCGAGATTTTATTCAATGCTTGAGTGCTAATGTGCACAGATGTTTCTCGGCACTTATTACGGCAGGCGCTTTCGGTGGGGTGATTAATCACATGAAACAGGATAGCTTTGGCCCATCAGGTACGAATGGCTTCGGAAAAGTCAGCATAGGTAAGACATTCCCGACTTTACAAGTACTGTTCAGTATGCGAATTAGACTGACACCATGCATAGAGTATCTCATTGACGTTCGTCTCCCGTTTGGCGAGGACTCGATCATTCCATACGTATTACTTGCCAATTTACCGCAAGCCGTCATTACTTTCATATACCTCATCTACAACGGCTTATTCACCGCCATGGTTGCCAATCGCGAGTGGTCAACGTATGCAGTAAAACGCGCCTCTTTGCGAGTAACGAGCCCCTCACCTACCCAACGCTCAACATACTTCCTACAATTACCATACACATTCAGCGTGCCGCTGCTCATTGCAAGCGTACTCCTCCACTGGTTTGTGTCCCAGACCATTTTCCTAGCTAGGATCGCCATTTACAAGGACGGAACCATGGTCAACGTTTCGGACCGTCTGCAGATGCTCCACCATCAAAAGTCGAGGATTGGTGCATTCACGGGTGTGGGATACTCGGATACTGCGTTATGGACGACCATCGGGTGGGGATCTGTGCTCGTTGTGAGCGCCTTACTTGCCGGGAATGTGTGTACTTATCCCAAGGGGTTGCCAATTGGCGGGACAAATAGTGCGGTCATTAGCGCGGCGTGTCATATCAGGTATGAGGGAGATGAGTCAGACAAGACCTCAGAAGATGTCGCTGATCATGCGCTACAATGGGGAGTCACCGTCCCAGGCGGCAGAGATGCTGTGGGCCATTGCTCTTTCAGTAGTGGACCAGTCGATGCACCGAGGCTGGGGTCTTTATATGCCGGCATTAGAGCTAGAACATAGACATCACGGATCAATCCAAGATATGTCTCGCCATGCGAGGCTTCCTCACGGCTACCCGCCTTTTGACCTAGACTGCTCTCCACTTATTACGTCTCCAAGGCAAGCTTTACGGACCGCTTCATGATATTAGTAGCCTTTGCGGAGCTCAGCTATCAAAATTCGTAGAACAGGGAAGATAAAGTATACATGCGAGGCCGAGATACCGATCAGATCGATGAAAAGACTTTCATTATATCGACTACCTCGATGGAGCCACTTCTATCCCATAGCTACCTAGCTGTACCGCCTAGTACATATACCTAAAGTTTGGATTTTCCTTGTCCGTCAAATCATCAAAAGCATGCACCAAATGGTCATCATTCGCCTCGGCGACCTGCTCCGCCAACCGATCCTTCTTCTTATTCCGAACCATGAAGTTGAACCTCAGAAACACAATGACGATGACAAGTAGCACGTAGCAACCCAAGTGCGTTGCGAACGCAATACGGTATCGTGGAGCATCGCGCGTCAAGAACACCTGCGGGCCGATGGAGTTACCAACGCACCAAGCGACGAAGTTCATGGCGACGGTGGTGGATTTCTTGGTTTGGCCGGCGACGTTGCGGGAGAGCAGGGACATGGAGAGAGTTTGTGCGGCCCAGAAGGAGAGGACAATGTAGTAGGATATAAGGAGGCCGACTTGGGAGGCTTTGTCATGGAGCTTCACGGTCATGAGGACGATTGTGCCGATGAAAGAGCTATGTTTGTTAGCCGCATAATTCGCATCTTGACTGTGCTAGGTGTAAAAACTTACGGAATCACGTAAAGAGCCATGATGATGAGGTTTTGCTTCGTCTTGTTCACGAGCCAGGTGGAGCTGATTAGTGTAATGATGATGACGACACCCAAGACCATAGCAAGCAGCTGCGTCTGCAGAACGGTGAAATCGAAGCCTTTGATGATAATGTTGGCGAAAGAGCCCAATCCGGAGGTAGGGAGCGTCGTGCAGATGGCGATGAGGCAGTAGCACCAGGATTGAGGGTCGAGGAATGCTTCTTTCATCTGGTATGAACGGAACTTCTTGTTTTGGAGACCAGTCTGATTTGAACGAACCCGCTCAACCATAAGTTTCTTGTCTTCCTCGGAGAAGCACTTTGCACGCATAGGGCTATCTATTAGGGAGTTAGACGGGGCAGAAGGAAGCATTGCGAAGGCACTTACCAGGAAGCCACCAGATGACAAACGCGCCCCAGAAGAACGAGAAAAGTCCATAGGCCAGGAAGATGGCTTGCCATGACCGGAGCGGTGAAGGCGGACTGTTTATTAGAGAGAAGCAATAAGCAAGCAGACCGCCTACAATTTGCTGACCACCATTCATCATGTACCAGTAGGTAACGATCTCGGCCTGCTCTTCTCTCTTGTACCACATGGAACTAAGGATCAGAAAAGTCGGCTGGCAGACTGCTTCGAAGATACCCAGGAAAGTTCGGACGGCGATCAAGGAGGGGAAGTTCCAGCAAAGAGCATGGCAGGCGAGCGTAAAACTCCAGAGCATGATGTTGATGCCGAGATACTTTGCGATGGGGACGCGCTGAATGATCCAATTCGTGGGGAATTCGACGATGAGGACAGCGATGTAGATACACGTGGTAAGCCATGCCCACTATAACAGTCAATTAATCTCTGGAGCCTTTTACAGAATGAGAATTACACACCTTGCTGTTGTCCTTCAAAATGGGGATATCATCGCGAATGCCCATGATGCTCGTGAAAGACATAGTGCCCTTGTCGAGAGCCTGGAGAAAGTAGGTAAAAATCATGATCGGAAGAACCCTCCTGTCAATCATCCTCTTCAAACGTTTGTTCTCTTCCTCGCTGATTTCTACGGCGACGGCGTTCGCATACTTGGCCAACTCATCATCCACACGATCATAGTTCATGTGGTCTCCCTTCTCGTCGGTGGCAGACATCACTCGCTCGACTTTGGCGATATCGGATTTCCCCACATCGTGAGCGGAGTCGTGGATGACCTCCGGCGAGGTATGAAGCACATCGTTGTTAGTATTCGCCATCTTGGTACAGCCTGCCGCGGAACAACACAGTCAATGGGCGTGAAATGTGCGTAGACAAAACCTCACAGCTCACAACGGGCGGGCAACAAGTAGCGGCCCGACTCTAAGTACTAAGGGCCATGGACTCTGGAAAAACCGACCTACGGTCATCCTGCCGCTTCGGGGTAAACCAAGACCGCCAGACTGGCAAATTGACCTGCAGGGCGCAAGTCCCCCAACCACCCGCCCGTCTTCATCAATCCATTAAGGGTCTAACGGGCCCTCGATACGCCCGGCCCGGGTCCTGTCCAACCTACTGATTCAGTCAACCCCAGACCGTCTTCTCCACACGAAGCTGTCGTCCGAACAGGGTGCGGAGGTGGAGCCCTAGGTTGGCGCATTGGAGCGTTGTGGAGGTAAACCCGGGCTTGGCCAATCATCACCTCGGCACCTTTCGGCTGAAAGCGCACCGAAAACCGCAGCCAATACCAGGCTTACGCAGTCCGTCGTCTTGGGCTCGCGAGAGCGTCACGCGAGGCGTGTATATGTGAGGGGCTTAACGGCTGGTGGAATTTCTTCTCCGGTGGCTTCGTTCAGGATTTAGGCTTCTCTTCCCCAGGATCGTCCCCCAGGACCTCCACGCGGCCCCAGACTCCAAACAAGATCGATCTCGCAGCAACCGCCCTATCGGTGTATCGAGAGACGAACGTTCGGTGTATTCAAGGACGAGGGTGGATGCGCTGCTTCATTAGTCTAGTGTGAGCGTTGGCAACGACCTAAACCTCGCCAGGTTGGCTAACTACCCCCACGTGGTATTGGCCGAGGATCGGGGTACTATAGTGAAGAGGGACGTTACTCGGGCTATTGTAGAGCGATCCAACCCGCAGATCACACAGCTGCCAGGTCCGAAGCTCCAAAATTTCTGGAGCTCCAGCGAGCAACCCTCCAAATCCCTCTGCTTGGACAATTGAACACGTAGCAGAAGCTGAACGCGTAGCTCTGTCCTACTGATAGAATAAAACCCATTCGAAGTGGGCATATCAAGCTAGATTTAAACGCCCTACATCTCAGTGAACCACAAAGACAAAGTATTTCACATTCTACCCAAAATGTCGACCCTGACATCACACGGTCTCAAATCCGACCAAATCCACTCCGCCATACAACTCCTCACCCACAACCTAATAAACATTCATGACACGACCGGCGAATTCCTCCTCAAGCTCGACGATGGCCGTATAATCGACACCAAAGGCTGGGACGGCTGGGAATGGACGCACGGCATCGGGCTCTACGGCCTCTGGCACTACTATACGCTCACAGGCAGCCAGGCCACAAAAGACATTATGCTCGGCTGGTTCGAAAAACAGCTCGGAAAAGGCACGACCAAGAACATCAACACGATGAGTCCGTTCCTGACGCTGGCGTATTTGTACGAGGATACGCGAAACCACACGTATGTACCGTGGCTGGATACGTGGGCGGAATGGGTCATGCATGGATTGCCGCGGACAAAGTACGGTGGCTTTCAGCACGAGACGTACAATTCGTTCAATAAAGATGAGCTGTGGGATGATACGCTCATGATGTCTGCTATGCCGCTTGCAAAGATTGGCCTGACGCTAAATCGGCCAGAGTACGTGGAGGAAGCAAAGAGACAGTTCATGCTGCACTGTCAGTACCTCTTCGACACTTCTACAGGCCTCTTCTTCCATGGTTGGAAGTGGGAGGATGGTGAGGACGGTAGTGTCGGGCATAACTTTGCGAGGGGTAGGTGGGCAAGAGGTAACTCGTGGCTCACAATAGTCATACCGGATTTCATTGAGCTGTTGGATTTGAAAGAGGGCGATCCATTAAGGGCCTTTCTGGTCCATATCCTTGAATCGCAATGCAAAGCACTCGTCAAGCTGCAGTGCGAAAATGGCATGTGGTGTACGCTGCTCGACATTCCAGCTAGCGAGGGGAGCTATGAGGAAGCATCTGCCACCGCCGGCTTCGCATATGGCATGCTCAAGGCTGTAAGGAAGAGATATATTGGGCAGGAATATGTGGACTCGGCTGTGAAAGCCGTCAAGGCTGTGCTGGAAAGAATCAACCCAGAGGGTGAGCTGCTCGAGGTGAGCTTTGGGACAGCGATGGGCCGTACACTGCAGCATTACAAGGACATTCCCCTAACGAGCATGCCGTATGGGCAGGCGATGGCTATTATGGCTTTAGGAGAGTTTTTGCGGACGTTTATATAAACATGAAAACGGCCTGAATGATGAACAATTTTATTGATAGATGAGTAGCGTCCGTCCCTGCGTAGTGAGACATCCTCCTCTATGCCGAGGCGTAGGAGGGATACTTTGACTTCCAGCAACACGCAGGCTGTGCGCGCAATTAATATTACTATAAAAGCATGCAAGTGACGCGCTATAGCTACTCCTAAAAATCGCAGATCCATTCTAACTAAGTTTGCAAAACTACAGATCTAACTATAGTATCGAACTTTGATACAAAGGCTAGTTTACAGATGTGTAAGGACTTTAGAACCAGAGGCAATCCGCATGATGATTCTTTACCTCTCGGTATTCGCACCGCTCTTCAAAAGCAACGTCGTAATCGCCTCGTGGCCTCGAGCTGAAGCCGCTTGGAGTGCGCTCCCGGAATATCCACCCTCCGCGTTGACCTCGGCGCCGTTTTCGAGCAGGAGTCTCACAGTCGCCTCGTGGCCTTGAGCTGAAGCCGCTTGGAGTGCGTTGCCGTCGAATCCACATTGCGCGTTGACTTCGGCGCCGTTTTCGAGCAGGAGCCTCACAATCACCTCATGGCCTTTAGATGAAGCCGCTTGGAGTGCGTTGCCGTGGTATCCATGTTGCGCGTTGACCTCGGCGCCTTTTTCAAGCAGGAGTCTCACAATCGCCTCATGGCCTTGAGATGAAGCCGCTTGGAGACTATGTTGCGTGTTGACCTCGGCGCCGTTTTCAAGCAGAAGCTTCGTAATTACCTCGTGGCCTTTAAATGAAGCCGCTTGGAGTGCGTTGCTGTGGAATTTACTTTGCGCGTTGACTTCGGCGCCGTTTTCGAGCAGAAGCCTCACAATCACCTCATGGCCTTTAGATGAAGCCGCTTGGAGTGCGTTGCCGTCAAATCCACATTGCGCATTGACCTCAGCACCATTTTCAAGTAGGAGCCTCACAATCGCCTCATGGCCTCTCATTGAAGCCCCCAGGAGTGCGCTCCTCTCGTAATGTCCACCCTGCGCGTTGACCTCGGCGCCGTTTTCGAGCAGGAGCCTCACAATCGCCTCATGGCCTTGAGATGAAGCCGCTTGGAGTGCGCTCTCGTAATGTTTATTCTGCATGTTGACTTCGGCGCCGTTTTCGAGCAGGAGCCTCACAATCGCCTCATGGCCGTTACATGAAGCCTCTAGGAGTGGGTAGCCGCAGCGTCTAGCCTGTGGGTTGTCGACCAGGGCACCTCTTTCTAATAGCAGCTGTACAATACCCTCATGCCCACTCCCTGCCGCTAAGAGTAGTGGATCATGACGGAATTGATTTCGGGCGTGTATATTGGCTCCTTCGTTTAACAGCCTTTCAACCGCTGTCTTCTGTCCATGCTGAGCAGCCCATACTAGTCCTAAGCTTCCAGATTGTTGTACGTTGTGACGGTAGAGGTAGGTGTTAATGGGAGCATAAAGGCGGCGGTGGCCTTGTGCGAAGGCGTTGATGTCTGCCTCTGATTCTAGAATCTCTGATATTTTGAGGAGCACCTCATTTGGTAGATGAAGTAGTGACATCGCTAAAGTAGAAATCGGTTCGTAGGCGTTATGAAGTACACCTGAAAGTAGGAGCGAGTTAGAGTTGAAGCGCGAGGAAGCTTTTATTGCTGCCTGGAGGCTTTATGACAGAGCCGGGAGGGTATAGTGTTGAGCTTAGCGTCAACATATTAGACTATCGTGTGTAATATCCAGAGGACTGTTCGTCGGTAGGCATTCTTTGTGCACCTACCTTGCGACCATGCCTATTATGGCTAGTGTCTTGGTACCACAGTGTGTATTTGCCTCTTCTCTCCTTAGCTTTAGTAGGAGGGTTTAAGTATTTGTGTAGGGAGACGTCCTGCATGATGTTCCGACCGCTCTTTTCAATTCTTGCGCAAGAGCATGTATTGTAGCACGCCGGGTAGGACTATACCAATCAGCCTAGTGACCCTGCGTGAAGTCGTGCCCTGCCACGCGCACAGGGCTGATAACAACTTCCTAGCATTAGCGAGAGGTTCTGAGGCTCAAATAAGGTTATTCTACGAAAATCTAGAGCAAGAAATACTTGATGTTAGCACTGTGAGAAGAAACATTTATTACACCACAAAGGGATACCTTTTATACCTTAGGCGCGGAGGCGACATGCAAACAGATCCAGGTAGAACGGCTTGTAGATATCTATAATTAGCTACAGCAAATGCCCTTTATAGATTTATAGCAGACTTTCTTATACACACTGAATATTTGAGCTACTCAAAATACAAGCACCCCTCGTTTGTCTCGGCACACGGGGTGTCTCGCCACGTAGAGTGGCACGCCAATGTCTGGACATGGTAGTCTCCCCATCTCATGACGGACCGTCATAGAGCTTTCATGCATATCTAGTAGCCAAAGATGGAGTTCGCCCCACGAATCATGGTTTTCTTGCAGACAGTACCTCCCGGGGTCACAGACTGGCCCTCGGGAATGACCTTGGGTCCTGGAATTGTGTAAGAGGGGATAGCAGCGTGGATGTTGATCTTGATGCCGGGGTCACTGGCACTGTAGGCACCTGGAAACTTGACGGTTGCGGGGCTGAGGCTTCCACTGCCGGTGACGGTAAGTTGGTCTGGCATGTGTTAGTCAAGGCTCTTTGACGCCGGGAGAGGGTACATACAGCAGCTCATATAAAACTGTGCGCCGCCTGACTGTCCAGCTGTATGCAGAGCAATAACCTCAGCACGAAGGAGATAATCGCCAGCAGCGAGCTGGGCAGGAATCTTGACATCAACTTTGCCGCAGCAATTGTTCATATCCTTGACGCCCCAGTTGTCGTTGTCGGCAGCGCCCTTGTTCGCAGCAGCCCAACCGTCTTCGTAGATCTTGAACCAGCCTGTCGACCCGTCTGCGGTAGAAGCATCTGAGACCTTTGTCATATATACAAGGACTGGGCCGTAGTGCGCTCCGCCGATGGCCTCGTTCTTGCACGATCTGTCTCCAGGTTGCTATCGACGTGTTGAGTCAGCTAAATGCTCATAAATGCGGGTCAATGATCTTTGCCATACCTGATGCATTTCCACAGTGACCGTATCACCAGCAGCAACCGCGCATTTCCCCGACACACCCCTCGTGCCACCAGCATTGCATCTAATGTCCGCGGATCCGACGCTCGCCACTGGAGTATTTCCCGCGGGCATACGAACACAGGTATTCGACTTATCGACGCCGTTGACCCACAGGTCTTGGAAGATGGCATGGCCAGCGGCCTGCTGAATAGCGAGCGCAGATGCGAGAATGAAGGTCTTCATGGCTGCAGATCCTGAGGACGACTATGCTTGGCTTGCGTGAAGTAGCAGCGGAGCGATCCGATCAGCGCGTGGATTCTCCACATTATATCTCTTCTCGAAGTTTAGCCTTGCTTTTTGTCATGTGTACCCTCCAAGTCCCGAAAAACAAGCTTTTCATAATGGACTTCATATCGGCAATCCAACATAACAGGCGAGCTTTCCCAGGTTCTTCGTCGAGAATGAGAGGCTGGCAATCAGAGTCGTGCTAGATATTACCAAAGTACGCCTACGGCATTGGATATCTAGATGAGTGCATTTGTGTATCGAAAGAGGATGGCGGATCCTTGCTGTATATGAAGTACAATCTATTTGGTATTGCCGGACCGGATCCTTGCGATCGAAGCTGGCGCCCGACTCGCCTAATGTTATCTACAAGCCGATGTAATCTTGTCGTTTTTAGCTCATGGAGAGTATGTGGGGTGCAGACACGAAGGCTTGGAGGTTTAAAGAGCCGGTATGGCCGAGACACTTGTAGTGCATACGCTTCAGGTTTCGCGTCGCTAATCTCTACTCTTCGCACTACAAAAATCCATTTCAGGTCGAAGATATTCTCGTGATATGCCGGTACTATATTATAGAAAGCGCGCGAGCGTGGGAGCACCGTCAAGGACCCTATAGGAATCTTACGCAGAAATGACAATGCAAGTCGTGGTTGTCGTTTCTTTCGTCAATCATGGGTATCGTAAGTGTCGTTAAAGTTACCCTTCATCTTTGTCCTAAGTCCCTTTCCTCAAGCTCAATGGCCTCCCCCCTAGCTCCCTGTTCGGGTCTTCCTGCCCCCCGGTCCCTGAGCTGAGCTACTCGTCTCACATACCCCAGCTGCGCCGCATCAGGTTGCTGTGCAGCACTTCCTAGAGTCAGCTCGACGCTAGCAGTGCTCTTGTCATCGCTCTTCGTGTAGGAGCCGTACACTTCACTCAGGCGCGGCGACAGCTTTGTGTCGTGACGACTGGGAACTTTTTGTACTGGTTTAGCGCGGGGATTGGAGTCGTCCGAGTGGCTTGGAGTAGGACCAGGAGTCGAGGGCGACGAAATGCTGAGGAGGTTGCAGATAGATCTATAACAGGAGTTGAACAGCGGGTAGAAGGCCGGGAGCGACGGAACAATACAGGCGGAGGTTATGTCGGCCATGTTCCAGATATATACATCGTGGGCTAAGTCTTTGTTAGGTCAGTCGGGGTTTCATTCGTGGTATATTGATGTCCTTGATAGATTGGAAAGGATATGACCGATTGCAGTACTTACATGTGTAATCAAGCCTCTTCCTCCCGAAGATGATATTTCTAACGATCGAACAAATAACGCACAGAGTCCCAAAGGAAAATACGACACATATTCCAACCTTCTTGACCAATGACATTTGCAAACGCTTCATGATAAAAGCCGGGTACAGCAACAAGAGTAAATCTGTTGTAATATGCATGGCCCTTAATGCGGTCTGGAATTTGAGGGTATCTAGACACTTGTAGTCTTTTGGGTTGATTTCAGCCAGGTCCGTTAACGACCAGCGCGCCGTGACCGGTCTACACTGGAAGGCTGTGCCGAAGAACGAAATGATGCCGCTGCAGAGGAGGAGGCCGAAGAGGGACCAATGTATGGTGTTGAAGCTTCGTGAACGAGAGGCGCGAGTGAGGCGGCGGATGAACAGGAGGAGGGAAAGCTTTGCGCAATAGACGCTGAAGTAGAAGATGGTTTGACCGATAACGAAAGTCTAGTCAATTGTCAGTATTGAGCCAGTAGAATGAAAGTCAAAACCCCCGGCCTGCAAGGTAGTGAACGCAAATGTAGCAGACATACCAGGTACAGTCTTTCTATGTCTTCATACGTGCAAAACCACATATGCTTCCCGAGGCAAGTGCCTTCCACAAATGCGCTCAGTATATGCCCCACATAGGCTACCGCTATACTCGCAGCACAAATGACGAGCGCATCATCCCATCCGAAGCCCCATTGTTTCCTCCTCTTCCATGCAAAAGCAAATCTACCCAGCGTCACCACAATAGCCAGCGTCATAAAAGTTGCGGCCGCGGTCTCGGTCCTCCATGCATTCGACTCCCACGCACGATCAGGTTTCGGAGGCGTCGGGCGCGGCGGGCCAAGCGGAAACTTCGGATTGCCATTGAAGTTTGTGCGATACGTCTTCAGAGCTTTCCGTATGAGCGTATCCCGAGGTGTTGCTGGAGGGTCCCCAAGCAGCGCTGATCCCGCCATGATGGCCGTCGAGAAAACATCAAACGAGGTATTTGTGACTCGCGACAGGTGCAACTCCTCTCTGTATATTAGACATGTCGAAAGCTTCCAAGCTAGGTGGCGTAGCGTTTGGACCCGGGAGAGACCGTTTAAGGGTACACCGACCCGGCGCCGAGCCGCACGACATTTGCGATTAAGAAGAGGGGGGCAGGGGATGGGTTATGCGTCACGATGGTCGTGCAAAGGATCTGCAACGGCGTTAGAGATGCAGGTATTCTTTCCCCTCATACGGACTAGCTCTAGGATTCATTAGAAATCCCGCCAATGGATTATCTTGAGGAGCTTCTTGGTCGGAACAGGGTACGAATAAAACACCGCCCTTGAGCTTTCAAAATTTCACGCAGGATCGTTTTGGTTAGAGCTGAACACGGCTGAGAAACGCTAGGATCCCGATCCTGTGGAACCCTGAGATATTATCGTGCGAGTATGATTTGATTCACACTCATGATTTCCGCCTCCGAGGAACTCTACTACGCGCGGAACAAGAACTTCATCGAGATTCGAGATTCGAGCATTCAGTTGTCCGCGTCAATGGCGCGGTCCAGACCGTAATTGCAGTGTATTATGGCTTCATCGTGTAGGGAATGTATTCCTTTAAGCTCGGCGTTCTCGGCACACTTGCCGGCCTGTTCGCCGGAGTAGCAAGCCGAAGGAGAGCATTGGTATGTACGACACAGCGGTGCATCATTGCTCATTTCAATTGAACACTTGCGTAACACGAAGAGCCGATTAGCGATGCTCATCTGTACCGATATGCGTACTGTTCCTACACTGTTGAAGCTTGAAGAGTAGAACTTGCCCTCGAGCGGGGAAAATTGGAGGCGGTTTGACGCGCAACCACTAATCATTGCTCCGGCCTCTTCTGTCGAAATCCGAGTAATAAACCTGGTCCGCCCTCCTTCAGCTCCTCTCTCAGCAGTCGTCTCCGAGTTAACCGAGACGTAGTGGTCGCCTGTCCGCTCGCCAATTCTCGTAGATAAGAATTCCTAGAGCCTTCAATTGACACCATTGTCTTTACATTTTGAGACTGTCGGAGCGTCAAGATCTCAGTGGTTGTTGGAGAACGTTGTTGCTGCTTACTGCCAAGTCTCTGCAAGTTCTAAGACTACGTGTGAGACAAGTACAGGGACCGATTGGGATCTGTTAGATACAGTCCCAGCAATGTGGTTCGCGTGGATGTTATGCGGCTTGGCCGCCTCACCAGCTGTCGCCGGCCGGTTGGGATCGGAGGAAGAAGCGACGGCTTGGTTCAAGTCTCAGGTGTCCGAGGTGCCGACGCAGTATGGAGAGACGGCGGCTACGAGGAGCTATTTCTACGTTGGGGGGAGATATGTCAATGCAGTCAGTATACTATTGGTGTCGTGGTTGGACTGGGGACGATTTGGCTAACTGAACTGTAGTCTAATGGGCAAGTGATGAGCGGGCAGATGTATGTAGAGAAGCTTGTCCCTCAAACATCAAAGAACCAGACGTACCCATTAGTGTTCATGACGGGCGGGTCCCAAACAGGAACGGTATGTCTGATCCTATCAACAGGTGCTTGGTGCCCGAACTGACCGGATGAAGAATTGGCTCAACACCCCAGATGGTCGCACCGGCTGGGCGTCTTATTTCCTCTCCCTCGGGTACACACTGTACCTCACAGACCAGCCACAACGCGGTCGGTCGCCTTGGGTTCCCAGCGATGGTTCCGTCTCTATCAGCAACGTGACGTTTGTTCAGAATTTCTTCACCTCTGGCGAGCAGTTCAATTCTTGGCCTCAAGCCCACCTCCATACCCAATGGCCCGGGACCGGTAGGCCAGGAGACACAACTTTTGATAATTTCTATGCTGGAGAGATTCAGCAGCAGACGAACGCCACGAAGGTTGCTGCAAACAACGTCAATGCATTTTCCGCCCTGCTGGACAAAATTGGCGACGCAATCCTAATCTCACACTCGCAAGCCGGGCCGTACGGCTGGGGCGTTGGCGATGCCCGCCCCGACAATGTAAAAGCCATTGTCGCCCTCGAACCGGAAGGTCCTCCTTTCGAGAACCAGATCATTGGCTCAGGAGCAGCTCGTCCGTACGGGATCGCCACTCTTCCGTTGACGTACGATCCTGCTGTAACGAATCCATCCACGGACCTGAAAACGAAGCGCATCAATTCGACAAGTTCGGATAAGAGCGACTGCGTGATCCAGCAGGAGCCTGCAAGGCAGCTGGTCAACCTGGCTAAGTTCCCAGTGTTGCTCTATGTGACGGAGGCCAGCTACCACGCTTATTACGACTACTGCACCCTGAAGTTCATGCAGCAGGCGGGTATGGATGTCGATTATCTGGATTTACCTCATGTAGGAATCCACGGCAACGCCCACTTCAGTTTCATGGAGAAGAATAACCTACAGATCGCTCCTTTGGTAGACGCATGGATCCAACATGTGCTATAAGAGGGCGCCTGTAGCTTTAATTTCGTACTGTACATATTTTTTTAATACATATTTGGCCAAGAGGTCATTGCTTACCATGGACTCTTGGTGTGCTGGGCTACCGATGAATACGACAGAGGACTCTTCGGTGAAGATGGAACTAGATGCAGGATAGGACTGGTAGATTGCAAGCAAAAATACACGCAGTGTGCATGGCAGAAAGGGATGGTGTCTTGGGGTATACATGGATCAAAATTCTGTGCTACCAACGATAAGGTAACAAGGACAAATAGCAACGTGAGGAAGGACTCAGATCATGACGTCGCGAAGATCCAGATAACTACAAGTAAGGTGGTGCCACCTTCACAAGGTTAGGCAAATTTGTCTTACACCCCGAACGAAGGCCCGCCAAAAGATCTTAGTTTAGAACATTCCGTCTCTAGTGTTGATCCTTATTGAACATTCTAATCTGAACCATGCCAGGGCTTCCAGGCATAGTCGTAAAAGGTGCTCAACTCAAATCTCCATCGAATGCTCTCGATTAGACAGGTATTGAACAAGGGTCCATTCACCGACGCAGGCAATGGCTTCTCATCATTCATGCAGATCCAATCACCCCGCATTCCAGCTTGTGTCCTCATCTCGTCCTTGTGCAAGACATTCATGAGAATGACTTTCCTGATGTTCTTGAAGTACCATATTGAGGCGAAAACCATGGTCTGCTCTTGGATCCTCCTCGCCTTCGCCAGCGGAGTCGAGGTGTCAGGAACATCTAGCACAATGATGAGGGATTCTAGCGACAAGTATGGTGGTTGCGTGTGGTCGAGGTGGTGGCGCAATGGAAGCAGTCTATCGTAGAGGCCGGCGGCGGACGTAGCGAGGGCAACATGACGAATATGAGCGTGCTGAGCAGGCTCGAGGATGCGCAGACGACGCAGACAGCTCGAAGCCCGCGTCCAATTAATGTTGTGGATGGTACATGCGAAAGCTACCAGTCTGGCTTCTTGGTATAAGTCCCGGCTTGTGAGAAGGGGCTCGAGATTGGATGATGATCGAGGGAGCGGCGCTTGCTCGGCCGACGGCAGCGGTGAGCTAAATACATATTCGTAAATCAGAAGCCTGATCTCAGCCGGAATCAGGAAGAAGGGCGAGGGAGCGGCCGGGCGACGAAGGCGGTACAAGGGATCCATGGTGGTCTACGGCTTGTGCCTGTGAACGCCCCTTGGCCGATGTGCGGGATCCCGCATGAATGCATGTAGCTGAGCAATTGCTGCTGTAGAGGATAGGCACCAGCCTGCGAAGCACAGCTTGAGGCGGAGAGCTCGGGGCTGGGCGAAGGCAATGAAAGAACGGCGCTCTGGGACGGTGAGGAGCAACAGGACCACGGAAAAGACAGAAAGCAGACAGGAAGCTGCCCCTGGTGCGACCGCAGCGATAGCTAGTGGCAGCAAGAGACAAGCAAGCGGGAAGAGTGCAGGCGGCGGGGCAGCAAGCTCTCCATTGAGGCCCGCCGGTTCTGCGCGAGGCTGGTGTTTCCGCCCCGTTGCTGGGGAAGGCGGAGGGTGGGCTGGGCAAGGGCGGTGAAGGGCTGCGTCCCTGCTGATTGGCTCCGCAGTTGTTTCGCCGCGATTCTGCCGACCTGTCTAGAAGATTCTCGAGGCTCCACCACGGGCCTATATAGCACTGCCAAATTCTGCCTGCGCTGAATACTCCTCTCCCCTCTGTCGAACTTCTCTTTGTCTCTACACATACAGACGCTCTCGTCTACCCAGCTCTCATACCCATCCAGCTTGTTGCAGAGCTATAGAGCTTAATACCCACCTCAAACCTGTAAGTTTTCATTGTACCTTCTCCAGCCTTCCGCTCGAGGCAACCACCAGTCGGCTTCGCTCGCCCAAGTCAAATTTTCAGCTCCCCTCCCCCGCGCTCTCCGTTACATACTCCATCGGTATTGAGCCTTGGCTAACACATCGATTCAGCCTCTAGAAGCACATTATACCCCGCATACATCATGTCTTCTGAGACGTTCGAGTTCCAGGCTGAGATTTCTCAGCTTCTCGGCCTCATCATCAACACTGTCTACTCGAACAAGGAGATCTTCCTGCGAGAAATCATCTCCAATGCCTCCGACGCTCTCGACAAGATCCGCTATGAGGCCCTGTCAGACCCATCAAAACTCGACAGCGGCAAGGATCTCCGCATCGACATCATCCCCAACAAGGAGGCCAACACACTCACCATCCAGGATACTGGTATTGGTATGACCAAGGCTGACCTCATCAACAACCTCGGTACCATTGCCCGATCAGGTACCAAGCAATTCATGGAGGCTCTCTCCGCTGGTGCCGATATTTCCATGATTGGTCAGTTCGGTGTCGGTTTCTACTCTGCCTACCTTGTTGCAGACCGCGTCTCCGTCATCTCAAAACACAATGATGACGAGCAGTACGCCTGGGAGTCTACCGCTGGTGGCACCTTCAAGATCACCGAAGACACCGAGGGCGAGCAGATCGGTCGCGGTACCAAGATCATCCTTCACCTGAAGGATGAGCAGGCCGACTACCTCAACGAGAGCAAGATCAAGGAGGTCGTCAAGAAGCACTCCGAGTTCATCTCCTACCCCATCTACCTCCACGTCCTCAAGGAGACCGAGAAGGAGGTCGAGGACGACGAGGCTGAGGAGACTACCGAGGAGGGTGACGAGAAGAAGCCCAAGGTCGAGGAGGTCGATGACGAGGAGGAAGAGAAGAAGAAGAAGACCAAGAAGGTCAAGGAGTCCAAGATCGAGGAGGAGGAGCTCAACAAGACCAAGCCCATCTGGACACGAAACCCCCAGGACATCACTCAGGAGGAGTACGCCTCTTTCTACAAGTCGCTGTCCAACGACTGGGAGGACCACCTTGCCGTCAAGCACTTCTCGGTCGAAGGTCAGCTTGAGTTCCGCGCCATCCTCTTCGTGCCCAAGCGCGCACCTTTCGACCTGTTCGAGACCAAGAAGACCAAGAACAACATCAAGCTCTACGTTCGACGTGTGTTCATCACTGATGATGCAACTGACCTCATTCCCGAGTGGCTCAGCTTCGTCAAGGGTGTCGTCGACTCTGAGGACCTTCCGCTCAACTTGTCTCGTGAGACCCTTCAGCAGAACAAGATCATGAAGGTCATCCGCAAGAACATCGTCAAGAAGACCCTCGAGCTCTTCAACGAGATCGCTGAAGACCGCGAGCAGTTCGACAAGTTCTACACCGCCTTCAGCAAGAACATCAAGCTCGGTATCCACGAGGACTCGCAGAACCGCCAGTCTCTGGCCAAGCTCCTGCGCTACAACTCCACCAAGTCTGGCGATGAGACTACTTCCCTCGCCGACTACATTACCCGCATGCCGGAGCACCAGAAGCAGATCTACTACATCACCGGCGAGTCGCTCAAGGCTGTCCAGAAGTCGCCGTTCCTTGACGCACTCAAGGACAAGGGCTTCGAGGTCCTCTTCCTGGTCGACCCCATCGACGAATATGCCATGACGCAGCTCAAGGAGTTCGATGGCAAGAAGCTTGTCGACATCACCAAGGACTTCGAGTTGGAGGAGTCCGAGGATGAGAAGAAGCAACGCGAGGCTGAGGAGAAGGAGTATGAGGGTCTTGCCAAGAGCCTCAAGAACGTCCTTGGCGACCGTGTCGAGAAGGTCGTCGTCTCGCACAAGCTCACCGGCTCACCCTGCGCTATCCGTACGGGCCAGTTCGGTTGGTCAGCCAACATGGAGCGCATCATGAAGGCCCAGGCTCTCCGTGACACCTCCATGAGCTCCTACATGTCCTCCAAGAAGACCTTCGAGATCTCGCCCAAGTCCCCGATCATCAAGGAGCTCAAGCGCAAGGTTGAGGCTGACGGTGAGGAGGACCGCACCGTCAAGTCCATCACTCTGTTGCTCTTCGAGACCTCTCTGCTCGTCTCCGGCTTCACCATCGACGAGCCCGTCCAGTATGCTGAGCGTATTCACAAGCTTGTGTCGCTCGGCTTGAACGTTGACGAGGAGGTCGAGACGGAGCAGGAGGCGAAAGCCGACGAGCCTGTCGCCGAGGCGACTGGCGAGAGCGCCATGGAGGAGGTTGACTAAATGCCCTCCATGCTTTCATCGGTTCGAAAAGTTGGGTCGGCGTTTTGATTCCCCCATTTCATGTGACACGGTTTTCTTTTTCGCCTCCCTCTTTACTTCTTGCATGCATGTCTAATGCGGGCGTCTAGAAGAGTGGTTGGAGGATCATGAACGAATTGATGGACAATCCTGGATGTGGAATGTATTCTAGGTAGATCTCGGAATGCTCTGAGTATTTCTTTCTCTCGGTAGCTACATACGAATCATGAGAAGTTTCAAAAAATTATTGTAGCCGTCCTCCGTGCTTCGTGGGTTGCCTTCGATTCAACATGTGCGCAACTTCACAACTCGGTGCCAAGAAGTGACCATCACTGTTGACTGACGTAATCACCTCACATCTTATCGATAAGAGTCATCCGCAACCCGCTGCCGGACAAGCTCTAGGAATCAAGCACAAAATGACTTCAACACAAGATGCTCCCGTAAATCTTCCACGCGTGGCCATCACATACTGCACGCAATGTCGATGGATGCTAAGAGCAGCATACGTTCGTACCCCATCCACCCAGAACTTTTCCCCCCACGTCCGAAAGCTAAGAAATATTTTCCCAGTTCGGCCAGGAACTCCTGTCCACCTTCGGCACGCAGATCGGTGAGATAGCACTCGTACCTGCGACCGGGGGCCTTTTCACCGTCGAATTGGTAAGTCGGTCTGAACACCGTTTCCTGGAGAAAAAAAAATGGGGAAGTTGATCTGATGGGTTTCTGACTTTTGAAAAAGACGCATGTCCCGCCCGAGGCGACGAAGGCGGAAGGTAGTGGGGAAGCAGCGGCGAGAAAAGTCTTGCTGTGGGATCGGAAGGCCGAGGGGGGGTTTCCTGGTGCGTATTTTCTACTTTCCGTCTCTCTGATCTCTCTTTTCGGCGGTGTTGACGAGCGTGCGTGGCAGAGACGAAAGTTCTGAAGCAGCGGGTGCGAGATCAGATTGATCCGGGGAGAGATTTGGGGCATTCGGATCGAGGCGGGAAGAAGAAGGAGGCGGAGAAGGTGGAAGGGGAGGTGGAGAAGAGTGTCGAAACGAGGGAGGGGAAAGACGTGAAGAGGAATTCGGATGGGACTGTTTGTGAGGATTGTAAGTAAGGGCCGGATGGGTTGGGGATCAGATGCAAATTGTACTTGGCCTAGAATGGGGTGGTCGGAATAGAAGAAATAGACGGAAGACACATCACGCATATCTGGGTTAAGATGAGCTTCTCGAGCATCCTGCGGAGAGATGTTTGTATGGTGGCCATGATTCGATGCATAAGTGTTTCGTTGAGTATAGCAGACTATGTCGAACTACGCTTATCGTCAGTTTTCAAGCTGTCCGATCTCAAATTCGGCAAGTAGTCCTCCAAATCATCCGGCATTGATACCGAGAAGCAACCGTATCGCTCCCTCGCATCTAAGCATGCATGATCAAACTCTAGCAACGCACACACCATATCCCTCCACGCGCAATTCCCCTCAATTCTTGCGTTCAAGCTGGTTCATACGTCTGGTCAGTCTAACATCAGCCCTGAGCCAGTCGTCCTTGACTTTCTTGACTGCCGCTTTCGCCTGCTCTTCCTTTGCATCAATCTTTTCGTGCAGATTCTTGATCTCCTTCTCGATTTCGTTTGCCTGCATGCAGGATGCTCCGCCCTCGCTGAAGTACTTTCCATCTCCATTCGGCGGACCAAGAGCCTCCCAGACATTGTCGATGCGCAAGGTATTCGCCTCGCAGAAGTTCGTAACGCGGTCAATGCGCTCCCGAATGTCCTTTATATGAGATTCGAAGGCGATTCTGTCGAGCCTTTGGCGCTCGTCTTGGAGTTGTACCATGCGATGCATGTTTGTAGCGTGCTCGGCGACGGCCTTTTGGAAGTCTGCAATAGATTTGTTGTCTGCAGTTCCAGGGCTCCTCCAGTACTCAAATTCCCCCGGCCGACTAATGGTGAAGTCGTGGATAAGGTGGCCAAAGAGTGCAAGCACGACAAGGACGATAAGAAAATGTTTCCAGCCCCACTTCTGCTTTACGGTTCCGGGCTTTAGGATCAATTTGTGCGTGGTGGAGGCCTGGGTAGATATGATCTTGTCAATGAGGTCTAAGGCTGACCAGACGCCATGCGTGGCTTTGGTGGAGTACTTAAGGAGCTTGGAGATCTCGCCAACAACCGTCATGTCCCGCTCAGGTCCTATTCCTACGATCTCGCTAGTATCCTCAGCGTACAATTCCGTCTTACGATTCATGATGTCCATGGCAAAGACGGCAATGTTGCTGACTGCAATGGATATCTTTCGAGCTTTGTTAAGAGAGGTGGTGGTAGATTCTTGCGCCAGGAGGGCCTAAATATGAGTTAGAAGTGTCATTGAAAGCGTTAGTTTGAACCTGCCGTCTTGTCTGATTCCTGAAGCGCCTGAGCTGCTTCTTCAAGTTCTTGGATGGCACGCTCGAGCGCAGGGTACCCTTCATACAAATCCCACTGGGCCAAGGCTTTGTCCTCGATGTCCTTCCGGGCGAGGTAATCACGGAGGTGGAGCATCTTATACTGTACCCCGCTCATGCACTTGAGGACAGCGTCGATGTTTTTGTGGACTTCTTGATCAAGCTCGCTCTGAGGCGCGGTGTAAATGAGCTTGGGGTATATAGCTTTGCTTAGCTCCGCGCGGATTGCTGCTACGGAGGGATCTTCGCTCGCCATCCTGTGTTGAGTGTCGACTGTGAAATTGTGAGTGAGGTTGTTGCGGTCAGTTTTCTCAGTCGTACGTATACTACCTCCAACCTCCGCCATAGCTTTTGCCGAAATTCACGGGATAGAACTTGTTCCACCACGCCGATGAATGTGTTTCGCTAGCTAAGCTATGAAGAGGGTACAGTCCGATAATTTGCTCACAGTAGTGACAGGATGATACTTCTCCGATGTTGAGGTAGATAACCTCTGAATCGCAGTGTGGAGGGTTTGCAAGGTGTGGACCCTAAAGTCGGTGTTACTTGTCAAAGCGCAGCCTGGTTGTAGTAGGCCGCCTGACTGGGGTAGAAGTAGTCTATCGGGAGCAGAGTGTGGGAGTGTGAAAGTGTGAAAGTGAAACCTTCACGGCCATGGTCTGCTAAATAATTTTGTTCCTGGCGGTGAATTATCCGGCTGCCATAGTGCACAACTAGGCAACGGCAAGGCTGTGTGGAAGTGGGCTCGCTAATCACATTCGGGTACTGGTGAAAAGTGAAAGTGAGCATTTGTGACTTTTTAATGCTCCTGCTTGGCTAGCTGGATCACCTTATGACTAGGCAGGTGCGAGCGACGAGTGACCTGAGAAGGGCTAAGACGACTTGCAAGGCTACGACTCCACATCAAGAAAATAATCTAAGCTTCTTGCGCAAATAGAGGTGAGGCAGGAAGACATAATGTGAAGTTCACGGAATGCTTGTATAAGGGAAAGGAGTCCAGGGGAGAATGTCGCGATACATCCCATAGTGAGTAGTGAGAAATCTAGGTTACCTATCATACAACGTCAAGATGTGGTTCCTACGTAGCATGTACGCCTTGGAAAGCAAGGGATGAGTATTTCATAAGGACAGATGCGGAAAGATGATTGTGATTTGACCGTAGCTTTCTTTCTCAATGTTCCATGATTTTGTAAATTGTATTAATCATCTTTCCTGGTATTTTTAATTTGCTGCACAATCTTCTTCTTCACTAATATTTGAAGTAACGGTTCGGCCGATGTACACTGATAAGGGCTCGGTGAGCGCAGGGAAGATCGAATAGAGAGAGATTGCAGGTTCCCCGGAGTAGGTTGCGGCCAATGGACAACACGGTTAACACGGCAGCAGCAAATACAAGACACTGCAGTCATAGATCCATGGAAAGGAAGGTCAAGATTAAGTTCCAGTCGCGCTTGGATGATTCCTTTGTTCTACCTACGTCCGAGGCCGGAAGATTGCAGCCTAGTCTTCGCTACGTGCAGGACAGCTAGGGAAGCGAGTACAACTAGTGTAGTGCATGCTTACATTTCTGCAATGATGGTTCGACAACACCTTCTTCAAACCCAACAGAGTGAAGGCATGGAAATGCACTAGTAGACATGCCTGAACGAGTGCGTAAGAGTGAATGGGCGTACACAACCGATCTCTGGTCGATGTACGCGGTACATGTACCCAGCGAGTCACAGCAGCTTACCAAACCACCGGAAGGCCGGTAAGATGGCCGACACACTAAAGCGGGCCACCAAGCCGAGCTATGCACTTTAGGTGGGACGTCTATGGGTTGCTTCACTGCAGCAAGGACGCGCAAGCATTGTTCGTCAAGGACACAAAGACTCTTCGTTTGATAGGTCAAGCCCATCCTTCCGCATTTTGCGATATGGGAAAAGGAGCTCGTTGGTCCATCAAATGCAGAAGTTCGATGTCTCCAATCTGGGAGGCCACTTGAGCACGAAGGCTCTTCCCCCATGGATTACGTCTTTCCAAGGTTCGTTCTGTTTCAAGATTTACGCCACATCCGCTTATGACATGATGACGGAATGTCAATGACATGTCCAGAGACAGGACGGACAAGTGGCAGATAGTTTGTTAGCTGCGCCTTGGCCATATGGTCGACTTGATACGCTGATGTGTTGCAGTTTGCACGACACAATTTCATCCTCCGAGGGGCAATTGTTGCTTGGGAAGAGTCACCATGCAAGTTTGAGAAAGTAGCCGTAGGAATTTTGACAGTTGGTGATCGCCGTTTTGTGGAATCTTGTGGACGGAGGGGCAAATGTGGAGTGTGACGGTTTGGCTATATCGACGAATAGGAGAAATGGTGTCATGCAGGGACGGCTGCTAGAATGCAAGGTGTCGCGGAGCCGTGGGAGAGCCGTCGTGATGTTGAGACGAGCGTCGGAATCCCCCACATACACCTCCGGCCAGCGAATCATTGCATTTGATTGGCTGCATATCTGGGTGATGTACGCCAGCATGATGCTGCACTGGCGGGCACCAGTGGTAGTGACATCTTATCTGTGATATCTACGACACCAGTCTGCAGCGTGCAGAAAGGCTCCGCCGTAGAGAGCACTGAAGACGAAGATCCAGGACATGTCGAAGTCGTCGTAGAGGGGGACCCGATGATGCGGTCAAGGCTCGTGGACCCTTGCTGGGGAAGATCGCCTGGACCGCGCCCAGATTGGGCCAGGGCACGGAACACGCTCGTCGCTGTAATGACGAGCCCTCGACTGCTAGTCGTAAACCTTGCCGTGCAAACTCGACCCTTAAACGCTGGGCTGGGCTGGTGTCGTCGGGATGGAAGCTCTCCGAGAGGATCCGTGATTTTGAATGGCCATCTCGATCCTTTCCCGGTATCGCCATGTCGATCACGACGCGGCATCATCGACTTCGCCGACTGCCGCGGCCTTCAGATGTGAGGGCATTTTGAAGAGCTTTTCCAGCGGCTTTCCGAGCGAATGCGTCGGCCGAACGCGTAGAGAGAGCGTCTGGCCTGGGATTGAAGATCTGGCCTTCAGCAGACGATGTAGCCCCACGCCTCGGGGAGGAGCAAATGCTCTAGGCCAGCACGCCAGCACACGCAGCTATTCAGCAAGCCACGAAAGCGAGTGCTAGCATCGCCTCTCCCGTGCCCAGAACGAATTGCAGGAGGGCGTTCCCGCTTGCGTCTCCGAGCTTTCACGCTTGGGGATGATTAGCCTCGCCGCAGGCCCGATTCGGCCTGTCTTTCGCTCGGGCTGGTCGCCAATCTGCAGCCACGCGACGCCGTCAGACCCGCCAGTGGGTGCCATGTCTGTGCCGACTGTGCACAAGCTGAGATCATGGCCTGGATGGCTTGGACATGGCTACATATACATCGCCATATCATGGCACCCTCAGCCGAAGATGTTCGCCCTCAATCTTTGAAGGATCCTTCGAGCTGGACCACTCCATAAAACGGCTGCCTTTTTTTTTCCCCTTGTCATCCACCCACTAGAGATCCACTATTCAGCTCGCGAAACATCTACTTCTAGTTTAAGAATGACAACAGCCGCTGAGCGAAACGCGCTCAATATTGGTCATAAACCTCGACATTTGTCTCCCAGCATCCCGAGCCGCTCTACTTCGCTCAAATTCTCTCGTGCTCCTTCGCGCTGCGCAGAGAGTAATCCTGCAGGTGGAAATCGCTCGGCATCCATAAAGGCAACGGGCGAGACTTTAATCCACTCGTCAGATTCTACGCCTACTCTGTCACGGCGTCAAAGCTTGAGAGGGGATACTCTTGATTTAGTCTCTGGATACATGACCCCGCCAGTGAACATGCGCCGAGGTTCTTCTAGGAGCTCCTGTAGCTACTCAACTTCAAAACAAAGGTCTACTAGCTGTGCCGCATCAATGCGGAATCCCAGGCGACCAGCAAAGGTGCAACGATGGGCTGGCGCTACAAACACAGTGAGCGACTGGGATGGTTTGCGGAGGGTAAGTGGAACCTCATACATTCAGAACCCTCAGACTAACTTCTCATATAATAGGACCCGGAGCTCTGGTTTGAAGATGGGGACTGCCTTGTTCATCTGTACGCTCGCGGACAGTCGCAGCGCGGGCCCTCATTCTGCGTACCATTCCAAGTTCTTAAGCAGAGCAAATGCGGGTCTATGTTTAGTCTTTGCTTCGCACAGATGTCCGCAGTTTCCGGTACCAGCTCCCTTAATGTGAGGCGTGCCTCGAGTGGCTTCAGCACGCCTGTCAAAGGTTTGAACAGAGTTGAGCTTTTCGTCCCTGCTCCAGATGATGCGTCGAGAGAAGTCTCATTTAAATGGCATCTAACAACACGTAACTTCTTCGCGTTTATATTTGGCAAACCATTAGTTGGCCATTGCCTAGGACAGGCGTTCGTCGATCTACAAGAGAGGATGCACCTCTTTAGATCCGGACAAATTAATAATCATCGAGATTTCTTCGCCTATGCTGAGATCCAAGGCTATAGAGATTATGTGGACCGTCCTGATTACGCATTAGCTATGCTTTTTTATGCGGAACACTACAAGCTTCGGGAGGTCTGGATTGATGCCTTTGCACATTGCGTCGGGATGAACGAGAGTCTAGCCGTGAGCCCAGAGTTCGAGGTGAGTATTTTGTCACAAGAACAACTCCCAGACGCTGACTCTGTCAAGCCCCTTTCGCGACTTACCAAAGCTCTTATCACCCGGGCGTGTCTGGAAATGGACATTCAACTAGGTCGCGTCACTGTGGCTCTCCGCAACTTCTTGGAAGGCGACCTATCTCCCGCATGCCTCGGTTTGACCGAAGGTGCTCGGGCACACCTGGATCGATTTAGGTCATTCTTGCACAGCTTCTATGTAGAGAAGTTTGGTTACTGGCCTCCGCCCACAGGATCTCCCTTCTCTAAGGTTTTGTACAAATCGCTCTATTACGACTTCAAAAATTTGTATGATTACCTGGTTGATCTGGAGTCAACTTTGGATATCACGACTCAAAAGCCAGCGAGCGGTGGGCTCTGCGTCTTGCAGAACGTCAATTCTTTTGACAAGAGGCATAACTTCTCATCTCTCCCGCATCCTTTACCGCTAGTCCCGGATGATGTTCCTCTCAGGAAAAGAACAGAGTCCCAGCGTTCGCTGAAAGCTCTCACGCTAGGCTCAAAGCAAGGCAAAACCGATCGCTATCTGTCTGCACGTGCGGCACTCACCTCAGCAACAAATAACCACGATGTATCAGTCACGAGCTGTCCGATTGTCCAAGCTTACATGCGTTTTGAGCGCCAGTGCGCTCTCAACAATCGAGAGGAGAAAGTCTCCATGGCCGATGCACGTAAGGTCAGGTGGCTTCTGATCTACGGAACTCTTCAATATCTCGTCTCTGCACTTCGAGCTCCTAAAGAAGTCCGCGATGTCGAGAGAGCGGAGTATCCACTATGCTGTCTCGTCACGGAGCAATCGCCTTGGCAAGCTGGAACAAAAGTCCTAAATTCTCCACTGACACATTCAGTCAACCTCCCAGAAGCCATCAGCAGTTATCTTTCCGAATCAAAGGGCGCAGTTTCTGCTCAGCTTACGCCAGTCACTTCGATATCTGAATCAATCCAGCCGGATTGTCAAAGGCAAGATTACTTTTCCCACACCAATGTGGATGCTAGTAGTCATCCCGTGTCTGTCGAGGTGCCTGCTCCTTTGAAAATCTCCCAGCCAAATCGCAACTCTTCTATCCGTTCATTCAGACGTCTGTCTCTATCTTCTCGTGGATCACGCCGGAACAGCATGCAGCTAAAGACCACAGCTCATTGCGATATTCTCGTCCCTGGATATGGAAACGGACTAAACACTACGGTATCAGAGCCGCCATCCCTATTCACATCTCGATTCCCTTCTCAAGCGTCTTCTCGGGTTCCCTCACGGCGCCCATCATTAAGTGATATCCAATCAGAGACTTCTCTCACTCCCAGGCCATCCGCGCTCAGGTTGGACTGCGACGTGCCTCAGGAGCTATTACGAACTCCAGTGGTTGAGTCCTTCCGGATGGATGAGATCGTTTCCCCGGCTGTATCGCATACACCACAGAGGAACCCGAGTTGTTCCGATAGTGCCACCTCTAGCGATACTCCTTTCTGGAGCGATGAGGCTAGCTCTACCTCGTCTAAATCAAGTACCTACGAAGAGCTATTGGAGCGTAAGACTAGCCCCGCCGAAGAGAGTGGACTCCTAGGTGGCCTAGTACCAATTGTCAGTACTCCTCCGATGTCCAGCGCAAAGACCACGCCAAAATCATCGCAACCAACTTCGCCGAGCGCACCGTGTAGGCGTAGCGAGTTCCGATTCAGCTTCGACAAGCAGACTGCATCGTTTCCGGACCATCAAAGCTCTCCCGCATCTATTGGTGCCAATTCATCCATCGGCATTGCTCTTAGCGGGCCTCCACTGCCTCCTCCTCGTGCAGTATTTAACTCTGATGGCCATCCCACCACATCTAAATCGAGGACTTTCTCTCGGTCTATATCTATTGAATCACTTCCCGTCTCAAAATTCGCGCAACTATCACCATTGAGAATGCACCCTACACCCAGCGTAGAGGGGACGAAAGATGAGGTAGACATTCTGTCGGCTCTATCGTCGTTGCCTTCGAACAGTTCGGAGGCAGATCGATGTGAACCTTCGGGTCGTTCTGGGAGCGATTGTTCCCATTCGATCCTTGATGCCATTCCGCCACCAATTGCAAGGGCGAAAAAGTCCTCTAAGAAGACTTCTCAGGCCAGCGGGTCAAAAGTAATTAGCGAGGAGGAGAGAAAGAAGAAGGAGAAGAGGAAAAGCTTCTGGCGTCGCTAAAAGCTACATCTAGCTTCACTCTGATTTCGTTTAGATACCTACGTGCTACCCAGCGTTCGTGTTATTTCATTTGTCTAATCTTGGCAGTAGAGGCGTGCCACAAAACGCCATTCACAATGTCTTCCCAGTAGCCTGCTCTATTTTCTTTTGTTTGAAAAGTCATCATCCATGTCTAGTATACCCGTCAACAGACTACACGTCCGCGACAATTAGTTTATAATGTTTAGCATCTCGCATTATCCTTATCACTAGTGTTCAAGTTCCTTGCCTTTCTAAGATTGAATAAATTGGTGCGAACTAGTAAACAAATAGTGGCAAGATGAGATCGTTTGGAGTATCGGAGCCTCCAGCGCATAGGAATCATAGCCATTTCGTAGTTCTACTGCAAATACTACTGTCCAAATTAAACCCCTTCGAATTGTCAAGGCCGAGCACTGCAGCACATCACCCAAAGGAGATACGAGGCTGTGCAAAGGTGGCTCGCAGTCGTGGCTGAGGTTCAACACCATCCTAGTGTATCGTCTGATTGGATCTTGGAAACCCGTAATCGGAGCTTGACTTCGGTAGGAGTGCATTCAATTCTCCATTTTATATCGTTTAAACGCTCTCGAATGAGACCATTTGAGCTCCCACGCGGCCAAACATGTCTTTAGTCTTTTATTCGTTCAGTGACCGTCCACGCAAGGCTGGAATTCGCCTACCCTAGTTGCCCTCCTGTTCGCTGCAGGGGTGGTGGAGGCTGAGCTTAAGCGCCCGCTGCGTCGCTACAATAAATGCAGCCCACAACCAAGGCTGCAATCAATCTCTTACTCTTCTTTCTCTCCATGGCTTTTTCCTAGAGTTGTGGCGGTCATGGACCCTTTAAGTGTCACGGCATCTATTGTGGGCATCCTTGCTGCAGCTGGAAAGATCACCGAGCTTCTGAGCACCTTCATATCCTCGGCGCAAGATGCGCCTCAGGTCGTGCTCGCCTTGGTCTGCGAGACTTCTGAGGTCCATGCTGCGCTTTCGTCCCTTCATATCCTTCTCACAGATCTTTCGACCGCACCACCACGTCGGGCCGCCCTAATTCAGGTCGATCAGCTTATTGTAACGCTCACAGAGTCTGTACTCACGTTTTCTGAGCTCGAGGGGATTATCACTCCTTTGACCGTTCCAAGAGGGCAGAGATTTCCTTTGAAGACGAGATGGAAGTGGACGCGTGTAGAGGGAAGTTGTGTGCGGATTGTGGAGAGGTTGCAGAGACACAAGGCGTCCATTTCATTGATGCTGAATATCATGCAATGGTAAGTTAACATTGCTTTTACATGCATCGCACTTGGCTAAGTAGCCCAAAGCGCATCGGACGCAGAAGCTGGTCGGTCACAAGGATCGCTTGAAAATATGGTGGAACTGCTTCTGGACAGCAACCAGGAACTTTGCAAAAGAATGAGGAATTTGGAAGACGCGTTTGATGCTCGGAGTATAATTACCAAGAAATTCGACAGCATGAGCTTGATGACGACGGACGACAATGAAACCATCACCACGGCACGTCCAATCAAGGACGGGCCTCCGACAATCCTAGAAGCCGTCAAAGTTCGCTTCGCGTTTGATGAAGCTCTTGAGTCTTCTCGTGTCTATCGCAGGGCAAAGAACGATCAGTGCGACTGCTCTTTCGTCAGTTCTGCGATTCGGACGCAGGCCTGGTCAATCTTCTCTGGGCTATCGCTTGCGGATATCTCGGTCATATCCGTCGTGGCATTGCCGCTGTATCCTGGCGATATACGACATCAAGAGTATTATTCATTCGGCGAGACTATACCTCCCCCTCCGCCCGAAGCCTCCGCTACATGGACAAACAGTCAGGCTGTCGTCGAAATCGAACATGCGCAAGCCCCAAAGCATTTTGCGCCCTTTTGGGCAGTCCCAGAAGACATAGAAGAACAACACGACTCCGAACCAGAACCTCCCTTCCCAAGCAATCGACCTCCCTTGGCGAGAGTTTCTCTAGATTCCGACAAGATGACGGCTTCTATCCGAGATGATGTGGACTGGCCCCTGTCGACAGTGCATGATTTCGCTCAATTCAAGGAAAGTCTAGATCTAAGCACTACCGAAGACTCAACCACAGACTCTTTGTGGACAAATGAAGATGTGATCTCTAGAGTGACCGCGTCTACGAGTCAGGATTCGATCGAGGCGACGAAAGGAAGTTCTATTGCTTCTCCTGCCTCAGAAACACCGATATCTTCCGATCCTATTCTAGGAGCGGGCGCGGACAATAACAATGTAGAAAAAGATGAACACGATGTTAAAAATGATGTTAAAAATGATGAGAAGGTTGATGATAAGGCTGATGATAAGGCTGATAATAAGGCTGATGATAAGGCTGACAATAACGATGACGAGGAGGAGGAAGAGGAAGAAGAACTATACCCTTGCACAAGATGTAACGAAATCTTAGAGGAAGGAAAAGCATACGAACTCGGTAAGTCTCAACTCTCTAACTACACCATAATGCACTGACACAGCCAGGCGGAAAATACTGGCATCTCCAATGTTTCAGCTGCAGTACTTGCGGCGATCAAATTAGCAGTGAATCGAATCTGCTCGTGCTTGGGGATGGCACACTCCTGTGTCCCAAGTGCACATATAATTGTGCTCACTGCAAGGAAAAAATCGGCGACTTGGCCATTGTGACTGGAGACCAGGCATATTGTGCAAAATGCTTCAGGTGCCGGAACTGCAAGAGGAAAATCGAGAACCTTAGATATGCCCGCACAAGCCAAGGGTATTTCTGCATGTCGTGTCACGAAGCACTCATGGCCCGGCGCCGGAAGAAGGCAAGACAGAAAAAAGAGGCAAGGCAAGAGGAAGAGGCTCAAAAGAGGGAAATGGAAAAGAAGGCGCTGGAAGAGAGGCAAAAAAGAGCCCAGGAGAAGCTAGAGGGTTTCGGCGCACTCGACGAGAGTGAACTTGACGCGTTGTGGGAAGGGACGGGCATGTTGCAGGAGTACAGGAACCGCATTGGGGAAAGTTCCAATTCACGAGGACTTGATTGAGGCACAGCATGGCACATGGGAGTTTTGTAGCCGAGCAAGGCATGTTGGTTGGATAGCAAGCATCTGCATCAATTAGGACTGCGGAGAGATCAAAAGGTCAACCCCCCACAAAAGGCATTGGCATCAGAATGTACATTGTAAAGAATACCGAATTTAGACAAGACGAGAGATTTTCAATAGCTTGGCAGATGGCTTGTATCAACGGAGCAAGAATCTTGACAGATTACGGTTGCTATTCACACAAATGGATAGGAGATAATAAGCCGACAGAGAAGATAACAAGACGTGAAATTGCTAGCGAAAAGATGCGAGCTTACCCATGCCCAGTGTCATTTCCGGGGGTATGTCCTAGATCCAGGGAAATCAAATCCGTTCAACGCCTCGCTGAATGGTACGTCTCAAACCTCAGCCTTGGTTCCATAATGCCCTGCACTATCTACTGGCTTTGCTTTGGCAGTACTTTTCCAGAATCAACAATAATTTGCTCGTCAAGTCGTGTTGCGATATCTCCGTACTCGAGCCTCTTCCACGTCGAGATGCGTCCCTGATTGGTATCGATCTCAAAGAGTCGGACGCGACGATGGTAACCGCCATAGCCGCCGTAGCCTCCAAAACCACTTCCGCCGGCATAGCACATCCAGATCTCAGGCTCGCCAGTCTGGTCTTTAGAAAGCATGCAATAATCGTTGGCGTGGTCGTGCCCACAGGAAACAGCTTTGATACCCTGTTGGGCCAAGGCATCCTTGAAATTGGTATTGAAACCAGGCGCTGTGACGAATTCTCTCCATTCGCCAACGCGTTCATTTTCTTTTATCCGGTATTCGGGGAGCGGAATATGAATGAAGGCCATGTCAAGGTGTGTCAGAGCGAAATGGCTGTGCGGCTCTTTCAAAGTCTCTGCGGTGGTCTTGAACCAGTCGATCTGGTTTGGTTTGACCCAATCGTACCCTTTATATTTGGTCTCGTCTGGGGAATAACCATGAGTGTCAAGAAAGTAAAGTGTAAGGGCGGAGTGTTTGTTGCCGCCATGTGCGAGGATCTCAACAAAGTAGTTCCCGACGCCTTCGATTTGGTTGGGCCCTGCTTCGCAAAGAGAATAAGGGAGTGATTCGTATAGCTGCATCTGCGTACGACGGGAAAGAACACCTTCGTCATCATGGTTGCCGAAAACTGCTGCATATGGGATCTTGCGCTCAGCAAGAACTGCCACTATTTTGAATATAGCCTACCCAACTGTTAGCATGCATTCCATGGATGGGAATCGTTATCTCGCTTACACTTGGGACATCAGGTGCAGTGCCACCATTGACCTGGTCTCCAGATAGCACAACGAAATCTGGCTTCTCATCATCGAGTAACCTTTCCACGAATTCAAGTGTTCTTGGGTCCGCATCGCATTTGCCACCGTTATGATCCTTCGGCTCTGGATCTCTGCAGACACCGAGACCGGTACTAAGGTGCAGGTCGGATATCTGCATAATCTTGAACTTGCCGTCTTTCCTAATTCTCGGAACAGGTTTTTCCAATTTGTGTGGCTGGCCTTTCCGTACGGTCAAACGTGGTTCCTTCATGTCACCACCAGATTCTAGGTGTAATGCTCCGCTTTGCACCATTTCCCAGCCTGGACGCGGCTCAACCGCATCCGCGCCGAAGAGTACGTCTATGGCGGTAATTGTCTTCTTCGAATCGCTGGCGTGACGTCTCGCGGAGCGTTTGATCCAGATGCCAGCGGGCCGAGATTCCCACTTTTCAGAAGCTTGAGCTTTGTCACCCATAGCAGGATCTAGTTTACCCGTTCTTATGTCAACTATAACCTTGTCATCCTCTTTGAGCTCCTCCTCTTTCTTCCGCTTGATGTGGACATAGGCGCGCGACACCCATCCCTGGCCGAGGTATAGATCCTTCTCGATCCGATGCCATTTCTCTTGGTCAAGTTGACATTGCGATATTGGATTGAGCGTTGAGCATTTCTGCACCGTGATGTCGGTAATGACGAGGCCTTCGTGGTGGAGCGGCAGGTGGTTGTGGATGGCTTGCGGGAGAACACGGTAGCGATTATCGAGGAAGAATACGAGTAGGCAGACTATGGAGACGAGCAGACCGAGCTGAATACCCGCTCGGACCTTCAATGATGGTTAGATGTGGGTAGAAGAGGCAGGCGTGGCGAACATACAATCCGGCGCGTCATGGCTGCTTCATGAACAGCTTCCGCAAGCAGAGTGCTTGGTTTAGCATGTAGCTACGATCACGGTCGCAGACGGTGTTCAAGACATGCAGGGAGAAACAGTAGCCATGATGGTCCGCAAATCGATCTTTACGGAGAGGGAGGGTGGAGTGCACGGGTGCAGGTGACCTTCCACGATGTCTGGTACTTCTGGCTCTTGGCTCCGTAGAGCTGGGATCCCTCTCCGCATCGGGCTCTTCTCCGCACCTCACCTTTCCGTGGGAGCAATGCGCATACCACGGATCATAGAATGCGCATCTCTTGCGGCCACGCCCGCATCTATCTCCCCTTTGTTTAGTTGCAGAGGCTTTGCGACGAGCGCCTTCCGCAATCGCGCATTTGAAGGCAAGGGCGCCCCGCATCTCTCCACCGAGCTGGTCCTGACTGCATAGAATCCGATGTGGTGCTACTCAAAGACAAGAAGAATGCTTTGCATGAGGGTGTGCTAATCCAACTTAAATCCTCAAAGTCAACGCATACCCATCGAGGCGCAATCCAGCATGCAGACATTATCGGGAAACACCCGCGACAGCTTGTGCAATCGTCGAGGAACGCTTCCTATCGCATCCACGAACCCACTTTAGCAGAGTATGTCCGACTGACTCCGCGCCTCGTCACTCCAGTGCGTCCCTTGCCATCGATTGCGCGCTTCTACGGTCCGGAAGAGAGAAATTAACGAGACCCAGATTTACCCGTCCGATACGAACCTCATAGTATCACTTCTGGACATCCATGTCGATACCCCTTCAAATGCCCCAGATGCGAGCCCGCCGCTGGAAATTCTCGAGGCTGGAACAGGCCATGGAGCGCTGACTCTCCATCTGTCGCGTGCCATTCACGCTGCAAACCCTCGTCTGCCAACATCGCTGCCCGATAACTCTACTGAGGACGTGGAGGATGCAGTGTATCTAGGCGAGTCCGTATCGGACCTCCAGGAGGCAAGCCTCGAGACTTGGAAGAAAAATCGTCGTGCCATTATACACACGCTAGATATCTCCAGTAAGCATTCGAAGCATGCAGAGAAGATTGTTCGCGGTTTCCGGGGCGGCATGTACGCCGGTAACGTCGATTTCCACGTGGGAGACGTTTCTTCCTGGATTGCTCGTCAGAAGGCGGCGCGAAATACTGAAGAACCCTTCCTGTCTCACGTCTTCCTGGATCTACCCAATGCCGACCATCACCTGAGTAACGTAGCACCCGTCCTACGGGTCAATGGCATTCTAGCCGTCTTCAACCCTAGCATCACACAGATTGTGGAGTGTGTTGAGGCAATCCGTAAGCACAGAATGCCCTACTTGCTTGACCAAGTCATCGAGCTTGGAGTTGGCAATATCAGGGAGTGGGATGTCAGAGCCGTAAGACCTCGAGCGGCTGAGAAGGCGGAGGAGCAAGCATCGAAGGCGCTGGAGGCTGATGGCAACGAGGCATCAGAGCCGGTGAAAACGCAGGAGGCTAGAGACGATGAGCTGGCAGAGGACCTTGCCAAGGGAGAAGGCAAGTGGGCAATGGTATGCCGGCCGAAGGCAGGGCAGCAGGTAGTAGGAGGCGGCTTCCTGGCTCTTTGGCGCCGGATGGAGCAGCCTGGTTCCGCGGCTGAGACATAGATGGAAGAAACATGTACTAGTAGTGGCACAGCATATCCATCAAAGATCTAGGCAATGCCCCGGTCAGCGTGAACAGTGGAGAGGTCCTCTTGCAGCTGCCTCTCGTGTGGACAAGAGCATGCCACGTGACAGGCCCGTCATGTTACCCCGCGGCTACCTCGAGCTCTCTCGTCCAGCAGATGGGAAAAGAGCGAAAAGACGGCCAGCGCTATCATCGGATACCAACGGTTTTTCTCGAATGGGTAATGTTTTTGTGAGCTGGCACAGCTGCTGCAGTCCTGATTGGTCAGCTTGGACCATCCGATCGCTGCAGCCGCCAGTTCGCGCCGTCACTGGCTGTGGGCGCGTTACTTTTATAACTCCGCCCACCACCTCTCCTCTCTCTCCACCCCACCAGTTTCTTCCCTTCTCCGACCATGAGCGGTGCGGGCGAGAACCGGTAAGTCTTTCTCCCTTTTGATGCGGACGCGTCTCTGATGGAACGTAGCAGCAGCTGGCAGCGGCCGCAAGGACGGGGCAATCGTAGCTCGGGCTCGAACACGCCGAACAAAGATGGCGGGCGACAACAGGCCATGGCGGCTCTGTCTGGCAATGCATGGAAGGGAAAGGCTGCTGGTGGTGCCGACCGAGCTCAAGCCCAGCCAGCCCCTGTCCAGGCAGAACAACACGTCCCCGTGAAGGACTTCAATGCCGGCGAGGTCAAGGAGTTCTTGAAAAAGAGTATGTCAACAACGCCTGTGCATGATATCCATCCATTGGAAGCTACAAGATGGCTGGCCAGAGCAAGCCGCTTGTTCGAGAACCTTGGCTGACATTCGACGCAGAATATCTTGAAAGCGTTGGAGGTACATGTCCAGCGAACCACGCATCAACGGTGAACAACAAGGCTGACTTGGCATCTAAAGATCAAACGTCGGTATACCACAAGGTACAGGGCGACTCTGTGGCCAAGAGGAGCAGCGGCGCATGGGGCTCTCGAGGTAGGGAGGGTATGAGACCATCTGCACAAGGGCGCGGGGGTAACACAAGAACAGGCAACATGTCCCATCTCATGCCCAGTGGGCAGGACTTCTTCACGCAGCTCAAGAAGCAGCTGGCCGCGCTCGAGCAGGCCAAGACGTCGTAGACGCATCATGCTACCACGATTCATTTCAGCGGCATCATAGGGCATTGCGGGAGTTTACTGGCTGTCGCATTCTTCATCTTCACTGGTGGTTGTTTTGCTAGGTCTGGTCTTTAGGTACAAAAGAAAAGATGTAAATCATGGCGCATCACAACACCTGGCGTTGGCGGGTCTCAGCGTTTGGGTTCATGGCCTTGTAAGGATACCCATTCATTTGACTATCGGCTTCGGGCATGTTAGAACAGTATGGGAGACCGAGGACACGGGCAACTGGGATCCTCTTGGTGTCGGTACTTGTAGAGTAGTCTTCACTGGCTGGTTCTGTACACCTGTACACAGTAGGCTGTTGCTCTGTCAGCACTGCGCTCCGCGGTGATGTGTTGTCATGGAGTGACTGTGATGAGGGCAGATCCCGGCAGGGGGTGACTTATTTGGTGAGCTGCTATAGCGTGGGCAAGTGCCTCGTCGACACGCCCGACCATCGCGTCTCCACGTCGGTGCTGCCCCTCGACCGCCCGTCAACAAACAGTCTGCAGGCACAGAGAATCGACTATTCGTTCCGCACGCAGCGCTGCCCGCTCGTTTTCCATTGCTACACGTCCCACGCGCCCCTTCCCTCTGCTGTTGTCATAAGCGTCCGTTGTCACATTCTCCGCTGCGCATCACAGCAAGCCAAGACCGCGGAGCCTCGTCACATTTCATCCCCACGGCACCCACACACGTCAGACGCGCCGCCTTCCACCCAGAGCGTACGGGCTGTTCGCAGAGGCCGTGTGCGTTGCTGCGACATCTCACAGCCTCAGGCACACGGCTCGTAAACCGCATTACACCGCCGCAACCGGATGCGGAGCTTCAACAGACCCGGCCAACAAACTGCCCGCCCTCAACGCTCTCTACCCACTCACGGGTGTGATAAAAAATCACAATGTCTTCCCCGCCGCGAACACCCACCCACCGTCCAGCCTCCTCCCACCGCCGGCAACCATCGAGCCTCGACATGTCGCACAATTCAACTCCCTCTAGGCGGTATTCATTAAATCGCCGCTCTTCGGGATACTCGCCTATGACACCCCGCTCATCACACGAGTTCGAACGTGGCAGCCCGGCACATAACTTTGATGGTGGGGGAGACGGCGGGCTGGGGAATCTCGCAGACGAGCTGGGCGACTTCTACGACGACGACGATGAGGCGGCCGAGGAAGAGTTTGGAGAGGAGCTGGAGCTGCCGCACGGCGATGTGAATGGTATTGGCGTCGCCCTAGATCACGACGGATCGGCTGGATCGGCTCATGCGGTAAATGCAAATGGGGTGCCCCGGGACAGTGGTGTTGCCATGCAGTCATCGCCTTCGCAAGAATCAAAAGCTACGCTAAGCCCGCAGAGCGCAGTAAAAACAAGAAAACACCAAAGGCAGCGGTCACTTTACGACGGATCGGATTACGGGGGTGATTCAGACCTGGAAGCAAATGAGGGCATTTCCCCAGCCTTGGAAAGTCGTATGGCCGCTATAGAGAGCCTGGCAAGGCGGGGAATAGAAGAGAACGGTAGCCCAACAGACGGTGTGGTCAAGAGGGTCGCAGAGCAGCTGCGAGATCTCGGAAGCCAGATTGCGATCGAGAACGGAGCAACAAGGTACGACGGTCCCACAGCATCTAAGGTACCACAAAGCTAACACATGTTGCAGACTAAAAACAGCTCACGATGCTCTCACCACCCACCTCACCCACCAGTCCCGCACTCTTACTTCTCTTACCGCGTCCTTCTCCGGTCCCCGCGCCATTATTCCCGATCCCGAAGAAATCGATACCCTACTACCCCTTATTACTTCTACGCTTGAACTACTTCCCCACTCCTCCCCACAGGCAGTCATCTCCCTCTCCCAGCTCACTCTCTCTAATCGTGAACTGCTCGAACACCTCTCCAATGTGTCCGACTCTCTCCACATGTCGCGCCAATCAACGCTCAACGCAACCCGCCGTCTTAAATCTTCAAAAGACCAGCTTGGAGAGTGGAAGCGTGATACGGAGTTGAGGGAGTCTGGAGTTAGGTGGATAGAAAAGGGCGACTGGGACCGAAGACTGAGGGAGAGGGAGGCAGGAACTGCGTGCGGAGATGTCGTGCACGGTTTTGAGGAGATGTGTGGACAATGGAGAAAGAGGCTGTGCGAAGGTTTGGGCGTGGCGAGTGCGTAAGAATCTTGAAAAACGCACATATGCTCTTCAAAAGTCGGGTTTGGAGAAAGGACTAATATGGGTCCTAGGCGAAGACTCTCTAGAAGGCAAAGAAGAAAGCTGGCCTGAGAACAGCAAAACCAAAAGAAAAGGGACGGAAAACTCACCTAGACGAAACGCGGTTAGATGGAAGTTCATGGAGAAGATCAAGCGCAAATTAAGGAGGGCCGCCGAGAAATAGCGACTGAAATCACTCGCCAAAAGGTGGCGTGTGTCTTACACACTACATAGATTCGGAGTTCGGTTGACATGTTTGGCGGTACGGTAATGGGTGCGGTTTGGCCTTTGTTGTCACACGTAATACCACTATGCACTAGTTGACTTGGGTGTCGATATTTGGCGTTGTGGATCATAGTCCTTCAAGCATCGAAACGGATGGACCTAGGAGACGTTGGAGTGAGCGCATCATACATCAACTTCTCCTTTGTAGATATTTGAATAGAATTTACATGTTCTGTAGAACAT
The DNA here is from genome assembly GCA_030378425.1 of Periconia sp. TS-2. Lineage (NCBI taxonomy): Eukaryota > Fungi > Ascomycota > Dothideomycetes > Pleosporales > Periconiaceae > Periconia > Periconia sp. TS-2. The sequence continues at coordinate 556,161 of JASNQO010000016.1, read as the reverse complement.
GCCATTCATCTCGTGCTCTTCTTTGCTAAAGCTAGCTTGTTTTTTGACCCTAGACTTGAACCGGGCAAGATTTATTTGTTCTCACAGAGTGAATACTCATCGATTCCTATGAAAACTTCAAAAAGAAGACCTTCCAAACAGGTGCCCCAGGAAATGCGAGTGGTTAGTTCCCTGCGTCCTTGGCCAGTGTCGATCGAGCTCGAGGAGACGCTGTCTACGTTAGGATTTGACGTGAAAGACGGCTCAAAGGCCACAGCAGCAGTGTATACAGATGTTGCCACTATATCATGAAGAAAAAAACTGTCTCATTCAACCTCTGGTGTCATGCATCCGCTGCTATGCTTCTTGATTGCATGCGGCTCTCCAGAGCATGAGTGGGGAGTTCCGGACGTAGCGAGGCAAAAGTTGGCATAGGTCTGGATTTTTTCTGGGAACGTAGTGAGAGCAAGACAGAAGGGAATGGCGAAGGAACAGATGTAGGTACTATCCAATACGTTGAATATCTTTCACTACTAATGATTCTTGGTAGAAAGTCGCTAAGTATGGTGCAGTTGTTACAGTACCACATGGGAAGGCAGTGCGCGTCTCGTCCTACATTATTGAAGGCAAGATGGATGTGACTTGGAAAGGAAAGGTATATGCAGAGGCCGCTCTAATTACAGCCTCAATCTTATGCCAACATTTGACAGATGACTCTTACTTTTGACGACGGTAGGAAGTTTACGTTTCCCACCGGTGGCACCATGAAGAACACTCTGTACTCCGATTCGTACACGATGGTGGAGAATGAAGACCCTAAGAACGCGACGGCGGCTGTCTTGGCTGGAGATGGTGATTTGTTGGATGAGAATGGTACGACGATTGAAAACCCGACTTCATCCAAGTTTTTGGCGCGCAGGTTTAGTGCTTAGCACTTTGGACCAGATTTGAGTGGATATTTTCTAACGGAAGAACCCACAATGTTCAATGCCGTATACTAGTGCAGAAATATCTCGATTCTTTATGAATACCTCCCACATTCCTTATCATGCTTTCCAGTCTGTAATACAGACTGCCCAATGACTATCATGGTTAAGTCAGAAGGGATGACTGACTCTGAATTCCTGAAACGATGGAAATCTCATATGATTAACGACACTCTGTTTTCTAAACCTATTCTACGGAGGGTTTGGTTTCGAACCAAGCTCACTGACGAATGTGTCTCAAGATGCATCTGTTGGTCTAAGATACAAAGAGAAGAGATTGTGATAAGTGCTTGCGAGTGCAAAGAAGATCATATCATGCCGAATGTCAGTAGGAAATTCCAGAATCGAAGTCGTATGATAAGGCTCTACAGAATTTCTCGACAGCTTAATTTCTCTTCACTGGCAATTTGACCAGTCAACGGCGATCTAAGAACGGACATCGGGTTGTTGCATCCTACGAATCTCAATTGGCTTCTACATACAGACATACTATTCGGTTATTGGCCATATCCGATACCGCAGTGCCTCGAGCCAATGAAAGTCACGTTGAATGAAAGGTTACGTAGAGCTATATGCACGTGACTTAGGCTTTCGTAGCTCGACCCCGATTTCGGAGCGGGAGCTATCGCAACTCTCAGCATACTTCCTTCGTCAATGCTCATTGAGTATGGATATAGGTGCAGTGATTTAGGAAGGCGTGAATACAGTCTCCGTTATCGCAGTATCTCGCTTTAGTCACCAACTTCGAGGGCTGTACCTTATATAAATACTCACTCTTTCCTCTGATAATCCATCTTTGGTCCTTGCATCAGTAACGGTCCTCACCATTTCCGATAATACCTGTGAAAGGCTCTATTGTTCTTCAAGCTCTTAGTCTCAGGTTTCCTCTTTGCACTTTACATTCATTGACCACAAAGATTACACACGTGCCGTTCTCATGTCTGGGCGATATCTCCATGGCCATCACGCCTCCGTGCTACGATCACACAGCTGGCGAACCGTGGAAAATTCTTGCCCACATCTTATTCCTTACCTTGACAACCCTGCTCTCAAGATCCTTGATGTTGGCTGCGGGCCTGGTACCATTACCGTGGACCTTGCATCACGCGTCCCACAAGGCTTGGTTTTAGGCATCGACCCTTCGGCCGACGTCATACAGAAAGCGAGGAAACATGCTGAGGAAAAGGGAGTGACGAATGTGCGATTTGAAGTCGGAGACGTTTTCGAGGAAAAGGGGGTAGATGGAATGGACCATGGCGCCTTTGACATCGTTCATGCCCACCAAGTTTTGCAACATCTTCAGAATCCGGTTGGAGCTATGGAAGAAATGAAGAAGTTCGCCAAGAAGGGTGGCATTGTCGCTGCGCGAGATTGCGACTATAATGCTATGAACTGGTATCCCGAGCATCCGGGGATGGAGAAATGGAAGAAGCTTTACATTGCTGTTGCAGAGAGCCTGGGAGCATACCCAAAGATGGGAAAAATGCTACATGCTGTGGCAATGCAAGCGGGTTTTCCGAGGAAGGACATTGATGCTAGTGTCAGCGTGTGGACGTACAGTACACCCGAGGAAAGAGAGTGGTGGTGTGGACTTTGGGCGGAGCGGTCGGTGAAGAGCGGCTTTAAAACCAGCGCGCTGGAAAGTGGATTAGCCACCGAGGCAGACTTGGAAGAGATTGTACAGACGTATAGAGATATGGAGAAGAAGGAGGACGGCTGGTTCACTGTTACAAGTGGAGAAGTCATCTGTCACAATAGATCCTGAAATTCGTAGAGGTAGGCAATCTATCAATCTATCTTTTACCGAGGAAATGCCCCTTGACTGTGTCCACACCAACCTGGCATATCCTCAGCTTCGTACGCTTGTCCTGTCAAGTAGATCTACACAACATGTTATCCACGCTCTCTATCGACTTCTACCCAATCAAGAAAAAGCGCGCCATTGCCGCGCGCGAGTCATCTGACATCGCATACGTTAGCTCCGTTTTGTTGCATGCTAATCTGAGAGCTTTGATTTATCAACCCCACCACCCCGCTTCAGGCTCAGCTCAGCTATCCAGACCTACCTCACTCACTTAGTCGACCGAAATCATCTGCATTCAAGCTTTACCTTCTCTGCTGTCATCAAGATGCAGACCTCTATTATTCTCGTGAACCAGCACAACGACAACTGCCCAAAGTGTGGTGCAGGGATCAGCGACGGAAGCAAGACCTGTGGGTCTTGCGGCAGCGTGAGGAACTTCCACCAGTAGCTCAGCTGTGACTCCGCTAACCAGAGTTCATTAGTCCTGCCCGGTCTAATTGCGAATATTATGGCGACGGTGGGGTTGACCGCAACGAGTAAGGCTGGTTATAATTTGCATCTAGGAAGTAGGGCTACATCGAATTAGTGGGCTGTGGAGTTTGATAGGTTGGCTTGATCTTGAAAGCATACAATTGATCGGTGACGGTCAACATGAAATGCAATGAGTTCAATGTGCTCACTTGACAGATATCTTCTACCTGCTTTCGTCGTATATTCTCACCTTCTCCAGCCAGAGGAGTGACCGTTATCCATCCTTACCAAACTTGAGTGTGTGAATTTAGACTTGTTGTCCTGATACTTCTTGTTCATCATACCTCCCTGACAGATACAATACTGATGACTGTGTTGAAGGCTTGTGGTTCACGCATTTCTGTGTTCAAGATGAATATCGTTCACTGAGTATATATGGAAACGACCAATTATACCTTCTGATAGTGAACCTCTTGTAGAGACACGGCCATGATTCACTACCATCCGAAATCGTCCACGATGATCTTGAAGGAATTTTACGTGATGATGAGAGATGTTCTTTCGACGGAGGCCAAGCGCAAAATCAAACATTGTGGGACGAAATGTAAATACAGCTACTAGTCTTGTATTCATTGTTCGTATACGTACGTCTTCTTCTAACCGACATTCAATTGGGACTCATGATCATGGTATACTCCAAGTAGTCGAAACATGGTGCCGTTTGGCATGTTTGGGTATAATCGCAGGCAATACAAAACGACCGTCCGTGTTCTAAAGTTAAACGACTGAACATCCACCACATTGTACACACCGCAAAACTTGACATTAGGGGTTTGTTGAGGAAAAGATTTCGTATGGTCGTCTAGTAACCTTTCTTGTGGCGGAGGAAGGTTAAGGTAAGGCCGACGAGGACAACAACGAGGGTGAGAAACATAAAAGCGGAGTCCGCCTGGTTCGACCTGCATCGGTTACGCAGGGCAGATTCGTTTCCCCCGTAGTAGCATTCCCTTTGGTCTCCCTTTCCCCTGCAACCGCCCGTGATCAAGTCGGTGTCAAATTTGTAGTCATTTTCGATGTTGTCGAAGCTCTCTGTGCAGGAGATACCCTTGAGTTTGATCGCAATGAGCTGGTTCGGATGTTAGTCCAATCGAGGACTCAAAGTAGCAACGGAATGGAAGAATGACTTACACAGCCGCCAGCTAGATTGAGCAGAATGATGAATGCATCAATCGCCATGCCAATGATACCACCAAGTATCTCCACCCAGGATGCAGCGAGGCCTATGAAACCGGCCAGCAACGATATCCCTCCTACAAAACCTGCGAAACCAAGCGTGATTGGCGTATGTCCCCATTTGTGGCCTTTCGCAAGGGTGACTGAGAGGCCCAGGACAACAATCGCGAAAAGTATTTGGAACGCGCGAGCCGCGATGTTGGGAAGGCTGAGTGTCATGATGAAGTTGTGTGAGCTGCGATTACAGCCTTGTATGTCCCAGAAGTCTGCTCTCGTCGAATGCGATAGGAATGGGCTTGGGAAAGAATGGAGGATTATGTGACAAGGGAGCAAGGCATCATATACTCCAATATCTGAATCCGCCCCCGGCGTCCACCCCGACTCTGTTTGGGCGCCGCACCAGCCATGGCTGTGCCTCCACCAGAATGCCACCCCCAAAACCACAAGAACATCACATCACCAAGCGGCACAGCCTTGTCCCCAGCATTACATTACTCAAATCCGCACGTTTGTCATTGCCCGGAAGGATGTCAATCGCTGCTGCTGCCTTGAATCCTGCACAATTTACGAACTGGGCGGCCAATCAGCCCGGCGGGCGAAATTGGGTGTGCGGATGATTGTCTGTGGGCTGCCTAGACGGAAGCCTTGAAACCACCTCGGTGCTACAGGCCGTAGCACGTGCATAGGTACTTGTAGCACACGAACACTCACGAGAATCCACCGTTTCAACCACCTACGGACGTAAAGTATGCGCGCGCTAGTGTGACGGTGGTAAGCCGCCGTACAGATTCCATTCCCTAACTTGATCGAGTGAGCTTCTTGTGGGCCTGCGTGGTTCGACGACCTGAAAATAGTGTTTTAATTCAACGGCGCCTCTAGAGCGGGGCTGTTGGATTAGGGCGCAGACGCAGTCGAGACTGCCAAGGGTCGATGAGAGTTTGGGGGCTGAGCCACCGATCGTCGGTATCGGACCGTTCCCTACGGAAAGGTGCATTCGTTCACCGGAATTCTCTCTTTGGCACCGAATCACAAGCTGCCAAGGTTACATCAGGACATTTATCCGGTCCTATGATGTCTACGATGGTACAAGCTTTAGTTGACTGGCCGGCTCTACAACTACCAAGATACATGTATAATGATGAATTCGGCAATCGGCATTATCAGATGTTGCAAAGAAGCGAAATGACAATCCTTTCTACGATGATCTCTACACTGCCTGCGGTGTGCCTAAGCAATCTACAAATTTGTTCTATTCCAAGAACACCGGAATCCCATATACCACGGCCGCAGCCCCATTCAAATATCTTAGCACACACGCCCGCCTAGCCTCTGAGACGGCCTCGTCTAAGCCCACACCTCTGCGCCGCTCTCGGGCGTCGCTGCTCGCCTGAACAACATCTTGTCCAGGATGTCTCTTCTTTTTCTTCTCACCACCCGTTCCTCTTGCACTCTCAACCTCTTCCACAAGCAGCGCGACTTTGCCTTTGCCCTTTGATTTTTTGACCGTCGGTGGGGGATCTGCAGAGTTTTGGTCTTTTGATTCGGGCCAGAGCCCCCATATTTCTCCAGCTCTAACGGCAAAGCGGTCGCAATCTTTGTCTGTGACGTCCCACAGCATACCAACAACTGCGGGTGCACCAGCAGCGAGATATGAAGCAAGCATACCCGAAGGCTCGTAAATACCGTTGTCGGATAGATGCACCGACGAACATCCAAAGAGGAAGGTCGTAGCACATCCTGGCTGGTTCCCACAATCTGCTGGACTCCCTTGGTAGAGGCGTCGAACGGATTTCGACCTTACGAACTGCGCTCCACTTCCATGACCAAAGTAGAGCACCAACTCTTTTTCCCTCAAAGACTGTTCGAACTCCTGTTCTGTTGGCGCGCGATTGACAATGTGAGTCCAAGGTCCCTGCATGTCATCCAGGCATGGCTTGATGGTCTTGGAAGTATGAGTCAAATCTCCAGACGGGTTTAGTATACTCGTGCCGCCGGCCGCGGTGGAAATGTAGTGTCCTACTTGTGCATCCCGAGTCACAGTAGATGCCTTCCTGGTAAGGAGTCGTTCCCGTAGCGCCGCCAGTGACGGGAGCCTAGAGATAGAAAGTTTCTCTAGACAGGGAAGTGACTCCCAAGGAAACATATGAAGATTTTTATCTAGGATCAGAATCGTGTGCGCATTGGGCAAAGCAGTGCTCTGCGAAGCGCTATGATACGCGCGCAAGGCGTCAAATGTTTCCACCACAATGGCATCAAAGTCGATTTCGTCGTATGCGTTGCGCTCTCCGTTGAATTGAAGGATGTCGACTATGAAATAGATCAGATCCATTAGCGCGTCGTCGAGATCAAGCTCCTCATTGGAGGGATCACCCAAACCAATGAACAGATCCAGAACCCTCCTATCCAGTTTGGTTCTCTGCTGCTGGCCTCGTTTCCTTCGGGATGGTAGATATCGATTTAGGATATTCTCGAGCGATTTGCTAAATCGCGACAAAAGGCCCTCCTGTGGGGCGTGCTGCGAGAATATGCCCTTGAAGCCACCAAGCCAGATATTCTCCATGTTGAGGAGTAGTTCATGGAGTTTCGTATCCAGAGCCTCCCGCTCTGTCCACCACTCAAGTCTAGCAACCCGAGAGGTCATGTCTTTCGCACTTCTAGTGCTAAAGTCACTTAACTCGATGATTTCTTCGAATTCCCGTCTGCCATCAGCAAAAGAGAAGTCTTCCTCATCTGCATCGCGAGATGAATGACGAGCCATTGGTAGTCGGATGATGAATGGGGATTTGCCACAAGAATATCGAGTTATGTGCAATTCGTCCTTGTCCTCATTGAGCCCAAGAGATAAAGCATTCCATGATTCTGGGATGATGTCGATGTAGTCTTTCTGGAAATCTGCCACAGATGCTAGAGCTAATGACTTATGCCCTAGTGTGGGCCACCTCAAACAGTCTTCGCGCGACATCGGCTCTTGCTCGACCTCAATTGATTCCTGCATGAGCCTCAGCGAGTTGCATTTAGGAGCTTCGCCCATATATGCCGCATATAGCGGATGGAGAGCTCCTCGTGCCATTCCTCCAGATACTGCGGAGAGAAGAATAGTGACGTGGCTTAGTGCGGAAGATATCTGCTGAAACGTATGACTGGAGCTTGTGGCTGCGCAAATAGCATGCGCTTCTACTAGATATCCTTGAGCGTTTCGAAGTGTCTCAGCGATATCGTCCTGTGTTTGCTGCTTTCCCCGCCCTGCTCTTGTAGTATTTGAAGCCATTGTTGGTCGTTTGGCTGAAACACCCTCCGAAGATTGCCGACCTTTTAGAGGGATTGCAGGGAACGCGATAGTCGATTCGGGTAACGTATTGAATGTAAGATCTTCTGCCAATTTTTGGAGCGCTTGGGCCAACGTTGCTCGAAAGCGGACTAAAAGATGGGAGGCATCTCGAGCGAGGCCTTCTTGGTGTGATTCCGCCTTGTCTAAAAGCTGAAGAGCTTTCGATATATCATCTTGGAGTAGATCTGTGATTACTCTTCGGTGAATTATGTCGGCTCGTAGAGCAGATAGAGTGGCGCATTCCTCGCTAGCACTTGACTTGTCGACCACCTGCGGTGTGACAGGCTTCTGACATGTCTTCGACACAACAGTTGGCACGCTTTTAAGAGTACCTTTGCGTGTGGTCCTGGACCCAGCCTTGGGAGCATTCCTAAGCGCTGTTTTGGTTGGAGGCGCCCGCCCTTTTGCGCTTTTCACAGGCCGGGTCACACGTGTTCCCGAACAGAGAGATAATTTAGCTACGTCTTGTGATAGAGAGTCGACATCGGAGGTAAATCGGTCAATACTGTTGATGAACATCGGTGACTGAAGTTCCTCTAATTGTTCTTCCATGCGATCATATCCTGCACGCTCATCATCGAACCTTTTGTTCAGATGATGCATTCGTGCGATAGATGACAAATATGCAATCTTTGCAATATGATTCCCACGAAAGACCTGATCGACATCGGCATGATTAAGTATGGCTTGAGCTTTTTCCAATCTACCGCTCTGAGTCCAGTATTCGGCACGTTGACTGTCGTTCCATGTGATGAGGGAAGGTGATTCAATGGACTTAGCGATCTTTTCAGCTTGTTCCGCCACATACATGGCTTCCTGGAATAAGCCTTGATTGACGAAGACGGACGAGTGTTGTGTCAATGCGCGGTACAACGAGGTGATCAGAGACCAGAACTCCGGGCTGCTCAGGGCATCGTGCGTGACCGACATGGCAAGGGGAATACCCTTTTCGTTTCGCATAGAGCTCAACGGATCGAAAGCTGCTTTGCTGGGTGCATCGCTGTCATATTCATTGGTCTCTGAAACGATAGCTTTTCGAGAGTTGCATCGTGCCTCCAAGGCAGCCCATATACGGCGATTGAGGACTACGCATTGTCTAGCATGTCTAGCAGCATCTTTCAGGTTTCCTTTACTCATTGACAGTAGTGAAGAGACATAGCAAGCATCCGCGAGGATTCTGTTATACCTGACCCTGGCTGAAAGAGTCGCCGATGGTTTTGTTAAACTCATGAATTGAGCATCCTCTTGGGCAATGACCGCAGCCGCAGAGAGCAAATTTTCACTAAAGTATGGTTAGCCAAATTCAGCATTTTTGCCTCAGTAAATTATGCGCCTACCACTTTGTTGAATTGCCGATAGACAAGAGATACTCTGCATAGCCCAGATGCCATTGTAGCTTTGCTTCTGTTGACGTTGTCTTGTTTGCTACAAGACTTTCCGCTTTGCTGAAAGCCAGGCCTGCTTTGCCAGAATAGCCTAGATGCAAGAATCGCAGTGCCAATGTACAGAGAGCTGCAACCAATTCAGATGAGTCATTGCTGGGTCGAAGCTCTAAGATCTTCACTAGAAATTGAAGAATCGGAAGTGCTTCGTACTCTTGCCCTTTGATGGTGAGATAGTCAACGCTTGCTTGGATCTGCTGCAACCAGAATTCAGTGCCGTCAATTCGTCCGACTAAATCTTCCCATGCTGCCGCAGAATCAAGAAGCGACTGCCAAGTGGAGAAGGAAAGTCGCATCTCTGATATTGGCGGGACTGACTCATGCAGAGAATGCGTCAGAGATGATAACGCCTTCAAATGATCACCAAATCGTGTTAAGCCGCAATCGCGTGAAGTTGAAATGCCCTCTATAGTGTAGGACTGGTGATCAAATGAAACCGGGGTGTCTGGAAAGATATCGGAATGCATTTGCCGTAGTTGAAGAAGCGCAAGCTGTACTCTTTGGCGTCGAATAGGGAATATGTCCGGGTGGTATATACCAACGAGGCGTTCCGCTATTACAATGATGGAGGAGTTCAGGCTTGAGTCCCATGACCGATTCCGGCAGAGTGTCTTCTGGTACAGAGCAAGTTGCCATTCAAGTATGACACCTCGGACCTCAATCGGAAGCGTCTCGTCGTCGAAAAAGGCCAGCTCGCCAGTCACTTTCGAACCATGCTTGGCAAAAGACCTGTGGTGCGACTTGAGGACCCGTACTAGAGAATCGAATGTAAGACTATTCAACAAGTGTGAGGCGGATTCGGTTGTAGTCGCTGCAAGGATGTTCTGGACACATGTCTCACCTAAGAAGCTCGAGATGCATCTTGTAAATGCTTCGCGAGATTCTTTGACGCGATCCAGTTGATCATAAGCTTCTCCCAAACGTTCGAGCTTCATTGACAGCAGTCCAGCTTGCCCTTCCATACCTGATCTTGACGATAGCAACTCAGTCGATCGCTGCATAGCTTTAATAGCAATGGCGGGATCCACATCCAACTTGCGGAGATGCGACTGTATTGCCCAATAAGCATTCGAGAACTTCACAAAAAATGATTGAGAGTCCTTCCCAGGGACAGCTCCCGCCGTAGATTTACAATCGGATTCTTGCTCAAACTGACTCTGGAGACTCGTACAATCTTGGATGAGAGCATCAAGTTCAATCCATTCGGATTTCGAGGCAAGTGGACGTTTGCAACATACTAAAGCGGAATCAAAGGTACTTTTGGCGAGTTTGAGGGCCATCGAAAGGCGTTCCACATATCGGGACCGGGATTTCTTGTCCGAGTCAGTGGTGGGATCTTTTCCGATAAACCTAGATGTGAAGCGGACGCTTGAGGCAATGATATAAACACATTGCTGTAGCAATGTTTCCGGAATGGATCGATTTGCTTCCAGGAGACTTGATGATAGAATCCGCGTAGCTGTGCGTCTCAAGGCGTTGATCTCCATGAATAAAGAGTCCAATTCTGTAGCGGATCCGCCTAACCCATCTGATAGTGCGTTCATTGCAATAGCAATAGTGTCCTGGATGTCATCTTTTGGACTCTCTTTTAGGCAAGCCTCAAGAGACACAGTGGCAACACGGACTAGTTGAGTTGCTGTTTTAGCAGCCGAGTCCGTGGATGCTGGTGAGCTAGACGTTCCCAACCAACGAAGGGCCTCATCATAAAGCCCCGCAGCCTGGGCCAAAGAGCCTAGGCTTTTACTCGCTAAAGGGGCCACCTGTATTACGCTCGTTGCTGTTGAGTCGGCTTCCCGTCCTGCATGGATAAGGTCGATCAGTAAGGATTCGGCGAGCTTGTATTTCTTGCTAGGCGGAAGCCTTGAACGTCTCGAGAAGGCGGCGAGGCATTTAGAAAATGGGTCTAGTAGCTCCTTCTCTTCGTTTCCTTCATGTTTAGCTAGAGACCACCATTTTTGCCTGATCCTGAAAGCAAGGTGTTGTAAGCAAAGGGCGACATCTGGGGACGGCTGATGTTCGTTTCTATCGTCCGAAGAAGAGATACTTGGGCAAAGAAGCAGGATTGTCTGAGCTAAAGACTCCAGCTGCCGTGCCGCTTTCGCTGGATTGTCTGCGGATTTTGCAGTCTGATAAATCAAATTGGCCGGGGAGGAAGGGTGAGAGAGTTTGAGGCATTTCCACACTGCTTCAATAGCTTCAGGGCGCTTAGTCCTTGCAAGCACACGCAGTACATATGTTTGGAGATTGGTGATGATTGGCAAAGCTGGGCTTTTTCGATCAACTTCGCCAAACTCCAGTAAGGACGCTAGGCTTTCTTTCGTGGGCGAACATGTCTGCTCAGACAGCGTTCTGTTCAATGTGGGACGGGCATCCTTCCCCCCATTCTGGACAAGGTATTGGTCCAACCTTTTCTTTAATGCCCGCATCTCTTTGACCGCGAGATTGTCCATGCTATGCGCCACCAGCTTTCCGACCAGTGCTAACATTCCATTTTCCAGCTGTAGCTTTGGGGAGTCTTTTCCTACAACCTTGAAAGCTTCTGGTGTGGCCAAATACCCAAATGCTATACGGGCGCATTCTGCTGTTGCAACCAAGCCGGCTTCCGGGCCAGACGCAAGAAACGAAGAGTATGACGACGAGCGACGCAAAGACGACGGTTTCTTCGGTGAATTAATTATTTGGCTGACAGACCGTTCCTTCAGAGGGCGCGTGACGGATGTGTGTGTTGTGCGTAGTTTGGAAGGTTTTTGTACGTCGACTGCGGGCGGCTTCGATTTCGCTGTCGATCGGGGGTTGGTAGGCGGCTGTGTTTTCAGCGCATCGGCGAGAGACTTGAGGGTAGTGTTAGCGATCTCAGTCGCCAGTACATATCTTTCTCGCGGTGCAAGAGGCGGCGTCAATTCTGCCGCTTCTGCAGCCGTCGCTGCACCAGCTTTCCTCCGCGCTGGCGGCTGAGCGCTCAGCAACTGTGACTTCTTGACCCGTATGTTCTCTTTCTGTGAAGCTTCCAAATTTTTCACAGCCAGCAGATCTCTAACTTCTGCCACCGTTGTAGTGGTACATGATGAGATGGTCTGTAGCTCTGTCTTGATGTTTTCGATGCGCGTACGCGTTGCGTCTTTCCCTTTCGCCATTTGATTGGGCGTTGTGTTAATCGATGATGCGCGTGAAGGGTCATAGGATCCGTAGATTATACATTATAAGAAGACCAAGATAGGCAGAGGTCGTGGATGTGCTATAGTTTATCAAAGGTCGCGAACGCGGTCATCGCTTGTTTGTAATTATCCGTATCTGGTCTAGCGTGAACCGAAAACCTTGCTGGCCCCGGTCAGCATCCTAGGCACTTTGAACCAGCTGATAACATATAAGGGATTGGAAATGTGTTCCGTGAGATCGTTGAAGCACGACATATCCGCGAAGTATAAGTCCCAAATTCCCAAGGCTGTGCCAGAAAGGGCCGACCATAGCATCAATTCGGACGTACGTTGCCCATCGCAAAATACCCAAGTCAGAATGCCTAGGGTCATTATTATCGTCCATATGGAGCTCTCACATCAAGATCTTCAAAATTGTCGATTCATCATTGCAAGGTGAACCACCGCATCTCCAGCTCCAAAGGTTATTGATGTGAGTATCTTCGCGTGTTGATAGTAGAGCATCTTGCTTCGTGCACTGCCCACACCACTCTGATTCCAGAAAGCTGGCTAGTATTGTTGTTGCTCGGAAGGGCCTACCGTCTGGTATCGATAGTGAGTTAAAGTCCACTAGATACGGAAGCATTGATGCTTGAATTAATTGAACAGCGTAAGGGGCAACTGGCCCTGAGCGCAGGCAAACGATTAACGATAGACCACATCCATTGCCGCGGCGCTTAGGATGTATACACTACGACACTGGGCATACTCAGCCACAGCTGAATATCATCAATAGTTCTGGTCATTGCTGGGCTACCTAGCATCATCTTAGTTGACGGGCATCGTCCCGCAGCTCGTGTTCTATACAGAACGTATATTCATCGCAATCCTGCGCCTTTGATCTACTAGAAGTGCAGAGTATTTTCAAATAATGGACTTGAAGCTCAGCATAACTTTTAACGTATACGAAACCGATACAAGGGATGTCTTGTCGTTGTTCCCGAATCAGAATAATCCTATCAACATATTGTGCGATTCATATTGAAGCCTCCTCATGGGTTAACATAAATCTGATCTGGAATCGCATTGATGCTCGTATCAAGTTCGTTCTCGTATTTCTCGCATTGCCTGATGATAGGGCGGATGGCGTAATCAATGGTTCGGAATTCTTTCCGAGCCATCGCGACAAGTAGATATTAGGTGCATACCCCACCATAGCCTAATTGACATCATTACATCCAAACTTTCAGCTTCCATCAACTGTTAAACAATCTTCTCTTGAGGTTTCACCATCGATAAGACAACTGCAAGATGCCTCTGATCGCGCAGAACCCGAAGGACCGCGTCATCCTTGGATTGATGACGTTTGGTAAGCGGGTCGCGACTTTTCTTATGCTCGCTCTCGGCGCTAATGCCGAAGATAGGTCCTGATGAGCAAGCTGGAGCTCGTATCACCGACTTTAATGAATATACTAAGCACCTAGATTATTTCCAGTCTCAAGGCTACAATGAGATCGACACGGCCCGAATGTATGTCGGTGGGAAACAGGAGGCCTGGACTAGAGATGCGAAATGGAAGGATCGTGGCCTTACTCTCGCAACAAAGTGCTACCCGTATGAACCTGGAGTCCACAAGCCTGATCGGCTGAAAGAGCATGCGTACAAGTCGCTGAGCGAGTTGGGAGCGGATACTGTTGACATCTTCTACCTTCATGCTCCTGATCATTCAGTTCCTTTCGAAGAGACTCTTTCAGCTGTTAATGAGCTACACAAAGAGGGAAAATTTGTGCAATTAGGCCTGAGTAACTTTGCAGCTTGGGAGCTTGCCGAAGTTTGGAATATCTGTACGTGAACCTGACCATCTGTTTGAAATTTCACTGACCATGAGACTTTCCCAGGCAATGAGAGGAATTGGGTGGGTAAATCATGCTTACACTAGTAAATAAGGGTGCTGATGTAATTTTCAGGTCAAACCGACAATCTACCAGGCCATGTATAATGCAATCACGAGAGGTATTGAGCCCGAGCTCATTCCAGCCTGCCGCAAATACAAGATTGACATCGTCGTCTACAACCCTCTCGCAGGTGGTCTTTTCTCTGGAAAATTCAAATCCAAGGATCTTATTCCAGAGGGGGGTCGTTTCTCGAATACTTCTGAGCGGACCGGCAAAATGTATCGCGAAAGATACTTCAAGGACGCCACTTTCGATGCACTACGTATCATTGAACCCGTGGCCGAAAAGCACAAGTTGACATTGCTGGAAATCGCTCTTCGGTGGACTGTTCATCATTCCGAGCTAAAGACAAGGGTCAAGGGAGGTAACGACGGAGTGATCATTGGAGTGTAAGCTGATCCGACCCTTCATGAATATTAGTGCACTAATACCCTCCGACTAGATCAAACTTCTCACAGCTGGAAGGCAACCTTCGTGATCTGGAGAAAGGACCTCTTCCCGAAGATGTCGTGAAAGCACTAGATGATGCATGGCTAGTCGCAAAGCCAACAACTCCAAACTATTTCCGTTAGATATATAGCCGCCACGGCGCAGCAAATGCTACACAAGCTAGTGTCAGAGAAACTGATTTGTTGCGTTGAAAATGCATTGCTTCACAAGTCTCCTTTGCGGCCGATCATTACTTAGAATTGTCATGTGCGGCGTTGACTTGGCCAACCGACACGACCGATATGTCGCCTCAGATGCTAATGCCTTCTCTTTTTCTTCTTTCTTCTTGGCTTGCAAGCGTCCAATCATAAGCAACGTACTCGCTAAGCCACCACCGTCTACAGCCTCATGCAGTAGAAGGCTGTGCTGGACCTGCGCTATTAGGATGTGATAACCCACAGTATATCGTCACATCCCCCACCATTGTCTCGGGGCTTCAGCCTAATTTCTCCCAACAAGTCGAGGCTATGTGCAATATCGATGCAGAAGCACCTGGCCCACGTAACGAACCGAGTGTGAACAAGATTCGCTCTCGTCTCCGATGTATGATGGGCTTTTCTGTTACCTTCCAATATCCATTTCAATACTGGCCAATGAATTCCATAGAAGCGATCAAGAATCTCTCTCTTCGAACTTGTCGCATCAATCTAGTAGACAGAGCGAAGTTAACCAAAGGCCCACTCCGCTGCCTTGACCAACAGAGATTCTCTGCCTTCTAACAGCCCTGAGGCTCTAACGTATACATCTTGGCAACATGACTATTCAATTAAGTTGCAGTGTCTTTTCTCTACGTTCGTTGTAATGCGCTCGTCATGGCCTGTTTAGTCGTAGACGAATGGTCGCGTTTTGCTTGCTCTTTACCACCAGATGAGTGGAATGAAGATATCGACACTAGCTACACTGACTCAAGCAACTTGTGCTACCGCAGCCTCTCCGCGCTAAAGCGGACATTTCAACAAATGAGGAATAAGATAAAGCAGAAGGGACGACCACTGCGGGTCAAGAAGCCCCTTCGAGTTTCAGCACCTGAAAGCATCCAAAGATCCAGCTATTTCGTGTCCATGCCGTGGCGCTATGGGACACCACTCCTGATCGGGACCGCTTTCTTACGCTGGTCTATATTACAAAGCCTTTTTGTCATCAACATGCAATCATACAAAGCAGATGAACAAGCTCTCCACAACGGCATTGCATACTTAAACAGGTTCAGTATCCCCGCCGCGATTACTTGTAGGTCCAGCACTGTAGAGGAAGCCAGATGTTCTCGATAAACTGCCTAGCTGTGTCCCTGGGAATTGTCTATCTCGTGTTCCTGGTACTGTTGGCGCTTCGCAAGTATCAAGGAGATATCCCGATGGCCTCATCTTGCAGCGCCGCGGTAAGCGCTGCCTGTCATGCTGACCCCGAAGACGACGAGGCTTATCTCTTCCCGGTGCAATGGAGCGTGGTGTCAGACGAGGGCGGTATCGGTCATTGCTCGCTTACGACGGATAGAGCGGTCTGTTCACCAGAGATGGATCGATTGTATCCGTGACGTCGTGGCTGGTCAACAAGTTACATGTTACTTGCTGAGGGCTTGTTGGAACGGACTCGGAACACAAGCTGGGCGGTATAACTAGGCTTCTGTCAATACCAACATCGAACTCTTAGCCCGCCTTAACCCTCCTCCACCGTCATAGGATTCTTAATGGGTTTTTAGCGCAACCTAGACGCAGCTCAGATTGCTAGCTGATACAATGAGAACGACTGAGAGGTCGTTAGCGATGAAGAAGATGAGGATGAGGAGAAGGCCTAGGTCTTAAAGAGCTATTTACACTCGATTAGCATGTTCGATGGCGTAGCATGCCCAGTCCGCTCGAACAGGTACGTTAGCTACTTGCCGCACTTTCTTCTTTTAATCTAAGCCACTTTGCCTAGCGACCCTCAGGGACCACAGTCTTAATCTTTTCACGAGGTATTGCTTCCACTTTCACCCATAGTTCAGCTCAAAGCCAACCTTCAGCCCGATATACTCGAAGGAACGTGCTTTCTAGCTATTATGATGTACTATGATCCACATCCTACGACATCTGCATAGCCACTTCCCGTCTTGATTATAACAATGCCGGTGACACGCTATTGAAATGACTGTTCGCGGGTAAAGTTGCACGGAATGTCTGCGAACATTTGCAACATCTGACTCATGACACTGTATGGAGATCATTCGCGGGGCTTGAATCCCTAGACCGTGCATTTTGGGATCGGCGTGTTTCAGTTCGTATGACACGGGCTGTACTGCTTAGCCCCAACTTCAGTAGAATGAACTGAATGGGGAAGCTCCCAATCTTAGGGGGGAGCTGCAACGCTCCTAATTGGCCGCGAGTTATGGACGGGACATGCGGTCCGGAAGTGTGGCGATGCATGACTTGACCGGTTGTCCCTCACGCCACCCCTTGACGCTGCCTTTATCGCGGCCGATTCCACTTCGATGCTTGTTGTGGTAGATCAATCCGTGAGCGTCCACCTTGCTTGTGGAACGATGTAACTGCAAAATGACTAGATCATAAGCTCTTTGCATACCATCTATTAATCGATATGCACAGCCGCCAAGGATGTTTATGTGATGATAACAGTGTGTTGGTCGGAAACGGGCCGATCAATCAATTTCAACCCGATTCTCCGGATTGCATGAAAGTTGTTGCACAAGGCAATGCAAAAGCCGTCGAGGATGAAGCAGAAGCGGTTCCCTTCGCAATCCAGGACATTATATGTGCACCCTATTAAGTGCATTTTTTATATACACCATTTTATATGTACCCTGCTATATACACTACCCATGGCAGTTATTCTCAAAGCCAACCCAAACCAACACCTTTTGCCCGAACATAGATCATAAGACAGAAAAGGAGGTCGCAGACCCCCCACAAAAACCACGAAAGAAAAAGTGACCAAGAGCAAAACGAGGAATCGGAAGCGACCTCTAGTTTGCGTTCTTAGCTTTGGCTTTGCCTTTTCCTTTCGCTTTCCCCTTGCCCTTCGCCTTGCCCTTGCCTTTGCCCTTGCCCTTCTTTCCTGCCTTCTTCGCTTTCGCCTGCGGCTCGGGTTCAGGAGCTTATGTAGAGTTAGCAAGATGGATATCGGTAGCTCTATGATTGCACATACAGCGTTCAACAATGTCCTCCCACTCTGGCTCAGCCTCGGGCGTACGAGCAACTACAACATGGGAGACGTCTCCTGGCTCGGCCTCGCGCTCGAAGAGGCTCTCAACCAGATGAGCGATATCCCTCTTGTTTCCATTCTTCGCCTTGGCCTTGGCCTTTGCTTTTCCTTTGCCCTTGGCTTTTCCTTTGCCTTTAGCTTTGCCCTTTCCTTTCTTGCCCTTCGCTGCGGGCTCGCGCGCCTCCACAGGTGCAGTGATGGCTTCTACGCCTGCATTTTCTCGGATGGCGAGTGCTGTGAGAAGTCAATGGTTGCGATCGACTAATGCTAACAAGAGTTCAACACGAACAGTCTTCCTCGAACGAGACGGGAGAGGCGGCAACCAGGCCAACCAAAGTAGCGACAGCGAGCGTCTGATAGAACCTCATGTTGAATGTAACGAAAGGCTTGGAGTCAGTTGTAAGATAGTAGAGGTATGAGAACTAGAAATGAAGGTAGAAGATTGGAATGTAATCAAGAATTCGAGGATCAACCTGAAGATCTCTGCAGGTCGGGGCCCTCCCTTTTATGAGTAGAAATTCACCTTTAAGATCACATGCTATGCCGGACTTCAAACTAGCTCAAAACCATTTGAATTCGAGATTTGAGACTCTCCGATTCCCTTTGTTGGGTGCAGAGTGTACTCCAATGCTTCAAGTCTGCGACGTGGCGTGCAAAGCCACTGTGTTGCGCGCGAGAAATGGCCGTCGCGATTGGCTGACGAGGAATGCATGCCTGATTCGGACAAGGCCACGAATCCTGATTCAATCTTTCAAATGGACGGAGCAGGAGGTCGTTTCAGTCTGGTGATGAGGAACGAACGAACAGCTGGGCTGGACGTGCAATGGCAAGCCAGGATGTTGTTGCAAATGGGTTGCTAGCCGCCGATCTATTAAAGCTTGGCTAAAGCTTGACTCTTTAGCCAAGAGATCGAAACGTGGGCGCACGGGTTTGAGACAGGGGTTCAAGGAACAAGTGTCGCAGTTGATGCTCCATCGTTGAAACATATTTCCTGCCTGCATGCGCTGTCATGAATAGACCGACGGTCCGGAGGCTGGACTGCCGAGCGCAGCTGAGAGCTGAGGATCGCTAGCTTGACAGAGTTCTCCAACCATGCGAGGTCGGGCCTGGTCCGCACATCCGCGATCCCCCCTTGAACCCATGGGAGATTTCAATGGTTCAGGCGACCAAAGAGGCAGTAGTGAGGAGAGGAGACCCAACATTCGACTTTTATGACATCAAAACTCCCTCACAAAGAAGGTTCGCAGAACCGTCGCGTCCAGCACTACCTACGGCCGCTATCATGACTGCGATCGCGTGAGGATTCCAGACGCTCAATGACAACATACTGCCCGACAGTTGTCAAGCGCTGCAAGGACTGGCTCTAGTCTTATCTAGCACCCGGCCACACAATAGCCCTGGA
Source organism: Periconia sp. TS-2 (assembly GCA_030378425.1). Taxonomy (NCBI): domain Eukaryota; kingdom Fungi; phylum Ascomycota; class Dothideomycetes; order Pleosporales; family Periconiaceae; genus Periconia; species Periconia sp. TS-2. The sequence goes on along the minus strand of JASNQO010000016.1, from coordinate 536,740 downwards.
TATTCCCGTCGACAGAGTTGCATCGGAGAGCGTCCTTTTACCCCAGCAACACTGCCCGAGTGGCACAGGTTCCCCTCCTTGCAAATGCCTCTCTCGACATTCGCGGCGAAATTGTGTTACGTATTGCAACCGAGTGGAGCTGCGGATGGCTACGACTGGAATAATTGACCACGCCTAACCGTGTCCTCGGCTCAGCGACCAAAGGAAACAGCAAGCTTAGAGTGCAGCCGAAATTTCAATCATCCACCCAGTAAATTGAACACATGCTGCAACGAGATGATACAACAACGCCTTCAGATGTCGCATTCGTCAATCATGTCCGCATGAGCAATGGAGGGCGCTGAGCCATGGCATCACCACAGCAGCATTCAGAAAGACAAAGCGAGAAAGATCAGAAGAAAAACAGATTCATTTCGCTACTCGATGAGTGCATCACGACGCAAGCGATGAGGTGTAACAAGAAATATAAAGAGGCGATCGCGTCATGCGGTGTCATTTCGCCAGTGTCCTATTGGACGAGTGACCTTTCATGAAGCCACCGTGAGAGCTGTTTGACGAGAGGGCGCTTGGAGAGAGACACCTGAAAGCGGGCAGAACTCGGTCATTCTCTTGTAAAAGAGGCAAGATTACGCCTGTCAGAGCATGCATGCCCTGGGCGGGCAGGCCATACGGTCCGGAAATATGTCTCACGGGTTTGTGCGACAATGTTGGGCCCCCCCCCCCCCCAGCACGAAACCCTGGATGCTTCTTTTGCTAAAGGCGGGCTAGCAAAAGCTTGTCGAGGGTGCCGCGGACGCCGGCTTACATATCCCTTGGTGCTATGGGGTTCAGCCACGGCCTGCGCCAGTGGGAGCCGGCTGGCTGGGCGTGGACACGTCATTCTAAACGGCTATGAGGGATTTAGAGCCAGTGGAATTCGGGCAATGCGGAAGGGAGCATCAAAAGTTCGGGCCACAACGCCAAATACTGCGATATACTTTGTAGCGTCGTGGCCGTTCCCTTAGATTCCTGTGGCTGCGCCATGCCCAGGATCGCCCTAATTTGCGCCAATGCTCGTATTCGGTGGTTTAATTGGCTGGTACCACCGGTCACCATCACCCATTGGTGCCCTAGTCAGTCGAACTATTGGGGAAGTGGGCAGCCAACGGTCTGCTACCGAGTGATCCCCAGCCGCGATTAACTACATAGTGATTCTTTTTCTCCTGCTCATCAGCGGTCAGATCTGCCAAGTCTGCAATACTTCAGACCCAGCACTACGCTTACTGCATTCGATCGTGGCTGGCGAAGAACTCCGCTCCACTGACCCCCTGTCATAAAGGCTGTCCTCGCCTCAGTTTTGAAACAGGCAGCCCATTGTCGATTTTTGCTATGCGGTCATTCTACGCCCTCTACCTTTGCATCTTCAACCACTTCACTTCCATCATGGCAGCGCCGGTTGACCCTCTGACAGCACTACAATGCCACTGCATCACTTTCTACACCCTCTCGGAGCCCACGCCATGCGATGTTCCTGGTGCTCTGAACCTTGACTGGGAAGTGGCACAGTCCATGGCGTCCTTTCACGACCTCAAGATTCAGTTCGCAAGCAGGTCAACCGTAACGAAAGTGCTCGAAGCCGACCAACCTTTGCCAACCCGTGTGCTGTTGAGCATCACTGACGGCGAGGAGGTGGAGTCTGTGGGTAGCAGGATCGTCTGTGGGACTGGAGATGAAGTCAGACTCAAGTATCTGAAAGACTACGACAGCTCGGAAGCTCATGGGTATGACATGTTCGCAACCAAGGTAGTGGCCGTCCTGCTTCTACTCGTCATCCTGTACGCAGCAGGAGAGTATCTATGGGAAAGGTAGATGGAGTACGACCCCCGACCCGTTTCCTTTGCTGACTTATGACAGATATTCCGATAGGGGTGGACGCATCAAGCTCAAGGGTGACGAGAAGGACCTCGCGGCACACTCGAGGCAAAAGAAACGATCATCTCCTGAACCATCTCACAAGGGATGATCTAGGAACGACCTGTGAAAGATACCCTCGAAAAGACCTGAGAACGCACCAATGCCATCATCACCCCCTGAACAACACCACTCGTCTACAAGTGTTTTCCACCTCGCCAGCCACACACAGCAGCAGTAGCAGCAGCACGACCTCTCGGTCCTGATCTCAACATCGATCCAAACCTGCACTCGGGGGCACGTCACAACCCTCTGGCGCTTCACCGAAGCGTCCTTGCCCAGCACCGGCTTGCTCGCAGAGCATGCCACCATTACGCTTCACCCCTCAAGGGCGGCTCGCAGATCTGGGACGGGACCTCTCTCGCCGTCTCCACGAAGGAACGTAGTATGACAGCTAGAAAAAAATCTGTTTCAGAAATGTAGATGCAACGCAATGCATCCAACCCACCGCACGCCAAGCGTACATAGAAAACCTAGCAATTTCCAATGAATGCCCTTGTCTACCGTTGTCGCCCAGTCTTTACCAAGCCACTACCAATATGCACCATATGTGCGTGCGGGCGCGGGCCTACGCGTTCCAATGGGCGAAGCCGCCCAATGGACGCACACAAAACACTGCCTCACTCAATACCAAGAAGGAAATTCTTGAGAGATCTAGGCCGGAAAGAGGGTCCTCGAGCCGATGGCTGTTACATTGAACGGCCGCACTCCTTAGTGTGTACCCGACAAACGGCCGCACCTAAACTAGCTCAGGACCATCCGTAAGCAGGCCTATCCCACGCCATTACTACAAGCCACGCACGCATTACATTATCACATAGGCTACAGCTGCATTGAAGGTTTATTGATGTATTTCTATTTCCAGAAGCTACCGGATGTTGTTCTGGTAGCTCTAGGCGCGGTTGCTGCAAACGGTCGCAAGCCATTAACGGCGGTGATGCCATAGATCGTCCGCCCTTTTGATGAGGTCCGATGGGAACATGTCCCACATGCAAAACATAGAACGCTAAAGGGTATATCCAAAATGCTGTAAACGCTACTACGTCCAAAGGACGCGACACAATATGTTCAAAACATGCGTCCACACATAGGCCCGAACCAGCGATTGTCATGCCTATTCGCTGGTCTTGGGAAACTCGTACTGCTTGTCCGATTCGTATAACCTGCGTTATAGTTTAGCATTGCACTAAACGGGAGTGGACATAAAAAGGAGAAACTTACATGAAGGTCTCAAAACGCACCCCCCTCTTCTCCGCTCTCTTCTGCTTCTTGCCAATCTCCACACCACTATACAGTAGTGGCTCAAAGCTCACCTCCTTCCACGCCTTTACTAGTGCACGCCAATAGCAGGCTTCAGCAGCCTGTGTGAGATAGCGCTCTCTGAACGTTTTCACACTGTTATCTGCAATCCTCTTCGCTTTCTCAGGATGTTTGATCAAGTCTTCCATTTTCTCGGAGAGGTCGGAGAAATCACGCTCGACTTCCACCATGTTCTGCTTTGCGCCTGAGTAGAGGAAGAGGTAGTGGTAGTGCTGAATCCATTGTAACTTGTGCGAGACGATGACGGAGCGGCAGAGCTGGCGATATTTCAGAGCGCCGGAGTAGGATCGACCTGTTTCGTGTTAGTCATGAAAGGGGCGAGCAGATCGAAACAAGCGAAAGCTTACCTTCAGCATGCGCAATATACATGTAGTTGCATTGGTCCACAGGTCCTAGGAATTGCTCCTTGAAGTCCGGGTCTGACCACCGCACCTGTCCAACATCACTCCATGGTTTCCCCTTGGCAGCTTCAAGTAGAGCTCGCCTCAGCTTCGGCGCCATAGTGATCTTGCCCCTCCAGACCAACTTTTCGTGCTTTTGGTCCCATGGCTCAAGGCTTTCGCGCTGGATCGCCTCTTCTGCGACCTCATCTATCGCGCCAATTTGCGGCATATCCCAGCTCCACCAGCCAAAGTCAGGTATCAACCATAGATCCTCGTCCTTGGCGCGGCGCGCGAGGACCCAAAGCGGCTTCTCAGGTTGTGCGGGAAGGTCTTCGACGCTGAAGATGAACTCGACATCAGGAATGGAGGAACGGTCCTTCGCCGAAGTGATGGCGCGATGCAGGGCGGACATAGCAGCCACGGCTTTCTGGCGGTTCACATTATCGACGAGAAAAGTTTGGATAATATACAACTAGTGCGCAAGGCTGTTAGCGTTCCATGGCAGAGATGATTCATGTTGAGCTGCCCCAAACATGGTTCTACAGTGGGGGTGCTCCGTACCTCGCCATCGTGTATGAGGGCCCGCACCATGCCCTTGGTGAGCTCAAAGCTCGATAGCTCCCGCTCTGTGACCTTGCCCTTTGCCTTCCTGAATTTCTTCGCTCTCTCGATATCCTCAAACAGACCAGGGAACGCCGCGCGACACTGGTCATCATCTAGACCGTAGTTGCTCCCATCGCGGCGGTAATTAAAGACCCACGCTTCATCCTCATCCGAGGTGGCATTGGCAAGGATAGCAGGTTGAGCAGCACAGTCAAGGCAGCTGTCGCACTCGAACGTGGTACTAGATGCGCAGAGGCAGCGGCCGGCGGGCAATACCTCCTGGACGAGGGGGGGTAGCCTGGGGTTCTCGGTGCGGGTGCCGTACAGGATAGAGCAAACGAGAAAGACGACCAAGGCGATGGATGATATGAAGAACCACGTCAGGCAGTCCGAGACGCCGCATCGCCGTCGCAGCAGCATGTTGCCCGAAGAATTACAAGAATATAATATCCAAAAAGAAGGGATTGAGAATCGCGCACGACCGTGGCGCCAGCAAAGGCCCAGAAAAAATCGCACGGCGCACCTAACTAGCAATGTCTATAGGATGCGCAACGGGGTCGTGCCAAAGAAGGCATTGGAAAGGAAGAAATGAGGATGCGGATGGGCTGCGACGAGGATGCGAAATCAGGCCGTGCAGGCGTAGGCGTCACGGCCCCATGGGTGATTTAATCGGGGGTTGAGATTGAGGTGCAGCCGCCGCCTTCGCCACGGCCGCCGATCGCTGATTGGCCCGTGGGCGCCAGCCGCAGCGGAAAAGGAGCTGCTGCCCGCCATGCCAAGCCCGGAGCCCTCTGCGCCTGCGCCGGCTTCTCAGGCCGCCTGGTAAGGCTGCATTGCTGACCCTCGATCCCATCCTGCTAAACGGAGAGAATCCGCCCTGATCGCAGACCCTCCGTTTGCATGCGATTGCGCGTGGTGCGTGCCAAGAGCCAGATAAACATGTCAAGATGGCGGGCCGCGCGTTGCAGCTTAGCACCACTACTCGCACAAGCACGCAGTAGCGCCACCCTGAAACGAAGAGCAGAGCCCAGGCAACACCTGGTTCCTTGAGAAATACACTCTGCATCTCATCGATGTCACTCGTGCTATCTCCATCCTTTCAAGGCGTCCAGCGAGGCTTGTACAGGAGCTTGTCGCCGTCGGCCCACTCTATCAACGGGGATTCATGGACTGGACATCAGCCGTCACAACCCGCCCGCGCCAGCTACGCCCCATCAGCTGCATACCTCTACTTAGAGGAGTAGAATCGTCGAGAGCTCGAATATCTACCCGAGCTTATGCCCATAGAATCCCGTCTCTATTCTTGATCTTTCAGTCTTGTCAACATTCTAATATCGCGTGCCAGTTAGCGCATGCAAGCGTCTACGAAAGTGCCCGCCTTCCTTTTTGGCAGCGTCTAGGTGTGCCGTCTGCGTGTTCTAGAGGGCGAAGATGGTCATTTGACATTCTGTGCGTAAAGACATCCCAATGGAGATTAAATCTGCGAGCCTATGTTATGGTATGATCGCGTACCTGCAGATTCGCTCATCACCATCATTATGTGAATCCATAGTCGCAGTCACGCTTGTGAAGTCTCAGTCAGAAATTGGATAATGTGTCGAATTGCTGGGGGGACACTTTCGTATCACGCAGTCGTCGTAATGGCATCTCGAATAGTCATGTATCGATCATGCTACTTTTCCGCTTTCAGGAAGTGTGACAGGAACGCAGAGACTCAAACGTACAAGACACGATTACGCATCGATAATTTTGTAACATCGCGCAAGAGATAGGGGAAGCTTTGTAATCTATACCCGGCAGAAGTTGTTCAGCGCGGTCACCGCAGGGTAGGGCGACATCTTACATGAGCAATCTGACCGCCTTGTTACACAACCTTTGACCGCAAGACCTGCAGCTGAAAAATCTAATGCCAAGCCTGAAATCGGGTCCATTGTCCCTTTTCCGTGTAAGGTAGTGATTTGGAGATGGTGGAACGGCCGTGCTTTGATCCTGGCTGGATCAAACGTAGGGTGTCCTCGAATGCAGCGTATCCTATGAAAACATCCCAAAGTTATATTGAGGAGTGGCGTCGTCCCAATAAATAGCAGTAATGTCCGTTTCGAGTTTTAAAGCTTTTGACAAATATTCGACTATTTTGGTGATTGGCTTCAGCGCGACCCTTGTGGCATACTTGCGAGAAATCTGATCGAGAACTCAGGACATTCAAAGGACTCTATGTGAAGACGTTTCATCTTACATGTTTCGGACGAAGAGCAACAGGTCATAAAAACGTACTCTGGTATCAGTCATAGGTGGTGTAGGTGGTCCGCGCACGACAGGGGTTCTCCCAAGGTTGCCTCTCACCAGAATATCACCGCTGAATCCGATCAAAAATATGCTCTTAAAGATTTGGAGGTCTTCATACACTAATTGACGTGCCTCCCTGCATAATAAGACATCCCCGTGCGGAGACGAACCCACTGGTTCGGCATATCAAGTCAATCTAGCACGGGTCTATTAAGTTATAGTCGATATATCGTTTTGCCTACACTACTTCTCCTATAACTAAAAATTCAAGTTATGGCGTGGATTTCCAAAAGTGTCCATGTGCCGCTACATATTCTCCTAGACCTATAAACTGAAGGCACGTGATCTGCTGTCAGATGTAAAGTCACTTCCCTTTCAAATTCACAAGGGTACAATCAGAGTTGATCAGCCATCCTCCCTGCTAGTGGTGGCAACGCGCTAACTTGGCCGATACCAACACGCTAACAGATGAGCTATACGCAACCTTTCCTTCACGTACAATTCGTGTATCATTTCTTAGTTCAGGTAACATCGTTTGAGAATATTTGCCAACTATGTTGGAACAGAAGGAAAAAGCATAGCGCTAATATCGAACTTCCTGATATATTCTCCTTCAGACAAATTCAGGTAAGCCGGTTCACCTAGTTACTACCAACTGTCCTAGGTTACCGGGTCAAGGCCCACTTGTTCTGTGCCTCATATAACTAGCATCTTCGGGAAAGACATGTAACGTGGATGGCTAGCGCTAAGAGCGTAACTTATCTGTATACATTTGCTTGTGAATTATAATCACCTTGTTGAACGCGTTTGATTACAAAAGATTGACGTGATGTATTAATCTTCGTACAGTCTATCGTAACTTTAGTTCTCTTGCTACATCTTCATCATCAAGGTAAGCAGCGGCTTTGTCGTACTGAACCTCTTTTATATACTCGTCGAATTTCTGAATCTTACCAATCGTCAACTTCAAATGCCCATAAACCAGTCGCTCCTTTTTGAATTCAGCCAAATGTCTTGCGGTCGTAAGTGCATTGCGAATCTGCCTTCCATTGATGTCTACATCAGCCAGGACATCAATGTTCAGCTCCAGATCCTGGATGTTGATGCTTTCTCGATATTCGCGGATCATGTTGAAAAAGTTCTGCCAGATCTTGCGTCGTTGAATGCGATCAAGCTTCGGGTAGCTGAGCGCGAGTTGGATCCGTGATTTGAAGGCCTCATCAAAGGTGCCAACGCGGTTCGTGGTCAAGATCAAGATACCCTCATAATATTCTAACACGCGCAGGAAAACTTAAGTGTAAAGGCGTTAATGAAAGCGCTGCTAATTTCAGGTCTAGGAAAATACGTACCAGAAATCAATGCATTCCTCTCAAGTCTTTCAAATCCGCGGGCCTCGATGAAAACATCGGCTTCGTCTAGTAAGACCACTGTTTCTAGTCAGAGCATTCGAGCTTAGCAATTCAAGAGTTTCACCACCTACCGCAGCCCCATGCCTTTCCCAATTCGAATACCTTAGTCAGATACTACATATACGTTAGTGTCCAGAGAGGTACTTTCCGTCAGAAGACCATTTTGTAACTTTACGTACCCGCTCGACTGTACTCGGCTCCAATCCAACATCACCACCGGTAACCCTATACAAGGGTCTTTCTTCAAATTCGGCGATGCTCTCAGCGGTCAAGGTCTTCCCCGTCCCGGGAGGTCCGTGCAATAGCATCAAGAGCCCATTTCCCTTCCCGGCAATGATATCAAGCGGAGCACCAGAAGGCTTGTTTTGCGCTCTGATGAGCCCCTTGATTAGGTCTTTTGTGTCATCTGGAACAACGAGGCGCTTGAAGGCATCTTTGTTCCACGTAACATCAGTGAGGAACTCAACACGTATTGGTTCTATCATGTGTGTTAGCAATGGGTCAGATTGCTAGAACTAGGCCCTGGAACGTTCAACATACTCCACGCTTTGGTCAGGAAAGAAAAGGCCATGATCATTCCAGGTAGCATAGCAAGAAAATCTTCATCCGGAGGCTCACTAAAGTCCATAATTTCTTTATCTAACCAGACATTAAAAATGGGGTTGCGTGGATGAATACGCTTGAAGGTATCGTAATCGATAATATAGCGGCTGACGTTCTATTACCACGATCCATGATTAGCAATAGTTTCTCCCAAAACAGGATTCGAGTATCTTTAAAGCTAGCAAAGTATTTCCTTACCTCCTCTTGATGCGGCAATTCCGGATCCCTGTAGCACGCTATCTTCTTGGACCTATATTTCCAGAACTTCTCTCCTCGTGCGACTAACTTGGAGAAAAGGTCCTTTGACGCGAATCGAATGGGATAATATTCGAGTGAGGTAATGTCCTTTTCCTCATCGTCTTTTGCGCTGTTATCTTTATGTGTTGTCTGTAAAAAAGTTTCCGTCATGTGAAATGATCCGTTGAAGTTCCAGTAGTAAATATCTGCCAAATCTTGATTATGCCATGGGTAAGGCTTCACCTTACACGCTGTGAACTGTATGTAGGGATCGGCGTTTTTTTGAACCACTACCTCTTCAGGTCGAATAAGCTTAGGGAAATGCTTGTTGTTTATCTTTCCTCTAGAAAGCAACTCATCAGCTTCATCCCAATCTTTTCTATAGTTCTCTTCCAACCATTTGCAAAGCAAGGAGACTCTAGTACAATCATCTTCATCAAGATCACTCATTGCGCTCAAGTCTTGGAACGTTTTGTTGTGCAGATAGAACAGAAGGTAAGGACTCCGAACATGTCCCACAAAGTCGTTCGTTTTGATACCTTTAAACCTAGCTGGGTGTTTGTCGATGATAGTTTTTAAGGCACCCTCGAGTGCATCGCTAAACGTGATGTCCTCGCCGTGACTTTCGCAAGGATGTGTATCCCTTATAAATCTGGCCCCTTTTCTTCCCGTATGTATATGAAGGGTATCATTTATAAAGTCATCGCATGAGTATTTATGGATAATTCCGAAGACAGTCCGTGTGTTCTTTTTTAAATAATTAGTCATATTTTCAGTCTCATCAAGGCCACGGAGGTGATCTTTGGCTGTGTTGCAATTTTTGTCCCCAGCCCAATCACCCTTGAACTTACGGGGCACATCTCGAAAACACTGATTGCCGCCACTGGTATGGTATACAATGTGGAACGTCTCATATATGAGGGGTGTGAGCCCCTTTTGATCGACGAACTGATCTTCCGTCGGAACTTCGTGATCAGCCTTTATCGCAATGGTATCATCTCTAGCTGGCAAGAGCTGTTTCTTCAGCACCGCATTCTCAGCTTCCAACTTCGAGATCGTTGCGAGGAGGAAATCGAGCGTTCTAGCGTATGGGCCTTGTTCGCAGACTGGTAATGTGGGCGCCTCCCGGAGCTTGTCGGCTGTCATGAGTGGATCTAGGCCCTCGTGGTCCGATAAAATCGATCGATTTGACCTTGTTTTTGATTCACGTTGAGCTGAGAAGCGACTCATGTGGTCCGCATCTTCTCCACTCTCATTGTCATCTGGTTTATTGACGTCTATGTCAACATCAGCATAAGTCACTTATAGTTTGGTCGCTCCTTGCAGCACTTGTGCGTGGTTGGTCACTCACCATTCAAATTGTCGTCGATCGGAGAGTCCGTCTGGGAGATACCTTGCCTTGCGACACGTCGTGTCCCTAGCAGGTAACCCTGCGTATCGTGGTCTGGCAAAGTAACATCTTCAGAAGCCATAATGTTGTCAATATGCAAGGCTTGAACCTCCTCTTCGAAGAGAACGTCGACGGCCTCGGTAGTGTCATGGGAGATCGTGGTGTCGACCTTGACTTCTTCAAAGCTAGGCTCAGGATCGTTAGGGCTATCAGGACCCTCGATGCCCATGCTAACATCACGGAAGAATTTTTCGCCATGATCAGAATCAGAGTCCATATTCAGAGTTTTTCTGTTCCGCAAGGCAAGAAAGGCATAATAAATGATCGGACAGGTATAAGGCAATTATTATCTAGGCGTGATTATGAGCTTTATAGCTACCGGGAGAAAATAAGTATGCTCCAAATCAGTCTCAAGACAAGCGAAATGAGCAAGGTAGATTGGGCCGCTCAGCCTCCGCAATGACAAGGCATCACAGGTGACTCGATCGTCCACTGTGATGTTCGCCTTGGGCGAAGAAAATGCACTGCGGGGTTAACTTGGTTGGCTAGCGATAACGCTTGCAGCTCATCGTTCCCAGCTGAAGGGAAATACGAGGATTGCCTTGGCCAGGCAACAGGGCGCGGTGCTTGCAGGCTCAGCCTCGACTGTACTTTCACATTCAGTCTTTAAAACCTAGACTCTATACGTTTACCTATAAGCTTTTAAGGAATCACCAACAGGAAGTTTAAGCTGAAGCCAGTGATTGCATAATATCTCCTCATGCCGAACGCTGATTCAACGAACACTTTAGTGTCCTTAGGGTCTGGCTGCGTGCCTCCAGCGCACCTTGGCACACAGCACCAAACAACGGCCCTGTGGAGACCTGTAAAAGATGGAACCGAGTCAGTGCCATTATTCTATAAGTTCATATTTTAAAATTCCAAATTCATGGAAAGATACAGGTCCATTGCAACCAAAGCTTACGAGGATGCGGTCGCCTTCTGCAACCAAAAGTTTAGAGGGAAGGACCGACAGATGTGGTTGAACGGGAAGAACACTATCCAAGACCTCAAAGATGTCATTTCAGATGCTACAAATCGATCTTCACTTGCCTCAGAAAGGAGCACAGGCTGGAAATCCCGATTAATTGAGGCTTGGAGATCTCTGTCCGCTAGCATTCATCACTATGGTGCGATAATGGATGTTCTTGCCCAACATCATCCAGAATATGTCTCACTAGCTTGGGGTGCTTTCAAATTCCTCTTCTCGGTTCGTCCCATCCACTCGAAATACCTGCTGACTGAACACTGATGCTGTCGAACTATAGGTAACGATACACTACGAGGAACTAAAGTGTAACATTGCAGAAACGCTTGTAAAGATAGGAGAGCTTCTCAAGATTATCGAAGGCTGGACATCGCTCTATCCGACAGCTTCGATACAGGCAACAGCCTCAAAGCTGTATCGTCACATCCTGGTGTTCTGTCTCAAAGCAACGCGCTGGACGAAGAAGACGAGAGGGCTCCGCATACTCCTAGCGATTGCTAAGCCATGGGCGGTCGAATTTGACCAGTGTGTGCAAGCCATCAATGAAGAATGTCGCATGATTAAATGGTGGGCACAATTAGCTCTTTCCGCTGAGGTCAGGGATCTGAATTTTCACTGGACGTTTGCGGCTTCAAATGTCACAGGGAGTCTTCATTCTCTCAGCCATCCCAATATCACAGCAAAGCTCCCGGAAGCGCCAAGGTCATCGAATGATTTCGAAAGCAGTGGCGTACCGCCCTTACCCGTAGTTGCGAATGCTATTCTGCAATGTCTCACCTTCTCCGCGCCAAATCCTCAAGAAAGCCTTCAAGTGGGAAAAGGCTTGCGGGACTTGCGGAGGGCGAGAGGGGCATTGCCAGCATCCTTTTGGTCCTCACCAAGTCTACGTGCATGGACCGAGGAGTCGAAATCAGCTATTCTTTATGCGAAGGGGGACTTCCTGGCTAGAGAAGGCGCAAAGGACTTCGTTGTCGACATGGTTCAGCTCGCGATGGCCAATAAAATAGCTGTCATCTGGTGTTTTAACGTCCTCCGAAAGAAAAACTCGGCCTCGATCTCTGCTACAGACATTGTCAAATCGTTGATTCAACAAATGCTGTTGCAATTTCCGGAGACGGCCTCAATGCCAGAAGCGATCAATTACTCTACTCTAAAGGATTCAGACACCATAGAAGACTGGCTAACGCTTTTTGTAGCCATTGTAGACATGATGCCGAAGCTTTTGATCGTGATGGAGGTGAACGATCTTCTTGCACCAGGGATCAAGGAGCTCAGTACAAGCTTGAAAGACCTGGTATCCCGGGAAGCCTCTTCAGTGGTAAAAGTCATTGTCGTTTCATATTACAGAGGCTCGACTGATCTGTTCTCTTGGATTGGGAAAGGAGATAGAACTTTTAGTGTCGCATTAGAAGAAAGGAAAGGATTAAGAAACAGACAAAGCGTTAGTGGTTCAAAAAATCGTTCACCAGGTACAAGTGCGGCTTTTGCAAATGGAGTGGGGAAGCTAAAGCCATTATTGATACGCGCTTTAAAATAATTGCATGAGTTATGCTATACTTCTTTCTTTATTCGATATATTGAAAAATCTCTCAGCGAATTGATAAGCAGGCCTCGTAGTTGACTTCTGGGTTGGAGAATAGCGTAGCTAAGCAGGATGTAATCAGCTAACGCATCCTAACGCATAGAGTGCATGGTCATCATAGAATGCACACATACACGGGAAGAGCTGAACATATGGGCATCATGGTCTGTTAATCGGCCGAAGGCAACCTTTTCGGATGCTGTATGTGAAAGTTGACGTGTCCGGTTTCTGCCTCGCTTGGGACTAAAATGCAGGATGCATGAGCAGCATGGCCAATCACAGCTAATCTGCAGCTGGTATTTGCATGCGCCAGGCATCTCTCACCGGAGCTATATTGAAGCTTACAAAAATGCCTGCCTCTTATGAGAGCTAAGCTAAAAGTGAGCCGTGAGGTAGAGACTCTCGTCGAGAATGAATACTGCTCAGTCTCAGACGTTTGTATACCCAACTCACGAGCCTAGTACATCTTTACAATGGATAAAAAGTGCATTAAAGTAGCCAAGACGATCTCCTAAGTGGATCACGTATGTAAGAAATTAAGGTCACTGCCTGAGCTGAAACACCAAGCATTGCAGCCATGAGAATTGTTCCACAGAAGAGGCTTGTTTATATGAGAAATTGACCTTGCTTCAGGATCTGAAACATGGTGGAGTAGGTGTTATTTAACTCAGCTATAGCTCTAGAATATCAACTTGATGCGACCTCAATTTCCTACTATATCAAGCAGCTAGCAACCGTGACAACGTATTATAGTGAGGCTAACATCACTGTAAATATGTTTTCCTGACTTGAAGCATTCTAAAATTCGTATGAGGATTTTGCGTTTAGCTAGGCGCTATATAATAGAGGTAATTGAGATTTGAGTCGCAAGTTATAGCACAAGGAAGATACCTTGAGAGGGTGTGCCTAACCTGTAAATTACTAGCGTGGCAATGTTAACTAAAGGTGGTGTATCGCTATCACTAGCAGGGAGGGCAGCTGACCCGCACCGGCTACAACCCCGTGAGGTGGCGAGTCTGCAGCTATTGATCTGGTTGACTGGAGGCCGGCACTGAATCGCGAGGCTGCGAGATCAGCCTGCTTAGTTAGTAAGTTCTAGCAAAGCCATAAGTTCAACCACATACCTCGTAAGCAATTATATGATTTAAAACCTAGCCTAAGTCAGTAATCGATTCATTCAGAGATACTCGTCTACGTAACAACCTTTAATGAATTTAGAAGCCTCAGGAGGCACAACGCTAATGACGGCTTACTAGGCTATGCGAAGGCTCTTAGGTTTAAGATAAGACCCTTCTATAAGTGTTATAAATAGTAAGAGCTTGTAAATAGAGCTAGCGTGAAGTAGTATTATGCACAAGAAGGTTCTATATCACTTGCTAAAGCATCCATGTGAGCGTAAGTATTAGGCAGAGGCCTTCTTACATCTACAAAAGCTATAGCAAACGACTCATACAAGCCTATGGCAAGTATCATCGTGTGCGAAAGAGTTGCTTTAAAGTCGAAGTACCCCTCATGTGGCTCGGCACGGAAGGTGTGTCGGTACGTAGGGAAAGGACGTTAAGAATATTCTGTTGAGAGTGGAGACTGAAAAAGAGGTACTTCTGCAGATCTCAAAGGCCCATGCCTAGCGACTTATGCCTGATACAATTGTAGTCGGTAGGTTATATTTTGAGCATGACCTCCCTCTTCTTCAAGAATTAGTCCCAACCCTTTCCAGATGATGCTGGGCGAGCCAAGAAAAAAAGACCAAAAAAGCAAAAAGACAAGTCCCGGGGTCGAACCCGCCGCATCTGTTGTCCCTACCCTAATCGATCTGGTACTCTCATATCGAGATATGGAGCAGAGACCCAGACTTTCAGGCATCCCAGTGGCGGTCATTATCTCTCAAAGATGATATAAACTTAGACAACCCGTTCGCAAATCCGGTGCCGTCCTCATTGTGCGTCACAACTAGGCAATCTACGGAAATGCTATGAACCACTGGCCCACCCATGCGTTTATTTTGATTTATGATTAATTTAGAAATAAGGCAATATATATACAGCAATTAAAGTCCAAAGGCGGGGTTTAGTGCGAGACTTTCACGGCTTCCGCGGCGTGTTTTGATTGTGAAAGAGAATTGGGCTTTTAGGCAGGCTCGATCATGTGACTGACTGGTTTGTTTACTGATGGCCCTGCGAGTACAAATAAACCCTTTGACGCGCGACTCTCACACGCATGCTACTCTATTTCTCTTCTCCCACCTTTCCCTAAGCCTTCCGCATTCTCTGCCCGTTCTTCACGCCCTGTACTCGCTCCATTTCCAGTGCTTACCATGCCGCCATCTCTACGCAACCAACCTTAAGCATGCGTCCCTTCGTAGCGCCATCGCCTAATAGTGTTGAGACTATTATTAAAGACAATACTGAGTTCGTCATCGTGGCCAAAGTGTTCGCCAACATGTTCAAAGAATAATATCATGACCCGGATCTGGCTTTCTCACAAATCTTCTGAGGCGTCAACAAAACACACTACGGGAGAGTCTCCAAGGCCCTGTATAGCCTGTATGAATAATGGCTTTAGCGATTGCTCACTCCATTGGCGGTATATGCTAATTCTTAACGTTGAGCAACCGAAACTGTCGAAGACGCACTGAAGCGCTGGAAGCTGCTCATGGAGTTGTAGTAGCAGCGACTGATATGTTCCCGCCGTTGACTTCTCTAGACCCTTGCCTCGCGCATTGTTGCAGCATGAGATGACTATCCTGCCCCTCAGGTAGGTAGGCATTAGCAAAGGCAAATTTCATCAATGCCTGACTTTCTAGTTCCAGGTCTCCCTTTAATTCACATGAAGCCGTGATGTCCTCCAATTTTAGCCGTAGCAAGCTAGTCTAGGTATTCCGACTTTTCTAGTGGCCATATTGGGGTCTCAGCGTGGGCATCCTGAATAGACATCTGGCGATCATCGATCTGGTCCAATCTCAACGAGTCCATCAGTATCCGTCGTTGCTGTTCCAGACACGGAATATCATCGTCCAAAGGCCCTCTAATCTCCTTCCAGAGTAGATTCAACGCTTCTTGCCGTCTTTCACCGTAAAAGAAATGGCACATGAATGTCGAAGATGCCTAGCAAAAAGTGTGCCACGTCTTCCTCACGCTTCGTCTCAGTGGCTACTGGCACGACTTCACCAGCCGAAGTGGCGCGTTTCAACGTTAGCATCCACTCAGCACCTTCCAAATTAATTCTCGTCAGCACCTCGCAAAAACATGTGGCATAGCAGAAAGCTATATATCGAAAACAAACGGTATACTCCACCCCGTCGTTCCCCGCACCGCCTCTCACCCTACTCGTCCTACGCACGCACCTGTCCTTCCCCCTCGCTCCAAAAAACCGAGACCGAGACCGAGTTCGAACAAACACGCACATCCCCCTCAGATCAACCACCAAACACACCAACCTCTTCGGAGCAATTACAAGGTTCGGCCCGCCGATCATGTACTCTTAAATCCTCCGCGGTCCTGGCATCGCCCGTCATAATATATCCCCTTTGTCTGATTCGCCAGCCCCATCCTCGCGTTGCCTAATACGGTAATCACGACTGTACGCGAATACGCGTATAGGTGTTGGCATGTACGTGCGGCCTGCGCGGACGTTGAACATGCACGGAACCTTGCGGCTCGCGTCACGGCCATGTGCAAAACGTTGAAATACGTTCTGTTTGATTGGGTGGAAGGGGGCATGTTTCCTAGGGGATCGACCTGGGAGGGGCTTGTAGACTGTGCCGTGTTGCCAAGAGGGTACCTGGGATGAAGATATGGCAAAGTAGCTGTGAAGCGTTAGACTTGCGAACTAAGAAGAGAAGGTCCTTTCTTCATTGTGTCTTTGTACTTGAATGAAGGGGGGAGTCGACGGGGGGATGTAGTGTATAAAAGAGGAGGGCATCTTCTGGGTTTGGGGCCGACGGAGCTGTTGCAACTTTCCGTTTCAATTCTCCTATATTCCACTTCATCAGTTTGTTTTTATCTTGGAAACAAGTCACTCTCTAGCATCATGAAGTCTACAATCATCTTCTTCACCAATCTCCTAGCCCTCTCTACTGCTTTCCCCTCCTCTGCCACCGAAGATCCTCATGCTTGGATCCCCGGAGGCCCAGATGACTGTACGTACACATTTCCACCTTGTCCCTTCACAAACCCTCACTTACACACCATACAGTCCGCGGCCCCTGCCCCATGATGAATACCCTGGCAAACCACGGCTTCCTCCCGCGAGACGGCCGCAACATCACAAAAGCCAACGCCATCTCCGCCCTGAACACGGGCCTAAACTTCGACGAGACGCTCGCAGGCATCATGTGGGACCAAGCCATCATTGCAAACCCAGAGCCAAACGCTACCTTTTTCACGCTGTACGTCCCTAGTTTCGCTTCTCTCATTCCTCCCCTTAACACCCCCCCTTTCCCGGCGGGAGTCCTGAAATGCATGAAACACACGTAAATTAACCATGTATACACGGGCAACAGCGACAATCTAAACCGCCACAACGTCCTCGAACACGACGCCTCCATCTCCCGCACGGACGCCTTCTTCGGCAACAACCACGTCTTCAACGCCACCGTCTTCGCCACCTCGACCAAGTACTGGACCGACGACACCCTGACGACGACCATGCTGGCCAACTCCAAAATCTTCCGCCAGGTCGAGTCGCGCGCCTACAACCCAGAGTACCGCTTCACAAACACCACCGAGGCGTTTAGCCTGGGCGAGATGGCCGCGCCCTTCATCGTGTTTGGCGACATGGACAAGGTGGTTGTGGAGAGGGATTTGGTACTTTATTTCTTCGGTGAGTTTGGGAATTGGGAGTGGTGTGAATATAATAGGGAGAGAGGCGCTAACTGGAACGTGTAGAAAATGAGAGATTGCCTACGGAGCTTGGGTGGTCCAAGAAGGTTGCGCCTATTACTCTGGAGAACATTACGGCTATGTCGGCGGCGGTTGGCGAGGCTGTGAACCTGCTCACTGAGGATACGACGGCGGCGCATAGGATGAAGCGGGGTGATCTTCATGCTGGACTGGGATATTAAATCGTATATCAGCACGATGCACGGTGGAACAAGTTCAGGAACAAAATGGCACAGAATATATGTATATAAGCGTGGCTCTGATTGGCTCAGACGTGCTAAATCAACTACAAGCCCGCTGCAATATGAACGGATGTACAATCTCAAGATGGAAATCTCATCAGTCATCAAGGATGTCCACCATGTGCGAAACCAACTCCCCAGGCACTCAACCTATCCGGCAAGCGAAGGGAGGCCTCCTATGCAAATGCAAAAGCAAAATGGTATCCGCTGAACAACTTAGTCTCGGTACAAAAGAGAAAAGTCGAAGCCGTTGTTGGATAAAGCGCTATAGTCAAAGAGAAATATGTAAAAAGGTAAAGGATGGCTATGTACATGAAAAGCCATTGAGAAGAGAAAGTGTATTTAAAAATGATAGTGTTTGGGTCGGGCAAGTGCCTCCTCGGTGAGACCAGCGACCAGCAAGTCCCATGTCTGAGAACTTGTAAAAATGCCGACACTCTGTCAGCGGCGCTGTTCTTCACCGAACTACAAGGACAGGATGTGAATGTCCTTTTGATCGGGTGTCGGTGGCACAAGGGCCGCGAAACCAATGGCCTTGCCCTTGTGGGCTTGCAGTCCGAGACCGACTTCGCGCATTCGTTCGCATCCCTTGCCAGGTGCCGGGCGCTTTTCTTCGGTTCCTTTGCGGTGCTTTCGCTTATACAGCTGCTCTCTGCGACGTTGACGTTTCTTCTCAAGTCCAACCTTGATATCGATTGCGCGACGCACAGGCAGCTCGTTGGGCGTATCCTCGTCGTCATCCAAGTCAGGCGGATGCGCCGAGATAGGCGTCCTTGGTAGCGATGAGGAAGTGGTGAGAGCTGGACGCTCCGCGAGCCCGGTGAATTGTATCGTGAGACCAGGGCGACGAGGGGGCAAGACGTATGAGGATCCGCGACGGGTAGGAGGCGGCGAGCGGAGCCGGGATGGAGCAGGAGGGGAGCGGAGCCGTCTTGGCGACTGTCCGAACAACTTGCGCGGGGGCGGAGACCGATGCACAGTACGTTTGGCAGGCGGTGGGGACCGGAATCGCTTAGGCGACTGTGCTGGGGATCGTTTGTTTGTAGCGCTCCTGCGGCGTCCGCGAACGTCTCCGTCGACAGGATCCATCTGTCCGTGCATCATGAGATGCTGGTCGCTTTCTGAAGCGACATTGTCGGGCTCGTCGTCCTCATCTTCCTCGTCCATCTCAGGGTCCGACGTGGGGAAGGTGGGATCAACGTCTTGGGGAGTCCTCTTGTGCTTGGCGGCGCGTCGGCGTTCCAGAGCAGACATGTACGCTGCCTCAAGAGGCCGGTCCTCATCCAGGGTACCACAGACAAAATCGGTGCTGTCGGGAAGCTCAGGACTTGGGATGCGAATGTTGACAGGCCGAGACTTTCTTCGCTTGATCGTCTTCTCAGGCCTGTACCGATGGACGTGGTGTTCGCTCTCGACGGATCCGACGGAGGACTCGGAAAGGCTGCGACGGCTGATGGGTCGAATGAGCTCAAGATGCTCGATAGACGTAGCCGCTGTCGAGCCTCCGGGAGCCCACCAATTATAATCTGATCCAGCGTCACTCTCATCGTCGGAGACGGCGAAGCCTTCCTCATCGTCCGTCTGGAAACCATCGTCGGATACATCATCGATTGCATCGCTATCCTCGGCCTCATCAAGATCTTCGTCCTCTTCCTCGTCGATTTCAATATCGTCTCCCTCATCGTCGTTTTCTTCGTCCTCTTCTTCGACAGCTTCCTCTTCCGCCTCTTCTCCAAGTTGGCGGAGGTTGTTCTCGATTTTGAGGGTATCCTTGACGGTGAGGGGTCGTGCATGACAAGTAGATTCCTGGGTCCATTCCTCTATCTCCTCTTCGGAGCTGGCGAACTCATGGAATCGGAATGCTTCGCAACGACTAAGATCGGAATTGGCACTGAGGCGACGAGATCGATTGGATGTGGGCGGGTTCCGTATCGCGATTGGAGAAGGGTTGCGGACAGTCGAATTGGAGTCGCGATGGGATTTGGGTGCTTTTGGTGATGCACGCATGCGCTGCGCCAATGGAGCGGGGCTGACAGCGCGAGCGGGACGCGGCTTGTTGCTCTTGGATGGAGCATCGGTAGAGATCTTCGTCGGGCATGCAAACTTGATGGTGCACGCGCGTTTTGGTGGCTCTGTCGTTTGCTGCGTTGAAGGCGCTGGTTTGGGCTGTTCGGGCTCAGCGTTCTTCTCCTTTTTGGCTCCGCATGCAAAAGTAATGCATCGCTTGCGACCCAGTCCCTTTTCTACGCTTGGTTCACCAGAGGGAATGACCGGTGGAAGTTTCTGGATGGGACTGATGTTGTCGTCGTCGTGGCGAACTATGGAAATAGGCTGCGCAAAGGGCTTCTTGTTGAAGATTGGCGCCATGCTGTGCAATGATGCAGGCAATGGTGGGCTCGGTGTGCTTGTGCGCGTACCAGGGCTTGTAACTCCGTCGTCGCTGGTGAGCTCCGCCGTGGAAGCGCTGTTGTTGCTCCAGGTAGAAACGCACGACAATCCTCGGCTCAATTCCTTGACGTTGGACTTCTCCTCCACGGGTGATGTGGTGTTAGAGTGCAATGCGTTGGTGAGCAGTGATTCTTTGCGATCACATCTCGGCGCGTCCTTGGAGAAAGAAGCCCTGAAGGACTGGAGGATCTTCAGACCAAAAGGTCGCGGAGTATTCTGTAAGTCGGGAGGCTCGTCGACGTCGGCTAACAGATCCTCTTCTGCGGACAGTACTGACGCCGCATTTGTAGGTTGGTTGAACATGGCGCGGCGCTCTTGCCCGCCGTGTCTTCCTTGAGACTGTGAATTTTGCGGCATTGTGGATGATGTGTTTGAGAGGTCGTAGTTTGCTTCGATGAATGGGATTGACACTATCAGTGGTCGAGAGTAAAGGTCCTTGGTGAAGGTTCGGAAGAAGGTGGTGATTTAGGAAAGAATTGGTCCTGTTCTGCACTTCGGATACCTGCTGCGCAAGGTTTACGAAAGTGTCGGGATGTAGAATGGGTGCTCTTCAATGGCAGCACCCAAGGAAAGTCGTAAAAGGGCTGTAGAAAGTGGTGGCAGTGGCGGGAGTCGAGGTATTACTGGTGTTTGGATGTGTGTGGTGGAGGGTGGGGCCCCGAAGGACGTATTGCTAGGCTATGGAAATCAACATGTTGGCGGAGTGTCGTTTCTAAAACGGAGTTTTGGAAAGTGAGCTTGGAACATGTCAGAGCTGTCATACTTGGCATGGTTGGAACGTGGGAAGGGGTATACCTGGCGGGTATGAGGTGAGGATCCGCAGCGCAGTGTGGCAGCGCCGCACGATGGCTGTGAAACGAAGGGCGAGCAACGGGCGAGGATTGGCTGGCGGCAGCGAGTCGGCGGGAGGCCGTGAGTTGGCAGGGCAGAGGCGGGCAGAGGAGGGCCTAGCTGGGCCGCGCTGGGCTTCGCTGTTCGTGAGAACGGTGCGAAGAGGGCGCGAGTCTCGAGCAGAGCGCAGAGGATGGGTGGGAGAGTGAAGAGCAAGGCAGCGGGCGTCGACGGGCTTGTATGGGTAGCGTGCGTGTGCGTGTGTGTGTGTGCGCGGGTGGGCGGTCGGCTGGAAGCAAGCGCGCCAGCAAACCCTGAACTAGGCGGGAATTGCACTTTGCGATTCCGAACAGGATGCCGGGCAACTGATGTAACGGCAGGCTAGCGCAAATCGCACATGCAGGTAATGCAGGTAAATGCAGGACGTGCAGCGAGAGGCCGCGGCGAGAGCAGATGAGGAGACGCTGGCACTTGGGCTGAGATGGCACGGGTCGGGCGAGAGGGCTGCTCTGGCAACGGCTGACGGAGCGACAGGACTGACGGAGAGACAGACTGACCGACTGGCGGGCAATGGAACGCTGACTTCGTCGCTCGCGGGTTGCGGTGGTTGCTCCAAGCCCTTTGTGGCCCTGCCCAGCATTCCAGTGCCATCGACGGTGTTGCTGAGCAGGTGTGCAAGCATTTGCCGCCTTTGTCAGCAGCCAATTCACCCGCGCCATTCCCAGCCGGGCGATAAAAAACCTGCTAGCTTCGCAAATTGAGCGTCGCCGATCATACTCCGTCCAGCGCGAGCTCGCCCGAGGACCCTGAGAGATGTGCGAAGTGCTGAGCGACGACGGCAGACGGCAGACAGCAGACGGCAGACGGCAACACAGGCCTGCCTGCCAACCAGCGCTCCAACAATTCCTTCGAGCCGCTGCACGCTGGCCAAGCGGGCGACTGTCCCTCCCTGTGTCCTGTGTGTGACCCTGTGTCCCTGTGTCCCTGTGTCCCTGTGTCCCTTGCGCGCCACCGCTCCCATCTTGGCTTCGTACTCGAGCTTCATGCACCTCGCAACACGGGCACCTGCATCCCGCCAGTCCCTTTGGCATGTCCAGACGTCGTCCCCAGCATTGTGCACAGCGCACAGCGCACATCGAACAGCGACAACGACAGCCACAGCCATGGACGGCAGCCTTCGCCTCTCTGTCGGCCTGTGTGAACGTCTCCAGCTCCCTCATCTCGAACCCGCGTCGTATCGACGTTCCCCTCTTTTGGACTCTCACCGCTCTTCTCACCTCTCACCTCTCACCTCCTCCTCGTCCTCCCTTCTTCTCCCAAGCGCCGCATGCTCCTGTATCGGACATTGTCATATGACAGCCCATGAAGCGCCGCTCTAGACCGAAACGCAGCAGGGCTAGAGGCGGCGCACGTAGTATTCGTTTCTATGCCTCGTTTCTCATTCCTCCGCAATCCTACCCCACGGCGCCTGTGGCCCCGAAACCATCACGCTACCTCTGTATCCTCGCTGCCACGCGTGCTGCTCCTGGGATGGAGCGTCTCTAGTCTTTGTCCTCTCCGGGTTTTCGTTCGCTGAGCAGTGCCCATCCCTACCCGATCAATTCTCTTCAAGCGCCGCTGCCGGCAAATCCCCCTCGCCGGGTCCCTGTTGCGTGCGGCCACTCTTCCGCCCTCATGACAGCCCACCAGCCCTAGACGGCTCTCAACAAGGCTTGTTTGCACCTTGTGCTTGCTTCTGCCATCGCGCAATGTGGTGCCACCACACCGAGCGTCTTTTACTGCTCAATCGCGCGCGAGAAGGGCGTCTGGCCGGCCGTCGCCTACTCTTCCCACCCCAGCACCCCTCCCTCGTCCCCTCGTCCCCGCGTGCAATGAATGCCGGCCATGGTGCGGACAGGTCAAATTAAGGACACGGACTAGCTGCTTCAAGGCCGCTGCGCTGGGGCTACGCGCACTCTGGTGTTGGCTGCCGCTACTGCTATCTGTCTCGCACCACCCCTGTGCTGGTGACGTCGATGGCCCTCGCCCTCCGGGCACTGTCGCGCGAGCGGGAGACGGCTATCTCATGCCCGATTCCTTCCGGCCTCCGGATCAGGTTTCGCTGCCTTGGAGCTTGCCCAACAACAACATCAAGGCGACTCATCGTTGCATCATTAGGGCCGTGTTGACGCGCGCGTGAGGCAGTGTCCTCGTTCAAATCTCGGAATTGCCCTTCGCTCACGCGTCTTGCTGCTTCGGGAAGTACATGCGTACCAATCTCACCATCTAATGATGCCATATTACAAGCACCGCAAGTGCGCTTCCACTATCATCAGCACTCTAACCCGGCCTTGTCTCTAATTCTGTAATAGACAGTCTTCGGCCTCTGTGAGACAGTCTAGGTCTACAGGGCTGAGGGGCCTTTGCAACTCTACACAATACACGACTCACGACTCCATCCACTAGCCCACATCAGGACAAATGTAAACATCTTCATTCTATCTACATAGCACATTACAATCATGGATACCACGAGCTCCACTGATCGACCTTTCCACCATGCTTTCCCATGCCAGCCGCACCCACCCATCCCTTGAAGTCTACCCTACGTAACACAGCCAAGCACAACCCACAGCACCATCCTGCAACACCGTTTCTTGACCTCGCACAATCCCCTTCCCCAAGACTTCACCAAGCCTCGTACACGCATGCCCCCAAGCACACATGGTAGCAGCCAAGCACGCTCCCAAGCCTCTCGGCGCCCGCCTCATTCCACGCCGTCCGCTCCGCTTGTGCAGATCACCCGCGCTTCCGAGGCCCGCACTGGGCCAAGAGCTGTGTGTTTGATGGCCAAGAAGGGGAATGGTATTGAAGGTAGATTGATGTTTTAGGACCTCGTTCGGATGGCCGGAGAGTCCAGACGGGACATTGTGTGGGCTGGATAGCGGTAGGTGCACCGAGTAGAGAGGGTGTCGGTTGGACCAGATGGAAACACGTACAATGAAGATCCCACGCACACCAGGCATTGTGTGTGGATTGAGCCGCGTACACACCTTGCGTACGTTTTGCTAGGCATCGCCATTGTACATCTCTAGCGGAGCCCTTGGCATCTCTTGTCGCAAGGCCCACTCAAGGCCTCTCTCTCTGCAATACGAGTACGCGTTTACCATGAACGAGATGAGATAGCACAAGTCACAAGGCATCTTTACAACCCGTCCTTCCTACGAGATGCGCTGTTGGACGATCATGTAGGACGGACGGACACACACCCCTCAAGTTTCAGGATAAGTTGGCCCCTTGTAGCATTAGCATGATAAGGCGTCAAGTTTGTTTAGGTCTTCCCAACATGAACCCAAAAAAAACAAAAGGTGTCCTCAGGATCCCTTTCAAAAAACAAGTTTTGTTTCTGAAACGAGGACGGATTTTCTCACAGTGTTCGCGTGTTTCAAGGCAAACAAGTTATAGTGAATGGTACGGGCCTCATCAGGACACGGTTGAACTTTTTTTTTTTGCAAAAAATGAAAGTTGAATGTATCAATCTTGTACGCCTCGTCCTTTTTTTTTTTTTTTTTCCGTCAAGACAAGGTTGGGAAAACACCCAGAAATCAAAGTTGTAAAAAAAAACAGAAACATTTACAATTGTTTTATAGAAGTTGAAGCTTTGTATCGCCTAAGAAGATGCTAAGTCTAAACCTAGATTCCCAGATGGCATTCCATGCTATGCAGTTGTTCCCAGTCGTTCTTTTGAAGCAAAACGCCACCAAATGCAAATAGGGTTTCCTTTGTTTCTTTTTCTTTTTCAACGCCAAAACTCTTCCAGGAATTCCCGTCTTTGTTGAACTCCCACAACTCACGCTACTCGGGAATCTCCAGCGGCGGTATGTCTTCACTCATAAATTCCAGCCGCTCCACAGGAAGCGTCCTCTCCCAGCTCTCCTGTACGAACTTCAGCGCCCTCGCAAAGACGAAGAGCCGCTCCTGCTTCTCATGCTTTCCAAGCCACGTCTCGGGAAACTGCGTCCACCCATGGCGACACGCGGGCGCGTGCCAGACTTCCAATCCGCCATTCTCGTGACTCTCGGGCACCGCTGCACCGCCCTCACGTCCATCCCAGTCATTCGGTCTCCCATCTCCAAACCTCACATGCCCCTTCCAGCCGGATGAGTTCATCCGATCAACCCAGACATCGCTCTGCACAGCCAGACTGTCCTTCTCCGGCAAAACCAGCAAGATGGCAGCGCTCTTGTGGATATTCTCCGGATTGACG
The DNA here is from genome assembly GCA_030378425.1 of Periconia sp. TS-2. NCBI lineage: Eukaryota > Fungi > Ascomycota > Dothideomycetes > Pleosporales > Periconiaceae > Periconia > Periconia sp. TS-2. The sequence goes on along the minus strand of JASNQO010000016.1, from coordinate 511,303 downwards.
AGGCCGGGACTTGCCCGAGGATGAGCGCGGAGTCGCTTGGGGAGGTACGTGGGACCCATTATGCTGAAGAGGCCGGGCATGGTTTGCTTTTGGGGTTTCTTGTCGTCGGGGTTGAGCGCCGAGGGGAGCGGTTTCTTGGGGCGTTCGTGTGGGAGGAGGCGGGCGTCGAGGGAGGGGTAGAAGAGGAGGAGGGGGAGCATTCGCGGTTGGGCTTGTGGTGGAGGTAGGATGCTGGGCCAGGGCTGGCATGGGTCGTCGAGTCTTGTGGGTGCCCGGGGCGGCGGAATCAGCGGAGAGAGGCTGTTTGCTGGTGATACGGTACTAGGAATAGTAGCAGTTTGCGTAGGCGAGTTAGGAAGCATCTGCGGACAAGGCGGAGTAGACATGGCCATATTCAAGGCGATATTTCCTCCTGCTGAGAAGCCAGAAATGGCTAGGCGAGTCGGATCGAGAGTAATGCTTTCGATGTCGTTGAAATGCGGAAGCGGGCTCTTAGCCATCTTGTTGCCTTTCTTCATCATCGCGTAGTACCGTTGTATTTCCGTCCTCAAGATCTTTCCTGCTTTCGAGACTCTGTCGGTATCCAGGATCGCGCTCAGGACATCTTCTGCATCGTGGATTGCAGCCGGAAACTGGTGGAACGGGCCAATTCGGTAGGACACACTTATAACAATTGCTCCCAGCTCTCTCGACATCATGGCAGCATAGGGCGCTTGCTCCAATGGCGATCCCATTATGAACCCCCCTCCATGAAAGTCCAATACCACAGGCGCTCTCCAAACACCTTCATCAACCAGTCCCTCATGGTCTCGAAACCTTACAGGCGCAGGCGGCACAAACACATAGACCGGGATGATATTCCCCTTTCGACTCGGCAGCGCTATAATAAAAGGATGCGGACCCTTCGGTGACGTGATGTGCAAGATCGACAGCGGAACGAACCGCGGAATCTGAACTAGAAACGTCCGCCATTGAATGTGCCACGGCAGGCTGAAAAAGTACGAGAGCGTTTGCATGTAGCTAAGCATTGTCGCGGATGTTGCGGAGAACGACTTGAGACTGTCATCGTTGCATGGTGGGGTGTTGTATATGTTGACTTGTTGTGTAAGCACATTGCGTGTACATGGATGAAATATGCGGTACCCGTATCCGGAAGTGCAGGGGTGGTGCTGTTTATCTCCGTTTTGCATCATGCATCTGTGGCGGGCGGTCGTGGCGGTGCAGGGGTGCAACACAACATCCGCTTTGGTTGGCTACGGCCGTATTCGGCACATACCCATCAGCCATCCTCTATGCTTTTCTCAAATATGACCATGAGCTGTGCATCCATTCTCAAATCAACGATACCTGCATTTTCTCCGGTCTGCATGTTGCAACTAGCGAGTACTCAGCCCTGTTTTCGGCTCGGGAGTCAACAAGTTCGTCAAAATACACAAGCTGTAATAATCAGACCATTTGATTAATGAGACCAGCACATGTACGCTTTGACAGCTATGAAGCCACTGCTCACGTCTCCAGGGCCAGGTCCCTAAACGAATGCAAACTCCAAACCTCCTTTCTTTGGCCATGCCACGCCAAAGTCAAATCACCACCCTAAACCCAAGTTTTGCTGTTCCTGAAACACCGATCCAAAAGCCAACCGAAAGGAATGATAAACTTCGCCTCGAGCAGAGTCGCTTTATGGAAGCTTCATGTCTCGGAGGCGCGAGGCCAGAGCTGGAACCGTGGTAGCATTCGAAGAGACTGGTTCTGCCTCTTGCTCCATGCCAGGGGAGTATCCAGAGCCAGAACCGTCCGATTCGTGTGTTAGAAACACGTACCCATCACCCTGAAATGGCGTTATGCTGTTGACAGACTCGGGCGAGGTAGTCATGAGATCCTCAGTCCTCCATGAGTCTCGCCGTCCTTGCTACTCAGTCGCTTCCGCATGACTCTCTCGATGGAGGCGCTCTGCAGTGTTTAACATTACTGCCGGCCGGGAATTAGAGCCTTCCCCCAAGTCATCAGAGTTCGAGTCGTCAACCACTTTTCCACTAGGGTCGAGAAGCCTGCCGTGGTTGTCCAAAGTTGCAGACCAGTTTGGCCAGGCGACAAGGCAATGAGTAGCGTCAATACCGCCATTATAAATCCATGTGTTCTTTGTAGTCGCGTATGAGGTAACGGGGACCCTCAAACCCGCATCGATGCATTTTTCTCCGCAAGTCAGTAACGCCACGTTGCTAAGCTCACGTTCGAACGGGAGATGGTCGACAACGAAGCCGTCAAGCTTCAGACACCTAGAACAATCGAGCCGGTTAGTCGAGTGTATCGCAGATAGTTGATTTGTGCCGTCACATATATGGTGCGCTGAACACGCACGGAAATGTACTGGAAAGATGGGACCCTACTGAAGGGGAAGAGGTATCGCTTCGTCAAGCCCAGACGCGATACGGGCTTTCCTCATGCACAAGTCATCAAGGTATTCCCCGGTACCATAGCTGTGATGTAGCACTCCCTTTCCTTCCAGACCCCTGTAGCCAAGTTAGCTTTCTTAATGCAATAGACTGGTACAAATATAGAAATAACATGGGATATAGTGGAAAACAGAGCAGATCTTACTTATACATCCGACGATCGTCTCCAAACACGCAGAGACCTGTCGCCGCTGAGCCCTTGATCCATTGCTCTTGACGGACAAGTGGTTCTTCAAACATCTCGATCTCGAGGATTTGCATACCCTCACGAGCCTCATTTCGAAACACACATTCCCAGATTATGGATTGAATTGAATTGAAGATGTTGAAGATGCGAAGTTCTCGAAGATTCCTGAGCCCTTGCAAGGGCCTCATGTCATCTTGCGAAATGTAGTAATACCCGGCCCTATCATGGTATCGTATGGGTACGCCTAAGTGGACAACGAACTTGGTGAGCGACTTTGGCAGGGACTTCCAGAGTATGGGCATGAATGGAAGCCTCGAGAACCACCTACTCAAGTCAACTAACCGACAATACAAACATGGGCTCACGTACGTCAGCTCCTTTAAGTTCAGCATCACTTCCATTAGTGCCGATATCTCGCGCATGGCCTTGCCCATCGACTCCTCATCTAATGAGAGGGTGGAGCTCATATCTCCGACAATATACAACTTCGTCGCGGCGAAAACTCGTGGCTTTTCCTTCCCGAGGTCGTCAATCTGCCTGCAAAGGTATCTGAGAGCGCTTGAAGGCCCAAGGTCCACGTCCTCGACGTCGATCGTGACGCAGTCGTCGCCAAGGTCGTTTTGGTGCAAACGCTCGAGGTCGAACGGGCCCATGTACGGCTCGAACTTAGACATCTTGAAGTCTTCCTAAATTTGTGCTCTACTTCGTTTTCTGGGAATGAGTACTGAGATCTGCGTCTGGGTGAAGGGAGGGGTGATGTGGGACGCGAGCTTGGAAGTTTGATGCCCTGGCGTTACCGATAAGATTGTGCATCGCTTGTTTGGGGGTAGCGGTGAAGAAGTTGCGCTCGGGCAACAGTGAAATGCATGGACCAGGCAACAAACGGAGACAAGCATTGCGCACGTCATCACGTGTTTGCTTGACGTACCTTGCCGACAAAGGGCACAGTCCCGTTTCACTTGTCTCTGTGTTCATGAAAAGAATGTCATGTCCAAGCCTAAAGAAGCGCAAGGAGAGTTCATTTGCCTTGGGAGGTGTTCAGGAAGTACTTGCCTAATGGTTCCGAGGCGCTATCAATGCTGAGAAGTAGATGCTCGCCGGGCAGTTATGTTGTTTGGGGGGGACAAGCAAGCAAAATGTAAACATTGTACATATGTTCCCTGCTATTACAAACAATGTTTCTCTAAATACAGCCACTTTGGTTCCATAAGGTTCCTTTCGTAGATAAGCGATAACCTCCTAGGGCACGCAAGCAATTCCTAGGCAACATCAGTACGTCACAGTTGGAAACGTTGTGCGAAGGGCTTCTGACATATTCTTTAAGAAAGAGTGAAAGGTCTCTGGAGGTTGCTGGGCAACATGCTAGGCAGGAGCAGCACCGACCAGGCCTGATTTCACTGTCTAGGTCTTAGTAGGATCTCCCCTTATCCTTATAAACTCCCCAAAGCACGCGGCCTAACATTCTCCTCCCCCCCCACCTCAACAGCTGAATCTCAAGCTCGGCTGCTCAATCTAAACTTCACTCTTTATTTGCCCCGAAGGCCGACCAAGCTTAAATTCACTGTTTCAAGCTTGGCAGGACCTTCTCCTACTCTTATAAAGCTTCCCCCTCCTCCCGACTTGCATTCTCATCCCCACAACTCCACAGCTGAGTCTCAACCTCAGCTTATCAACCTCCACTTCTTCTCTGCTTTATACTAGGTCTTGCTCCTTACAAAGCAACCCTACTCTCAGTCACGATGGCCGACTTCGGCAATGTCGACTGGGCTGCCGTCGCCAACAACCCGGTCTTGCGGACCCTTGGTTTCATCACAGCCGGGGCTCTCTTGACCCCTGTGGTCTTCGAGGACTCTTTACCACCACTCCTTCGCAAGATCCGCGGTCACGCACAAGCCCCGACCGACTACAAACCTACTCTCGCTTCTCCAAACACGCCCCCGTGCAGCATCTTCGGGCACCCAAATACTCTGTGTATTTCTCCGGCAAAACCGTATAGCCCTATGCCAGTCGAGCATGGTATCAACGGAACTACGTCACTCGGTCAAGCCATCAACGGAACTACACGCCTCGGTCAAGGCATGGAGGTTCCGTCTTCCCCCAACTTTTTGTTCTGGATAATCTTCTTGCTCCTGGTCGCCTCTCTCATCGCTTGCTTCGCTCTCTGGATGAAGTGCCGTAGCCGTGTTCCTCCATGTAATCATGCGTCTACAATCGCTTCTCTTGAACAACGGCTGACAGAGAACGAATCCCTCTGGAAGAAAATTAAGGAAAAGGATGAAGATCACAAGTCTCGTTTATATCAACTCGATCAACTCCTTGACGTGAAGGGAAACGAAATCAACAGTCTTGAGTCACAAAACTCTCAGTACGCTGCTGACAATTTCGCGCTGCGGCTTCAACGCGACGACAAAGACCGTAAAGCTGCCTCTATTCAGCGTCAGCTCGACAATAAGATCAATGAGATCGCTTCACTTAAAGGGCAACTTGGTCAGGACCATAAAGATTATACCTCCCTACAGGGTGAAATCGACGACAAAAACAACGAAGTTGTCTCCATTCAGCATAAGCTCGACGACAAGAACAACGAAGTCGCCTCCATTCAGCATAAGCTCGACGACAAGAACAACGAAGTCGTCTCTATTCAGCGTAAGCTCGACGACAAGAACAACGAAGTCGTCTCCATTCAGCGTAAGTTCGACGACAAGAACAACGAAGTCGTCTCCATTCAGCGTAAGCTCGACGACAAGAACAACGAAGTCGTCTCCATTCAGCGTAAGCTCTACGACAAGAACAACGAAATCGCCTCCATTCAGCATGTGCTCGACGAGAAGAGGGAAGAGAATGCTACGCTCAATAAAACTGTTATAACTATCGAGAACAAGTTGTTCAAGGAAAAAAAACGCGCAAGAGATGACAAAAACTTGATATTCACAGGGGCTCATAGACTCGTCGAAGGATATCTCAAACTCCACCAAGATTCAAATGACAGGGAAATTCAAGCGTCAAACTTTTGTCAACAAATGCTGGAACATGCGAATACCCTTGAACGCGAAAGAGACATCTCTGTAAGATACGAGGCCTATCATCGCGATCAAGTGGACGCTGCTAAGGACCGATCTCTCCAAGCCGAATATGACATACAAAACCTTCGCATTGCCAACGAACAGCTGGGCGACCAGAAGCTTAAGGCGGACGATGACCTTGATCGCGTGACATATGAAATGCGTATTGCGCAGGAGTCCCTAGAGGAAGCCACTGGTAGCAAGAATCTTTTGCAGAATAAGCTTGATAACGTGGAGCAAGAACTCAAATCCGCTCGGGAACAGAACAATATTCTTCAGTTAGACAACAAGAATCTGCGGATGCAGGCTGTAAAATCCTTTGTCATTCCTCCACAGATGATGCATGCAGGAACGCAGACAAAACCGGTCACCGTCAAGCTCCCAACCACAAAACCGTCTACGGACGTACCGATTGAGCCTCTGCGCTCGGCTGTGTCATTGAAAGCCTCACAGGTCCCAGCACCTAGTACCACCTCTGTCGCTGCTCAAACAAAAACAAGCTCTGCTTCTATTGTCTCTGCCCCGGTCAAGACAGTCCCCAGTACTACCTCTGGTGTTTCTGTCCCGGTTCAGACGGAGACTCGCTCTGCTCCTGTTGGCTCTGCCCCGGTCAAGACACAGCCCAGCTCTGCTCCGGTTAAGAAAGTGACCTTTGCTCCTATTGTCTCTGTCCCGGTTATGAAAGCAGCCAGCTCTGCTTCTGCTGCTTCTGTTCCGGTAAAGAAAGCAGCTAGGTCTGCTTCTGCTGGCTCTGCCCCGGTTAAGACAGTCCCCAGTTCTACTTCTGCTGGCTCTGCTCCGGTTACGACACAGTCCAGCTCTGCTCCGGTTACGACACAGTCCAGCTCTGCTCCGGTTAAGAAAGCGACATTTGGTCCTGTTGTCTCTACCCCGGTTCAGACAGTCCCCAGTACTACTTCTGCTGGCTCTGTCCCGGTTACGACACAGCCTGGCTCTGCTTCTGCTGGCTCTGTCCCGGTTACGACACAGTCCAGCTCTGCTTCTGCTGGCTCTGTCCCGGTTACGACACAGTCCAGCTCTGCTTCTGCTGACATTCAAGCAGAGAAGCATTCGTCTCCTGCGAAAGAGCCGCCAACTGGACCCAAGATCAAACCCAAGCCTAAAAAGATCCGCTGTCGTTTTTGCTCAAAGGAATTCGTGAGTGACAATTGGTTCCATACGGTTCATATCAAGGACTGCAGGAATAAGCGTGAGGCACGCAAGAAATTTTCGACACGGCCATCGTACGTGTACGAAATAGTCTGCCATTACTGCGGCGTTTTGGTCATCAAGAACCAATCTTTCTTCGAGGATCATATAAAGCCGTGCAAGAAAATAAATAACTATACGGAATTGCCCGAAGACAAGATTGGAGAACCTCTGAGTGGGCTATTGCCCAAGGATGATCCTCGATGGGAGATGGGGGTTCTTGTGCCATACGAGTATAGAAATCATGTCAATGATTTCTTGAATCAGCACTCGGTTCAGTCATCGCGTCCTCCGAAGAAGAGCAGGGTGTCTAGCACCCCTTCTTCCCAGCATGGTTTCCAGCCAAGCAGTATGGCTTTCGATTTTAGCGCGAAGCCGATTCAGCACGGGTTGAGTACAAGTGCTCAACCTACGCCTCAGGAGCCGGTTAATCAGTTTTTTTTCCAAGCCGGATCGGTGGGCAATAATGCCTCACCGTTTGTAGGCACGCAGCAGTTCCAGCATAGGTTTGATGCAGGCACTCACGCTATGCCGACTGCACCTCAGGAGCCGGTTAACCCGTTTATGTTCCAAGCTGGATCGGTGGGCAATAATGCCTCAACGTTTGTAGGTACGCAGCCGTTCCAGCATAGGTTTGATGCAGGCATCCAAGCTACGCCGACGGTACCTCAAGGGCCTGTCAATCTGTTCGTGCCTCAGGAGCCCTACAGCATGTTCACGCCCCACAGCATGTTCACGCCCCAGGAGCCTGTGACTCCGTTTGCTTCCCAAGGCGGATTGGCGGCCAACACAAGCTCGTCGTTCGCAGGCCCATCTCAGCAGACTCCTACTGCTTCGCGCGGCGGTCTTCAGGCTTCGCGCCATGCACCTCAGGAGTTCCCCAGCGCCCCCGCTGACACTGTCAAGCCGAACGACGAAGAGTCCTCTAAGGCTCCCGCTGACACTGTCATGCAAGACGATCAGGAGTCCTCCAAGGCTCCCGCTGACACTGTCAAGCCAGACGACCAGGAATCCTCCAAGGCCCCTGTGGACACTGTCATGCAAGACGATCAGGAGTCATCCAAGGCTCCCGTTGACACTGTCAAGCCAGATGATCAGGAGTCATCCAAGGCTCCCACTGATACTGTCAAGCCAGACGACCAGGTATTCTCCAAGGCCCCCATAGACACTGTCATGCAAGACGACCAGGAATCCTCCAAGGCCCCCGTAGACACTGTCAAGCCAGATGATCAAGAGTCCCCCAAGGACGACGACTCTCCCGTGAAGGAATTCCGCTGCGCATACTGCGATATCTCGTTCTACTTCGCCAGCTATGACGAGTTCTGTGAAAAACATTTAGAAGGGTGTTTCCCTGATGATCTCATACCTCGATCCGAGGATAATTCTGACGATGACGATGACGATGACGATGACGATTCCGAGGGCGGTTATTATGACGATAATTCACCGGCGGATTATAACCTGTCTGGGTCCGATGATGGGGTGTACGGTCATGAGGACGAGGGTGAGGATGAGAGCGAGTGGGAGAGCGAGTATGAGAGCGAGTATGAGGACGAGGGCGAGGGCGAGGATGACGACTATGATGAGGAGGACGATGGTGAGGAGGATGAGGATGAGGATAAGAAGTGGAGGCGTAGGAAGGAGGAATCTCATCGGCTTGCACCTGCGCCTGATGAATATGACGATTATGAAGCCGAGGAAGAGGAATCTGAGGATAGTGAAGCATGATATGACGCTGAGCCACCTTCGGAGTCCCCCAACCTGCCCGGGGGTGCGCTCAAGAACTTCAAGTGTCGGCACTGCAAAAGGACGTTGAAGTTTGTCGACGTTAAAGCATTTACTGAAGGGCACCTGCAACCCTGTCGTTCCCTAGAGAACCTTTTGTACGGCGACGGCACCGATGCTATTCCATTCGATACACCTACGAAGGCTTCCAGGCGTCCCGACGCCCCTCTCAACGAATACACGTGCCAGTACTGCGAGAAGGTTTTCCGATTCGTCGACTACGAGGAATTCGTCGCTCAGCATCTGCATCAGTGTTTCACGAAGAATTGCTTGGGTCGAGAGATGAAGGATCTTTTGGGATTGAAATAAGGGAGGAAACAATAGGGAAAGAGGGATAATAGAGTCGGCCTTACTGGGCCGACTCTAATCAAAATTATTGGTGTGATGAGAATCGGAGGAGGAATGGGAAATAGAGTCGAGCAATGAAAGGCCGTCTCTGGAGGAATTGGGAAAGAGGGATTACCTTAAAAAAAAATCAATACAAAATCTCAAAAAAAAAGTGTATTTCTGTGTTCGATGACTTCGTGAAGTGTTCCAAAATTGACAGCGATAATTTGCTCTCTCAAGGTAATGAAAGACATCTTAAGAAATCTCAGCGTCTCTCGAATTCGGCGCACAAACTAAATTGGTAAGGTGGAGGAAAAACGTAAAATAGTCATTATATATACAGCAAGACAATCGATTACTTCTCGTCGGGGTATTCAAATACATATACAGTCATCGGTTCCTTCCAGCCGCAATCGCAAGTACACGGCAAGATTGTGATCACTTAATAATGTCCAGTGCAATACTTACTGTACTTGCATGGGGCATTCAGAAGGTCGTAAAGTGCATGTGCATACATTATGGAGCGACCGACTGATGCTCAATCTCGGAAGCTTCTCTACGTCAGACATGATGCTGCTACGGTAGCTTCCTGAGGCAAAGACTTCGCCGCCTGATCACACTGGAAAGGCAAACAAGCTGAGTCATGACGGTGCGCCTTGCGGTGTGGACTTGCGGTGTGGGACTTCTCCTTGCGGTGGAGCGAATGGCACGGATCATGTCAGAAATAGACTGGCGACAGCTTCGTGTATGCGAACGACCGTTCGACCGGCGTGGTGGTGAGTTTTGTTGCGGTGGAAGGGAGAGCTGAAGTGTCAGCCGCCGGTGGAGGCTACGAAAGAGGAAGGTGCCCCGATACCGACGAGCAGGCACCGTTCAAAGCACCAAGCAACTCTACTTTGACTACATCACCTCTGAACACTGCAATTTGAATTGTTCATTGCCATGTACTGTTGAGCGATGGCCAGAGATGTCGTGTCTGCCCAAATTGGGGGGACAGGCTGGCTACCCGAACCTTCACAAGCAACCCCGAACCCGTCGGAGTGAGCCGCGGAGCACTATCGCCTTACCACGGCCAGACGCTGGTCGACAACATGTCACTTCACATTCCGAGCGGCCCCCCTCAAACCCAATTTGATCAACCCGAAACCGAGAAGCTACCTGGTCGATGAAGGAGCGAAATCAAGCAGCGTGCAGCGGCGAGGCCCTTTGTTCCCATCTGCCTTCCTTTGTCGTCTCTTGAAGGACGGGGGTTGGCGAGCAGCCTGGCCAGACGCAGCCTCCTTGTCTCAAAGGAAATCTTGACAACCTTGGGCGTGGCATGCAACTTTACAGGGGATTGCGAAGTGGGAGGCTCGTGGGAGCGGCCCAGGACATTGCTTTTGCCAACAATGCCAGCGAGACGCGAAGACACAAAGCCACCCTCACTTTCTCAAAGACGTCTTCTGCGGAACATGCCGTCGTCTCCCATGTGACGGGAGGCTTGCAGCAAATGGACGAGTGTGATGGCCCTGGTGATGGGCAGGTGGGCGAATCGCCGACTACAAGCCATGGCGATGAGCTTGGCATGCTTTTCAAGACCATGGCTGGCTATGAAGAGGCTGTATCGGGGAGGGGAAGGGTAGACGAGGCTGCCAACGCACTCTGGGCCTCGAAGACGACAGCGTTGATTGGCAGGCCTCGTCGCGCGCATGCCCTCCAGCACATCATGTCTGCGGGCTTGCTGCAGCCCACACCGAAGAGAGGTGCAGGGTTGGCGTCGGGCGGGCGGTGAGGGATCCACGGCGCGCAGGGAGCCAGGAGACGAGACGGCACATGCGGCTCTGTGCGCTGCATCACGCCCGTGCAGCGCACACAGCAACCAGCGTCGGCATCGAGGACAAAAAGCACTTCTGTTGCAAGGCATGAAGGTTGGCGTGATATTGACACGCTATTCCGTGCGTCGACAGCCTGGTGCCCCTGTCTGATTGCCGGGCCGGACTGAGGTGACTATCCACCTCCTGTTCAGGCCTAGCGGATCTGGTAGTGCACGGGAAGGAATCTTGCTGGGAACGCCAATCCGCCTGGCCGGGAGAGATGCTGGGAGCTTGGTGCTTGGGTGCCTCTCCCCCAATCCGGACCGCATGGTGCTCCCTCCACTCGTCTGCGGGGTTTGCGTTCAAAGGCGAGGCCGACGCCAGCGCCCACCCTCCACCCTCCACATCAGTCCGGCATGGCTAGCGGCGAGACCGACCCTTTGCGGTGCCAGACTCGCAGGCGCAACGGCTCTGGTCGCTAGGCTTGCACCTAGATACTAATCACTGCAACGCTCGCCTGATGTCGACGAAAAGCGCAACGAGTGCTTGTCGTCGAGTCCAAATTTGGCGCATGGCTCTGCCGGGCGCACAACGCTATCGGTCGAGGGTAGATTGCATTCCACAGGGCCCGCGTCAGGCTGTCAGACAAGCACCACTCGTGCGGTTCGGGACAGCAGAGATAATGAAAAACCACATCATCACTGGGAACATCCGCCCCTACCCGTAATATTGGTACCCCTCCAGCAAGCATTCTTGTGCGGATCACCCGTCGCTGTGGCTTTGGGCGCTCCATGCGCTCTGCACCACCTTGATCAGTCGTGCCCCTCCCGCCCGTGCAAGTTTCCAGAAGTGGCCGACTCGAGACTTTCTGCGCCCATGGATGCTTGATTGAGTCGCGGGCAAACTAGACCCGGCGACTACGAGCGGACAGCGTCAACCAGGTGTAGCGAGCACAGGCCCAACCCAGTATCGGGCCTGGAGCCCGTCGAGTACGCAATCTGGTTGATGCAGGAGACGCGCGTGGTCGTCGCAAACTCCAATGCCTTGGTGACTGCAGTCGCCGAATGTCTCATAAGCGATGTCCATCACGTCGTGAGCCCCTGAGTGCTCGAGACTGGACGGGGAGTGATTTTCGCCTTTCTCTGGGGAAAAGCGGCGCAACTTGCGGCCGGTCTGACGGTTAAGATGAAGTCTGCTCAGCGACCCCATGGACGCCCCCAACGAGTCCGTTAATAGAACGTATAGTCGGACCCTGCCAATCACAATGCAAATCGTGCACAATGTATACACGAGACGAGACATGGCCTGCATAGCTCGAATTCCGGTCAAGCACGCGCCAGAGGTGGTTTGTGTGTCCATATTACCCCATACGAGGGAGCGGGCAGCGTCGCGAGCGCTTTTCTCGTATAGGCCGGCTACCGAGTGATGAGTGTGTCCACAAAACACGAAGTGCAGACAAAGCAGGGTTGAGGCTGGAACAAGAGGGTCTAGCCAAGGTCTGGCTACTGCTGTGGCCGTGCAAGGCCTATCGTATCGTGGGCTCGTACATCACGCACATGACGCACGTTCCTTGGGGACCATGGCCTGCGTGATAGGACGCCACCCGAGAATCTGCTCGCCGTCCACTATAAATAACCGCCGACACGACTTGCATGTGGCGGTGTCGCAGCCACAGTTGCTATCTACCCACTACCTCTGCGGGCTGCACAGTCTACAAAATTGCAGTCTCAAGATTACTGAGACCTTTGGGGAAGCAAGCTCATCCGAGCGGAATCTCTGACGTTTCGTTATTGCGTAGTCCGAACCGGCCCATCCCACGACCCGTGAGCCCTTGTTTCCCGACTAACGCTGCAGGCCCAAAATAGTCTCACGGGTCGTATGCCCATTCACACACACAAGGTTTCCGTCAATAGAAAGGTACCGCCGCAGTTCCGAAGGAGAGAGGCAGACGAGTTGGTGCCGTCATAGGTCTGGGCTTTGTTATCTAGCCTGGCCGGTTCGCGGAAGCGGAAGTCAATAATGGCAACGCCTGGTCCAAGCATGAGTGTGCCGTGGTCGAGCGACCAGTTCCCCGCGAACGGAACCAGCAGTTGTTGCAGGGCGACATTCTTCACGTGCAGGAATGAGGGAGTTTGATGTTGTCATTGTTGTCATTATTAGACATGGCGGGATGGGCTCCGATCTGGCGAGGCTCTGGGCTGGAGGGAGGCGTTACATTGAGTCTTTGACGAGTCCCGTGGCACTGTCGCGCAGGCCAATACTCATGTGCCAGACGAAGCCGGTTACACTGCAGGGCGGTGGGCAGGGTGGCGGCGGCGTGCCATAGGCTGACGGGGTGCAGGAAGGCTCTGGAGCGTGGTGGTGATGCTTTCTCATCAACCTTATCCATGACTTCGGGCCACAGGATTCAGGGACACCACGAGAGCGCGAGACAGGGAGGCATCTGGCAGGGAGACGGGGGAGACAGGGCGACAGGGGAGAGGTGAAGATGACCCGGAGTCGGCAAGCCGCATTGACGCGGGACGAAAAGCCCGAGTATTACGGTGTGTGTTGGAGTGTGCGATGATGGCGGCCACCATAGCGTGTGCGTGCCTGCCTATTGTGCTGGGTGGATGGGTGGTGGAAGGCTGGCGGAAGGGGTTGCGAGATTGCAATGCCCCCACACTGCGGTCATCATCATGAAACTTTTTGCAGCGCGGCCGTCGCTGGTTCGCGGTGGGCAGAGATTGGCACGATTGGGTCTAGCCGCGAGTTGCAACCAACGGCTCAGGGAGGGGATTAGTTGAGTGGACTGGCGGCGACAACGTCCAAGCGCAGCGTCACCGGCTTGGACCATGGGAGGGTGTTGAGGGGACGACCGCCCTTTCTGCAGCGAAGCCTCGCGGTGGTGCCTTGGGTCGGCGGTGAGGCCGCAGACATGACGCACGGCAGCAGGCACGGCGTTAGTCATAGACGAGCGATGACCCCTGCGCAAATGACGCTGCACATACATACATACATACATACATAGATTGTACAAGGTGGGTGGTGGTGGTGGTGGTGGTGGTGGTGGTGGTACGGGACGAGCAGGAAGAGTCGCGGTGTGGTCAGAAGCTTGAGCAGGCCGGCAGCCCCACGAGGAGCGCGCGGGCACACGCACTCGCACTGGCGGCAACCACGAGCGGTGGCAGGGCAGGCGCGGTGTTGCAGGCGGGCGTGGCGGTGCGCGGCTGTGCAGGGCGGGCGGGCGGCGTGATTGGCGGGGCGGCGGGCGGGCGGGGGTTGGTGGCCGCCCTAATTATAATACCTTTTTCCTGATGTGGGCGTCGGCGCTGCAGCGCTGGCCAAAGCGAGGCGACGGCGAATCAGCAGCGCGGCGGCCCCAGCGCGGCGGGACGCGATGCCACCATGGGTCGGGACAGCGCCAGTGCAGTCCTGTGCTGTGTACGTGCAGCCAAGTCGACACACACAGACAGATGCGGTGGTTGCGCTCGCTCGCCCGCCTGGATCCATCCGCTTTCCGCTTGTCTTTGCCAGATCGGGCGTCGACCCGCCAAGCCCCTCCCCACGCGCTGCCCTCCTACTCGCCCGCCGCCGCCGCCGCCCTCCCCCCCCCCGTCTCCTCGTCTGCTCGTCTCGTCTCCCCCCCCTCCCCCTCCCCGGTCGCTTCGGGCATAGTCGCCAGCGCCGTGGTGCAACTTGGTGCCAGCCCGCTGCAGCGCCGGGGTCGCCCTCACCGCACCTCCTGCCTGCCCGTCTTACCGCGATGCGGTCGGGGCGCGCGATCGAGGCGGAGATGCGATGCCATGGCGCCCGCTTCCCTGCCCTTCCCTGCCCTCCATTCTCTTTCTTATTTTCCTAGCGTGCTTTCACCGTTCTGCCACCACCACCACAGGCCACCGTCCAAGCGCAGTAGGGCAAGACTCCATGGCCCACGCCCAGGGCCTGTCGTCCGCCGCCCGGGGGTCCTTCCAGTGGCTTTGTGCGCAGCGTCGTCGGGCTGCTGGGGGCCATCCAAACATGCCCCGACCCTTTATACATAACTCGACTTCGCCCCCGAGCCACCACCCTCAAGTTCCAGGCCTCCGATCAGCATTAAATCTCCCTCTTCCAGGCCCTCGACGACCTTCCCGCTCCAGCTCCTCTCCGCCCTGCTGCCCTCAAGCCCACCTCGTTGCCGAACTCTTGCACCCCTTCGGCACACTACCGCTTTGAGCGACGGCTCTTCGCTACCGACTTGCCGGCCGCTGGTCCATCCCTCGACCTCTGCTCCCGCGCTATCACCTGTCCAGCAAGAGCGACAGCAGATCTGGCAACACTCGATAATTAGACATTGACAAGCTCGCCGACCCGTGCGACGCACCCAGCCTCTAAGCGGCCGCGCCTAATCCACTCGTTTCAAAGGTAGGCCTCCCCTGCCCGGTCTCTATAAGATCCTCAAGCCCACCGAGCATCGACCCCCCCGAACCCCCCCGAACCCCCCCCTGGACCCGCTACTGTCTACTGCTTATGCTAACCTTCGGAAAAAGACGACTGAGCCGCAGTATATCTTACTCTCTGCGCCCGCTCGGATTACGCAGTCAACACAATGGTCGACTACGTCCCCTATCCCTCTGCCAGCATGCCTCACGACTTCGAGCTCTACTCCAACCAGGAGCAGCACCTCGAGTTCCCTCCCCAACCCTTCCTGCCTTCCTCCACATCCTACCCCATGGACCCCACCTTCAGCGCTCCCTTTGAGCACATGGCCCCTCTTGCAGAGGCACCAAGACCTCAGGAGTTGCAGTTCCACTACGACGCCATCGCACAGGGTGTCAAGGCCCCCTTCCAGTACAACAGCCCCACAGGTTCGCCCAACTCGACATCAAACTCCTTCCAGGACCAGCCCCCAGTCCTCTCAGCCTCGTCCGAGTCTGGCGCATCAGTATCATCCTCCGCCATGGGCTCTCCCTCAATACAACCACACTTCAACAACGAGCAATGGAACTCCATGGCCAACGGCCTCGCGCTCACCTCCGGCTTCGACTATCCCGGCATCGTCGAGCCCGTCAAGGTCCCGGGCTGTGTGGGTGAGTCAACGAGCGTTCCTTCACGAGTCGAGTCATTTCCTTCTCTACAATCTCCTTCCACACCAAGGTCGGAGTCTTCGCACAGCAATGTATTTAGATCACCTGCTACTCCTGCTTCGGCAAAGTGGTCAGCGTCGAGGTCGAACACCTTGGCTCGTCGCAGAAACTCTCTCCTTTCGAATGAAGTGCGTCCATGCGACATTCCCGCTGCGACTTCTCAATCTCCTTGCACTCCAGTCGACTCTTCTCTTCAATTCTCTCAGTCTCAATCCAGCTTTGTTCCTCTGGAATCATCTTGTCGGTTCCCTTTCAACCTCTCTTCTCCTAGTGACACTGTGAGACGAGGACCGAAGACTGACTCTCTATGCACAGACCCGAATCTCGTTCAGTTTGGCAACCCGTTGGCTTTCGCCCCGCCCTCACCATATCCTGAGATCAGGACCACGTCACCTTACTTTGGTGGCATGGGGGAGCACCCGCCATCGCCCGCTCTTTCTCACATCTCTGCGCAGTCCCAGCGCCCAGGCTCCAAGAACATCAAGCGCGGATCGCAGTCGCCTTTCTTGGACGCCACCCAAAGGTTCCAGCCTTACCCTGCCTTCAACGGGCAGAGGCGGCGGTCGGATGCCTCGCTCCACTCGCAGCACTCGGGCACCAGCCGAAAGAGCGCAAGCAGCTACGAGCTTGACGATGAAACCCGCGAGAAGGGCCTCTGCCCTCTTCCAGAGTGTGGTCGTGTCTTCAAGGACTTGAAGGCGCACATGCTCACCCACCAGAACGAGCGACCGGAGAAGTGCCCCATCACCACCTGCGAGTACCACCTCAAGGGATTCGCCCGAAAGTACGACAAGAACCGACACACCCTGACCCACTACAAGGGTACCATGGTGTGCGGCTTCTGCCCCGGCTCCGGTTCGGCAGCGGAGAAGTCTTTCAACCGCGCCGATGTCTTCAAGCGACACTTGACTTCGGTCCACGGCGTGGAGCAGAACCCACCCAACAGCCGCAAGAAGTCTCCCACGGGCCGCAAGGCCTACACTGGCACCCAGACCCTCGCCGGTACTTGCTCCACTTGCTCGGTCACCTTTGCCAACGCGCAAGAGTTCTACGAGCATTTGGATGACTGTGTCCTGCGCGTCGTGCAGCAAGCCGATCCCTGCGAGGCCATCAACCAGCGCCTCCTGACCTCGGTTGCCGAAGACGCGAACGTCACTGAGACGCTGGACCGCAACGGTCTTCCCAACAGCGTCGAGTACACCGTCCCCAGCTACGATGAGGACGACGAGGATGATGACGAGGACGAGATCGATGTCGACGATGCCAACGATGACACGTACGGTGTGCGTCGCTCGCGCTCCGGAAAGGGGTCCATCAAGGCGAACAAGTCACATTGACAACTAACACATCCCCGGAGTGTCGTCTCGCACGCCGGGGGTGGTAACCCCAACAAAGTGACGAAGACCTCTGGTGCGAGAGGTCCTCGGGCCGGGCTGACCTTTTCCAAGGGCGGCGTGGCGATTAGCGGGTCGGGCCGCAAGAAGCGCAAAAACTACCCTGTTTCCTGGGGCTGCCCGACCGATAAAATGAAGATGAAGAAGCGGGTGCTGTGTGTGTACGACGGCCCGCGGCGGCTGTGGAAAGATGACATGATGCTGGACCAGGAGTTCGAGGTCCGCATGAAGCTGCCGGACGGCAAGTCGTACGTTACCGATCTCGACGTCCAGACGCTCAAGCGCGCCGAAGCCCTGCACGGCGCTACACCCGACGAGCGCGGTCCCTGGATGCCAGACAACATCATGGATGGCTCCATGGTCGCCCCTCCCACTGCCGAGATCGAGGAGTTTATGATGTAAAACGGGGTACCCGGCGCCAAACTAAAAAAATCCTGTCTTCTTTATAATGTTCCTTCATTTTGCTCTTCGACACCAAGCGTTGGACCGAAACGAGCCGTACAATGATACGCGATCAAGACCCCCTCCTCACCACCATTCTTCTGCTGTTGTACTTTTACATTTCTCTACAAACGAACAAACCCAAACTCTTGTTCATTTCTTCTTCTTCTTCTTTTTCATCTCCTCCTCTTTTGGGATTTATTTGGTCTTATCTCTTTTGGCATTTGATGACGGAAATGGGATTGGGCCGGGAAATATTTGGGATGAATTTCAGAGCGATACCACTTTTTTGGGGGGGGAATGGCGTGTCTGGGCTGAGTAACTGTTTATGTTTTCCTTTAGGATTACGGTTTTTTTTCCGGTCCTGTGGCTCTTGGGTTAATGTGTATCATGTGGGTCCTCTCTCTATTTGTGAGGATTTGAAATGGTTTCGACCGTGCTGTGCGCGTCAGTCGTAGTTTCTAAATCTTATCTTTTTTACCATTAGCTTGCACATCTTCGACTTGACTTGACTTGGCTTGTTTTGACAATGTGAACGAAGTGAAAAAGTGTTAGGTGACTGTTGGAGACCTTTGCGAGAAATGACAAGGGCATTAACGGACCTCCTTCGTGTCAAGATGGAAAAAAGAAATATTGAAGTTACATACCTGCAAGACAACAGGAACATAATAAGCGTAGGACCCTTACAAGTTACTCTCAGCATCATCGTCATCATCACATCAATCTTTTTTTTTTCACAAAACCGCCCGCCGCAGCAGATCATTACCCCGCCGCCGCCATTTTTTTTTTCATCTCTTCCTTTTTCTCCAGCGTCCTCTTTTGCATTCTTCAAAGTTGATGGAAAAGCTAGGCTCGGCTCGTTACTTGGCTCGTTACTTGGCTCGTTACTTGGCTCGTTACTTGGCTCGTTACTTGGCTCGTTACTTGAGTCGGCTCCATTGTGTATCTGTTGTTCGGCAGCCCTTTTTAACTCGGTTACGCCTCGCGTCTGGCTGGTATTGTGGGGGTTAGGGGAGGAGATTGAAGGTGTCTGAGGGAAGAAGGGAGGGGAGGGGAGGAGGTGAGTGAATGGATGGAGGGGGAAAGAGGGAGAAGAGGGTGTTGATCAAACAGATGGCAAGTCCTTTTGCTTGCTTGCGGATGGCAAGTCGCAAGGTTGAGACGATGTTTCCATGGGAGGAGCCATGTGACTTGCATGTGTTTAGTATGTTAGGGATGGGGAGAGAGAGAGAGGAAAGGAGAGGAGAGGAGGTGTAAGCAAGTAAATAAGTAAAGTTAAACCCATGAATAATTACTCCAAGATGCAACCAAAAAAAAAAAAACAGTGCGCAACACATACGCCCGCTCAACTCTCTGCTTATATATAACAACAGGCACTCCACGCACACATGTGCGCACGCAGCGTTCTATTAAAGTAGTCGTCCACGGACGCTAGTCGTCGCGTTCATGCACGGATGATCCGAGGGAGCGACGCGAAGCGAGAAGCGTAAGGCTGACTTTGCCCGCTTGCGTATCGTAGGGCTGATGGGAGGGAGGGATGCATGGGGGCCTGATGCTTCCCCCTTCCGCGTTAGACGAGGCTTTGCGGGTGCTGAGCAGGGCTTTGTCCGACGCCCGTGGACAGGCGTGTTTTCGCGGATGCGGATTTGTCGGCGGACTGGTGTGTTTGAGGGTGCGAGGCGGATTTTGTTTCTTTGAGAGGGGGAGTAGGGCCGAGGCGGAGGCGGGGGTGGAGCGCAGTATAGGAGTGAGTGCTATCAGCTACGCGGAAAGAGGGGCGACGGAGTTCTTGTTTTTAGTCTTGGGCGTGCATGAAGGGGTTGCTGATTAGTGTTTGGAGGAGGGGGTTGGGCGCGACGTCGGCGAGGTGTCCGCTCATGGCGTTTTGTCAACATGGTGGATACGAGGGTTGGGGCGGCGGATGGCGTCGTGCTTCGGATGGGAGTGGATAGTCGGCTTCTACCTGTCAGCAGGAAGCACATGTCGGTCCATTTGCTGAAAACGCAAGCAAGTGAAGAAGGCAACGAAATCCACCTATTCAGATCGGGCTTGATGCCAAAGACAGTTTGACATGCGTATGTAATAGTGTAGATTTGATGAAGACTAGACGCTCTAACCGCAGCTTACCCGACCATTCGTCGTTTAGAGATGCTAGCTCTTTACCATCGGCAAGAGCGGAGGACTAATCAGGGTGGATATCATATCCGTTGAAACTTTCGCCATGTGGATTGGGGCTCTACAACTCGACTACGAAGCATGATGTAGACTTGAATGCAGAAGTTGCGCCCTTGCGGTTGCTCTTGTAAAAGAAGACATACTTGGCTGCTTCATGACGCAAGTACTGTTCGCCTCCATTCATTACCTAGGCATGGTGGGAGACTACCTACATTCAAGGCTTCCATCCAGTTTCCTACTGAGCTCTAGCAGGGCATTGCGAGTGGTTATTGTACTGTTGGCCAGATGGGCGACTCCACATCTTGGACGGGGTGCAGCTGGGTCAAACATTGGCTTCGCATGATGCAGTGTGCTGTAGAATATGGCGATACGATATGTGAGTTCTCTCCAAATAATGCCATTCATCGCGTAATGGGAGAGAGCTTGGTAATCGTGGCAGGGGCGCATTCGGTACAGACGCGCCGGTGGACTTGTGTATAATGCATACGCCATGGGAAATAGCCAGTGAGAAGGTCAATCCGATCCAGCCTCAAGTTCCTGGCTCTTTTCCTGTTCTCGCGATGGCCGTCATGTGTACCCCGGGTTCTCTGGCCAGGGTCCGAGTAAAATACGGCCCATGGCCAATAGAGAGGCTGGAATCTTGGCGTGGAGATGTTCTTTGCCCGGGCTCAACAAAAGACACAGCTGCAGGTCCCTAGTTGGATGGGAGGTGAAGGGCACGATTGCGGCGCATATACGAGGCGCTCTGCCCCTTGAGGCGTGGGCGTGGTGGAAAGGTGGAGCGTGGCGTTCGCTCGAAGCCGGCAAAACAAAGACCGGCGGTGAGCGGTGAACGATACCCAGGTAGACCGAATTTACCCCCCAACGCAAACCACCTACTCGAACCACTCCGACTAGGGCGGTCCCCACAGCTCGCAAATGGAGCAGCCTTCGGCACCGCTGGCCGTCGACAACTTCCAGAATGCACAGGACGGTCTGTTCAACGCGCCCGCCCAGCTCGCCCGTGGGCGTCAGGCGCGCGACCCACACGCAAGGACCGTCACATACACCGTTGCGTCAATCGAGGACTTCGAGGCATCCTTGCACGACTTCTTAATCAACCCACCCCAGGATCCCAATCGCACCGACTGCCGGCTTTCCTTCTGGATAGGCACGAGTTTCCTCGTCGGCGCCTCTCGCCTGAACACGTCGCAAGCCCAACAACAACAGCCTCAACACCACCACCAGCAACAACCTCTGCATCCGGCGTCGCAACCGCACTACGTCCAGCACCCTGAACCATCGCAGGGATACCAGTCCACGAGCGACCTACAGCCATATGGCGCGCCGCCGAACGCGTACCAGAGCATCTCCGACCCCGCCATTGCCCTGACGCTGTCGAACTTCCCTGCCCAGCCGTCGCCCACGTCCCCGAACTCGACCGGCGACGGCGCGGACAGCAGCAACCATAATGGCACCCGCAAGTCAGAGCAGAAGTCAAGCTTGAGCATCCTCGAGGCTCTTCGGCCAACTTCGGACCCAAAAGAGAAGATGCGGAAGCAGAGGGCCATCGCAAAGTGCTGTGTAGACTCCATACAGAAGGTGGACGGCTACCGGTATAGCTTCCATAACTGCTGGAATAGTAGGGAAGATGACAGCTTCCGCTTCTCGTACTACTGCAACGACTCGTTGCTGAACAAGGACCGGGCGGCGAACGGCAAGGGAGCAAAGCTCGGCAAGCGTGCTACAAAGCCCGTCTATGACTGCAAAGGCGTGCTGTCTGTGAAGTTTTCTGCTATCAAGCAGAGCCTAGACGTCTACTACAAGCACATACCCGTACACAAGACGTACGAGGAGCGAGCGCCGCCGCCCCGCAAGGATTCGAAGCGCCGCAAGTTCCTGGAGGAGCATGATCCGGATGCTCTCGTCAGGATTCAAAGCCGCCCAAAGCCGCCCAAGACGAACTCAGGGCCCAATTCAGCGTCAAAAGCAAGGAAAAAGAAGAAGGTAGAGGATAACAAGTCGACGACGTCACTTGAAAGCGATCTGCGAGCGCAGAGTCTTCGATCATTGCTAGAACTTATCAGACCGGACCCTGGCCCAGAACCATCTCCGCCAGAGCCTCCTTCTCAGACAATACCACCGACTCCTCCACAACGGCTGGTGCCGGCTACGGTTCCAGTTGCGGTACCGCAGCCAGTACAGCAACAGCCTCAGGCTATGCAGCAACCTCGGAAGAGGTCCAGAAACAGTTGCAACAATTGCAAACAGAAGAAGACAAAGGCATGTATAATCCTTTACCACTCCCGCCTTCGGCGCTCAACAAGATCATTCCACTGTATCTTGTGCTGAGAGAATTCCCTTGCTTGGCCTAGTCATGGAACCTCTAAGATGATCCTTGCTGACTTACTCCAGTGTGACGCAGCACGGCCAGCCTGCCAGACGTGTATCGATAAGAAGAGACAATGCACATACCAGGAACAGGAGGATACGCGGCCGCCTTCAGCGCCACCTCCTGGCGAGTTTGGGTCTGTCCGACAACCCCAACCTACCACCACTGAGCTTTCCGAGCTTGAGCTGATGAAGAGGGAGCTCGAGGAAGCTCGAGCACGAATAAACCAACTTGAAGCAGAGCATAGGCGGCCTTCTACGACCATCACGCCCGCACAAACACCTCAAATGCAGCGCCAACCTCCACCTCCACCCCAACCGGAAGTGAACGCTCCAACACCCTCTCATGCGCAACAGCGCCAGCAGCCGCATCACCAACAACATCAACAGCCTCAGAAGAGACACCAACAGAAGAAGCAACAGATGCAAATGCAGAACTCGCAACCGCCTGAAGCAATGCAACAGCTCCAGACCACCACGGCACAATTGCAACCCTCGCAGCAAATACCCAACTCTCAGCAACTACAAACACAGCAGTATAACCATTTCGGCAACCATGGTTTCAACATCAGCCGGCCCATGTCTGCACAGAACATGCCGCCAAACATGTCCCCGAACACCTCGAGCCATCCGTCACAACAACCACAGAATCCAATGCACAATACGGGCACAGGTCTAGCGCCCACCGCGGAACCGACAAACCCGTACGGACGCGAATTTGCGTGGCAGGCTGCTGCATATTATGGTTATCAGTCTGCACAGCAGCCTCAGTCAGATCAGTGGCCGGCGAGGAATTCTGGAGTTTTCCGGTAGAGAGAGAGCGAGAGAGAGAGAGAGAGCACTTGAGGCCCATATTCTTCAGTTTCACTTTGAAAAAACTATTTTATCATTGATTATTGTCGTTGTACTTCTACAGTCTGTGGAAACTTCGGTTCTACTTCCTACAGTCTGCGGGAACTTCGATTCTACTTCCTACGGTTTGCGGTAACTTCGGTTCCATTTTATACCCCCACTTGTCAGTTTGCATTTACAATGGCCATGTATGTTTGTGTTGTACATGTCGGATGAGGTATTGCGTGACTTGGGCACAATGAAGCTCTTGTGAATATATGTATTTAATTCTACTCGATCGGTGCTAGAGGATAAGCCGTGTTCTTCTCGCCCATCGTGAGTACCTTGAATGCTTAAGAAAAGGTACCGTGTCTGTCATGATCTACGTCATCGCCGAACGCCTAAAAATGCTATGCTCAAATGACCAGCTGGGTGTACAGCGCTATGTAAATCCTATTTTGGATCCAAGACCCCGCAAGCTAGCTCCTATGCTGCCATCGCCGAAACCAGACTCCTTTTGCGAAGCCTTCTCGGGTCGGATCTCCATGCCTGCGGCGAGCATGTTGAGACGCGTCAGTCGCAGTCGCAGTGTGTGGTCGTACTTCTCTGCCATGTCCAGCGCCTCCTTGTGGACATTGTAGCGCGGATTGGTAGGTGGAGAGATGAGAAGGCGGTCGACCAGGTCTATCCGTGCGTCAAGTATGTTGTTATCGATCATGGTCTCAAGCTCATCTTCGATGGTGGCGAATTCGCCAGTGAGCTGAAATTTGGTTGCCATCTCATCCAGTGTGACGCAGCTGAATGGGATGAAGTATTGCACGATGCTCTTCGTCCTGATGCGACTATAGATATTGGGGAGCACTTTGGAGAGGTAGACGTCGAGAAGATAGTCGTTTCTGTAGGCCTCTAGAACCTCAAGGCAGGCACTATATTTGGAGTTGCAGAAGAGGTTGATAGCACGGCGTATGTGCGGCTCGAGCTCGAGGAAGTTTCGGAAGTCGCTGTTGGCGAGGACTTTGTTCTGAAGCTCGCTGCGATCCATCGATGCGAGCGCGCAGAGGCCACCGTATACAGCGACGTCATTTCCAGTTAGCACTTGTCGCTGCCAGGCGATTCCCCCAGCTGGGTCTACGGTCAAAAATGTTGGAGAGGTATTGATGAAGGAGACCGCAGCATCGCGGAGGCTGCCATTGCACATGTGCGCGAGACCTGCGCAAGCAGACGTGATCGGCTCCAGTTTCGTCTTCTCGTCCCCCTTCAACTGTGCTGCTTCTACCTTTGCGGTATGTGATTGCACACTGAGCCACGACTTTTGTGCTATGCTGACAAACACGAGACGGAGCGTCATGTCGGCAAGGTGCTTGTTGGAGGTACAGTGCTCGCGCATGCGCATGTAGGCCTTCTGAGCAGCACTCCAGTCGCCGCAGGCATAGAAGAAGTGGCCCATATCTTCATTACCCATCTGCACTATGTTAGCACTGACTAGGCATGCCTTTCACATGTTCGTGGCATACCCGTATGCTCTCCTTGATCAGGTTGTTCTTATACGACTTCAATTCGTGCTCAAGCTTGTCCTGCTCAACCTGCACTTTCCGGGTCGTCTGTTCCGCCCATGTTGTATCTATTGAAGCCGCAGGGTCTTCTGGGGCGATCTGGCTGAGCTCTTCAGCTAGGGTCATGTACAGTTTGACGTTCTTGCCCTGTTTCGCCTCCGCAATGGCCATCCGATAGGCATCTACGGCAAGGTATGTGGAATGAGAGCCGATGTGGTGAAGACGGTCGAGGCGGGTAACGCCTGTTCGAGGATCAGTTTACCACATACCCTTATGAAAGTTCATGATAGCGTACCATCGTAATTAGATATGTAGGATTCGAGGTCGAACTTGGGTGGATCTGCGTAGCTTAGCAAGTCTCCAAAGTGCCTTGTCAGATGTGTTTACCTTTGACGATGACACTCCCTTGGGCTATCTGCTTCTGGAAGAAAAGCGAATCCGCTGCATCCCTGGCCATGACTGCGTTGAGTCGCTTGTTTGTGTAGCAGAGTTCGACTTGCGTGAGGCTGCAGCTTGCAACTGGAGTTGCCTACTACGCGAGTTTACGTGAGGCGGGGGCTGACTAAGCCACGCCCATCCCCGTCCAATCCGTAAGTCGTACAACATCATTCACGTCACAGCTATTGGTCTGTCCGTTATAAACCTTTCATTGTGCAAGAAATCCAGCTACCTAGCTACAGAAGAATATCACTTTAATGGCCAGAAGTGTCAGCAGTTCCCCAGCGCCATCCTTATGACGCTCACGACTCTCGTGTCAGTAAGCGGGAACAGCTTGAGACGACCGATAGCGACATATTTGAGATCACGAGGCTCTAAAATATGCGGTATAGAAATGCTGCAGCATCTCCGCTTTCCCTCTCATTTGAGAACCTTACCGATGCTCCAGGTAGATATTCAATAGCCAAGCACGTGCAGCTGGTGCCTGAGAACACACCCCTGCGCCGATCCAATTCACAGTGATTCATCGTGTGGATGCAGCTATTTAGTCGTAACAATCCCGCAGTCCGCCCTTCAGTAGCCCTTTTTTATGATCAAATTTGCCGGGTTGATTCTTGGGTGTATGCACAAAGTCATAGGCATCAGATCGCATCGATACGGCAGAGACGCTCATTAGGGCGTTCCGCTAGTACTAACGTATTTAAACCCACTCACCCCACCTCCCATGATCTTCGTGACTGAGGTTTGTCTACAGACTCTCGCGAGAAGATCAACATCGACATCCTCCAGAGAATAGGTTGACTTCTTACCTCAGTCCGCATCTGGCATACTTCTTGTTAGGCCGCCCGCTTATTCGGCTCAGCGCTAGATCCGTTGTAAGGACTACCACATTACATCCTCCATAGAGATACCGTCTGCTATCCAACCTCTTAGTCATCTATCTGTTGTTTCGAAGCCCTATCCGGTATCTTATAGTTAACATGGATACGGAAAATGCCGTGAGTGGCACAGCTGCCCAAAAGAATTCCATCTTCGACTCGTCGTTTCCTGTATTGCTACCATACGATGAGACGCTATTCCTCCCAGAAGACGAATTCCAGGCGATTGTATGCAAGACTGTTTCTGACTCCCGAAAACCTCATCTTCGCGAGCTTGAAGACGAGATTGCCGAAATCGACTCAAAGCGTGAGGATTCCAGCCTGAAGCGTCGTGCTGAAGAGGATAGCGAAGATGGGCCTGCGAAGAAGTCAATTTTCATACGAGCCTTAGAGAAACATGGGGCTCACTTTCGAACACATGAAGACCTTGAAGCCGACAATAAGACTCTAACCGATAATGCGGACGTCACAAACATCTCCTCAGCAAATCCGTTAGTCGATCTTTTCTATGATCTCGGAGAGAATACATCGCCAGAACGGCTCAAAACGTTGCTGCGCCTCGCCTGGGACGAAGACTCGCTCATGACGCTTAAGATTATCTTCAACGCTCGCAGTATTCACTTGGGGAAGAGTAACAGGAATGCAGCATACAAGGCTCTCGGCTGGATGGCAGAACACCACCCACTCACGCTTTTACAGAACTTGAGATGGCTGGTGAGGCCCGTCATACAGAAGAAGGTACCAAAGGCAGATGCGAAGGGTGAAAACAAAGGCCCTGGTGCTGCTTCGAAACAACATGCAATAGCGGAAGATGAGGACTTCGACATGATTGGTTCCCATGAAGCCGTCATTGACTCAATCAAAGCCTACGATGTGCAGTTTGGTGTATCTCATGGATATTGGAAGGACCTTTTGAATCTTCTCGTCTTTGCCGCAAATGATCAGCTACAATTTGATAGCAACCCCTCTTTAATTCTTTCGCCGAAGAAACATAAGGGGAAAGAGCCAAAGAAGCTGCGAGAGTGGGACCAAGGCAAAGCAAAGGAGCTACGACAACGGAAGAAAAAAGAGCAACATGCTCGTGTCGTTGAAAAGCTTCAAAACAATGCCTTCTATCGAGCTTTGCACAACACTGTCGCACGTCTGTTCGCTGAGCAGTTGAGGCACGACGGTGATGCCCTCCAGTCGGGGGAAAAGGCGGACCTAAAGAAGCTCTCTCTTGCTGCAAAGTGGGCGCCCACCTTTGGCGAATTTCATGACAAGCACACCTTCGTCCTATCCTCTATTGCCGAAATCTTGTATCCTAATGCTGCCGAGGTCTGCCCTGACTCTAGCAATCGCGAGCTCTATCTTCGCTACGCCCGCGAAGCGTGCCGTAAGACTTATACCTCACCACTCCGAAAAGCACTGGCCGTAGTTGAACGTGAGATTGCTGCCAAACAATTCGACCAGATCGACTACGAAAAGGTGCCTTCGTTGGCAATGGAACGCTATACGCCGCTCTTCATGAAGAAAGACTTCGAGAATTTCTCTGCATACGTCAAGAAAGTCGCTCAAGGAAATGCCACGATCTCTGGCGCAACTTTAATTCCGTCAACGCTTATCAAGAAAGTCCGGGGCTCCTACAGTGGGAGCACAGGCATCAGTGGTGCGAGCTACGTCGCTGTGAAAGCCTCTGCCGAAGCACAAATATCTCGTCAAATAATCGACAGTCAGTGGAGGACTTTGGTTAAGCGCGTGAAGGAGTCGGGGACTCTAGACTCTTCCATTGCGATCTGCGACGTGAGCGGTAGTATGAACTCCCCACGCTTAGCAGACGGTACAACTCCCATGGACTCTTCCATCGGTCTCTCGCTGCTCGTCTCTGAAGTTACAAAGTCTCCCTTCGGTGGTGGGTTCATCACGTTCTCCCAGACCCCCCACTACGTTTCGGTTGGAGGCCCCGCGGACTCACGCGACCTGGTCGAGAAAACCAAGCATATCGAGAGTTCCACCTGGGCAATGAATACTAATTTTGTAGCTGTTTTCGAAGACGTCATTCTTCCTATGGCTGTCAGCAACAAACTCAAGCAGGAAGACATGGTCAAGCAAGTATTCGTCTTCTCCGACATGCAATTTGACCACGCCGAAGATCATTCAGAGAAATGGACAACAAGCTATGAGCGGATCAAAGGGAGGTATGCAGCTGCGGGGTATGAGATGCCCAAGCTCATTTTCTGGAATCTAGCCTCGTCTACTACGAGCAAGCCGGTCACAATGGAGGATCAGAACACGGCCTTAGTGTCAGGCTACTCACAGGGCATGTTGAAAGTTTTCCTAGACTCCGGAGATTTTGAGGAGGACGAGACGGAGGTTGTAGAAGAAGTGTTAAAGGATGAGGATGGCATGACGCAAATCAAGGTGACTAAGAAAATGAATCCGTTGACGGTGGTTAAGAAAGCGGTTAGTCATAAAGCGTACGCTATGTTAGAGGTTGTGGATTGAAGCCCATTCGAGCGTTTTAGAAGATGACGATATATCAGGCTCTGCATGAAATAGATTTTGTTCTTATATATACGTGTTTGGGCCGTTTTGTGAATTATACTGGGCCAGAGCATTGCTAGAGCATTCACGGGGCGACTGTGCTGTTGACATCGGAGCCTGAGCTTAGCCTTTAAAACTGAAGTTTTATGATTACTCTCGTCTTGCCGATTTATCGGATGAATAATCAAATCATTAAGCCCTCACTTGACGCGATCAGTATGGGTCCGAATGAGTTCCTATTTCTCTTCTTTGGCTTAGCCAATCGGACTACGCAGCATATCGTAGCATTGAGTCACGTTGGCGAGGGTACTGTACATGTACCTGCCACCTGGATAATAGAAAGTGACAGGACAGACATCAAACACAAATATCTTGAATGGGTGGTATTTGCTTCCTTCTCATATACCCTATATCGAGAAGACTTCTAGGCGTGATGACAACTCTAATCAACTGTGATGGGCAGCTAGCAGACTGCATTTGGACCTTTCCTGGGTTATCTCTTCCCTCATCTACCCTCATAACACTCTATTTCCAGCAGGGCAGGATTCCGAACACTGAAGGCGTAGTACGTCACCTGCATGTAATAGCAAGAGGTAGTCAAGGATACCCATTTCTTTAAGTAAAGTAACATTGTCTTTAAGTGCTCTTGGAGCCGACTTCTCTTTCTTCTAGAGCACCTCTATAGCTCTGGCTTAGTAGCAATAGGGTTCTTGTCTGTTGGTAGCTCCTCATTCTTACAAGATTGAGGGGCATCCGTAGGAAGTCTGCGCATAGGAACACCAAAGCTTGCTACAAATGCAATAGCAGCGATCCCTGTGTAGAACATCCACATGACCCTAATTCCATTAGTCAGAGTTTTCCTCAATATGTCTCCTTCATCCGAGTTTGGCCCTGTAGCTAGCGTCGAGAGTATCATTTCTCCACTGGTAATATTCTTCAGCAACTCCGGGTGGTTATCCTGTAGCACAAGCGCCTTAAGATGTGATTTGACGTATCCTTGAATGATAAGCTGCCCGAATACAATGCTGATAGTCTGGCCGAACTGCTTGAGAAACTGGAATGTAGATGTACCCGCAGATGCATCTTCTTTCGGAATAATCTCATAAAAAGCAACCAAAGGAGCTTGATATGTTAAACCAAGACCTATGGCAATTATTATCTGCGAAGAGATAATCCTTGGCCAGCTAGGATAAGGTTTGGTGTCAATCAGAAGGCCTGTTCCAAGCAAAAGTCCAGCGGCCCCAATCCGTATCAATGGAACGTATTGTCCGGTCCTCTTGATCAGGTGCCCAATGCTCGCCCATAGCAGCGCAAGTGTTATGGTAGTCGGGATGAAGTAGACGCCGGACATCAAGGGTGAGGCACCGAGGACTACCTGAAAGTATACCGGAACGAAATATGTTGTCGCTGTCATGATCAGAGATTGCAGGAAACATCCAGCCAAGACCGATAAACTGGGTATGGTCTTGAAGAATCGGTGAGGTATCAGGGGAAACCTAGCTAGTTTCCATTCAACGAAAGCAAAGACCACGAACATGATCGGCCCTAACGTGAGAAGACTTATTGCTCGTGTTGATGACCAGCCATGGCGAGAGGACCCAAATTGGAGACCTACGAGTGTTAGGGTTGTGCCACTCGTTATCGCAACGGCTCCCAACCAATCGATTTCTTTCAGACCTTCAACTAGACGCTTGTGTGCTTGCTGGGACTTGTAGAAAGCGAAGATTCCTATACCAGATATGGCAGTAAAAGGGATTTCGATCCAGAAACAATATGTCCAGGAGAGATGTTCAGTGAGAGCACCACCGATGAACGGCCCAATGGTTGAAGATATCGCGACATTAGCGCCGACTATTCCGAAGTAGAACGCTCGCTCCCTATCTTGACTGTCACTTTGCTTGCTTTGTTCTTGAGCCACAGAGCCTTACCTCGGTGGGTACATATCCACAACGCAGATGTTGATGACAACCATGAGACCACCAACTCCAGTCCCTTGGATTGCCCTTCCTGCTATCATCATAGTAGAATTCTTAGAAAGCGCTCCTATAATGGTCCCAAGAAGAAAATTGGCACTGGTAATGGTAAGAACTGGTTTCCGACCGAAGATGTCACTGAGACGAGCCCATAGTGGGATTCCGGCGGCATAAGAAAGTAGATAGGCGGAGCCAACCCATGCAAAGTCTGAATCAGACGCACCAAGTTGGCTTGTTATCTGGGGAAGAGCAGTCGTTACGATGAAAGTCTCGAGACAGCAGATGAAAACGGCAATGCACATTAGGGAAAATACTACATGCTTCCTTCGAGGGGACATCAGAAGGGGCTTTTTGGAGTTGTTCGTAGATTTTTCCTCGCTAGTTATCGTACATTGCTGGTCTTGGGAGGGTAAAGGAGAGGTGTTGTCGTGAGCCATCTTCTAAGTTTTACAAATAGCAGAATGACGTGATGTATGTGTTGAAAGATCTGAGGATTTTGAAGAGGAAAACACGCCTAAGGGTTAGGTAGAAAGGTGCTTGCCGGTAGGCCTTCTATGAGCAGCTACCCTCCCCTCCGACCAGGCCTGTTATGGCTAGTCTCTTGGCATCCACCGTGTATTGTTTGCCTCCCTCCGTAACGTCAACGCAATCATCTACTCCGTTCCTCAAAAAGCCATGGATGGGTTTCCTCGAGCAGTTCTCGCTTCAAACGTGGACTGGTGGCAGTCACTCGAGGGCAGTTTCGACACAACATTATACACAGTCACTTCAGATCATGGCTATCTGCTTTGGCGCTTTTCTTTGGGTTGTGCACAGAGATGAATTGACGTCTCTACGGAGCTTCCTCACATAGGATAGATTGCTATTGCATGAGTAAGAGCTACCCCCTAGCGCCGCAGCCCTTCGACTTCAATCTATTGCCAAATCTGTTGAAGAAGCCCGGATTGTGGCACACTCGAAAAGCAACATTGCGTGCCAGCGCCGGACAATTTCAAGGATCACCATCATGAGTCGAGGTGGCATCTCAGTGAGCGCTTATTTTCAGTCTATGTTCCCATTAGAAACCCCATCAGGAAGGTGACACCTTTTTCAAAGAGGTACAGCAAATGTGCTGGGAAGATGACAGGAGGACCTTCATAGGGTTTCTTGAGCGAAGACATGTTACAAGGTGAAGCCTTAATTACTGAAGATGACTGTGCCGGAAACTTGCAGGTGCTGATACTTAGACCTGTCGTGTGAGGCCTTAGAGCCCTTGAAAAGGAAGGAGGGTATAGGGTTCTTTGAATCCAATAGTCAAGCTTCATAAACAGCTACGCATTGGCAATATGTAGTTTCCTTGGATCAGGTGCGCAAGCGCGTTGTGTTGTCAATAAGGAGTTTTAGGTATTCATAGCTTTCGTAGTAGATAAGAAGACTAGAGTAACGAAAGCTAGCCTATAATATTGCAGAACAGTAGCTGGCGGATTATGTATCGGTCAATTGAATGGAAAGAACGAAATAGTGCTAGATATGGAGCTAGACTCGAAATGGAATGGCCAACTCCCTCCAGCAAACCGTGCCACAACGCTCACATCGCAGCGGCCGCTGGCAACTTAGACATCATCACTCAGAGACGTCGTAGGATCAGAACACATGTAATGCTGAGGCATGAATTTTGTTTCAATGAGCGGCCTTATTGCACTATACTACTGATCTCGAAGCTAGCACGCCCAAACCACACCATGTTACTATCCGAAGCAGCCAAACCCCCAATCTTAGGGCATCTGATCACCTTTAGAAGACGCTCTCAATACTGGGGCGTGATACCTACGACCAGATTTGGCCTTCTCAGCTCACGTTCTAAGCCGAACGGCCGCCAATGCCCATGCCAGGATCTGGCAGTTCGGATTCGATGCTGGCTATGGCACGGCGTTTTGGGCCAATGCCCACCTGGGGCTCTGCCACCTCCTCGTTGATGTCTGGTGCAGAGCGTTTCTGCATGGGCGCAGCGAAGCCAATACTGGCGATGAAAGTAGCCGAAAAGGCGAAAAGTTGGATGATACGCATTTGTGCTTGCTACTGATGGGAGATCAAAAAACCGCAGTAAGTCCGACGTCATTCGAAAAGAGCTCGCGAAGGCTTACCTGAGCTTTATGTGAAGAGTCGCAGCATTGACTTTGAGGTCTAAGGAATCTGGAAAGGAGGTTGCTGCATAATCTGGAATGCACTGTGCCCCCTCTTTAAATGATCAGCCGGTCACCGTACTATCGGCTTTGCGTGGAAGATCATGTCTAGTGGCAGAATTACGTGAACGTGTAACGCAACTCACTTTACGGCCGAAGCGGGAACCTTCGCGGGCCCTATGCTACTAGTCCTACCCGGCTAGGACCCCCAATTAAAAAAAAAGGCAAACTTCTGCAGTGTTGACGCACCCTGAAGTGTCCTTTCTTGGTTATACGAGGATGTTCGGGGCCTTGACCGTGGTCATTCCGGGCAGTCCGACCAAATTACCACTCGAGTTGTGTAAGAGGCAAACCACTACACCGCTTGTTGAGAGAGTCATACCATGCATACCCTATCCTCTCTACCCTGTATCCGCATGGTGATTGTAGCGATTTCTAGCGCTCGAGCTGACGAAAGCCTGCCAATCGATATGCATATTGGCTGGCATACGTCCGTTAGCCTTTATAGGTATTTTCAGGCTTCGTTTGTCTCTTCTCCTTCCAAGCAACCTCAACCGGGATTTCTTGACTAGGTTTTTTACCGTCAGCTGCTCGTTCGATTCTTTAACCTCGAGACTTCGCATTACTCCCAAGTGACAGAATCCGCTAAGAACAAGTCAAAGGCTAAAGAAAGCTTCATCTGTAGTCATGGGTATCTTCAGAGATGAATACGTGCCTTTGGGTACCGAGGATGATGTTGATAAGGACGGACTACATTTACCAAAGAGTCAAAATGGATGGATTCCGGAGCGTTGGGCTAAACCCCTGCTTCTCGTCCTTCTCATCCTATCATTGGCACATAATGGCCTTCAAACAATTCTACTTAGAGCGGAGAAGACTAGACCAGACTTGTGTCGATCCAACTTCAGTAAGTAAACTCTATAGCATTCAACCTCAGCTCACAACCAAAAGCTGGCCTGGCGTATGACACCCCAACAATGTATGAGACAAATTGGGGCCGCAACGAAACTGAGGCCGATAGATACTGGGAAAACCTCGACGCAAGTCCCGTTGCCATCATACTTGGAGAGAAGGATGCCGAGGCATACGGCCTTGGTTCTTCAGTGCCCTTCCCTTGGGATGACGAAAAGCAAATATATTACATCAAAGCGTTTCATCACATCCACTGCCTAGTATGAACCCGCAATCACAAGCATCTCTTTCCATGATTTACTGACTCCTTTAGAAAATCATTCGCAAAGCCTTCAAAACCTACGAGAGCGGCCGTAACTACCAACCAGGGGGTCATGAGCACTTGTATCACTGTATCAACACTTTGCGTCAAGACATAATGTGCAAGCCAGATGACACGATTATGCCCTCTGCGAATCTACCTCACGTCATTGGGGATAATCAGGTAGTTCAATGTCGTAGTTGGGACAAGTTGGTTTCCTGGGCGCAACATCCATCACGACACGCATGCCACAAAATTGACGACGATGACCGCCCTGTTGCGCATCTGCTCGAACTGTATTCATTCTGCCCTCTGGACTCCCCCTACTATTCCACAGTCAAAGCGTACTATGAGAAACATAGACACAAACCACTCTATGACGACACTGTCAAATCCGCCGGATACCCGGGGAAGATTGATGAGCACCATCACAATCATCGCGAAGAAAGATAGGCGCATAATGCTGTAGTTTGCATAAAGCCTTTTGGAAAATAGTTGTATGGCTCGAGCAGGGGTTGAAATATCATGATGGCGCAGTAGTGGTAAAACAAGAAAATGGTCTATTGAAGTCTTTTCTCCGAGCTAGTATCACTGAACAATTGAATGTTTCTACCACTTGCCACAGGCGCCGAATCCGCTGGTGTGCCTGTATGCTTTCCGTCATAATACGCCCCATCAACTTCTCTTCTAGGTTAAGGGGACCTTCTAGTAGAACGTGCGTCCCGTATCTATCAGGCTCAATTTATGCAAAGGATCGGGACGAGCTGCATTTCCGACGAACATTGACTAGAAACACCGCCTGCATATCAGGTGTGCTTGCAAAAGGAATTGAGTTACGGTGCAGGCGCTTAGGCTCGGCGATTGAGCGGTCATTTTGGGGATCACAGAATGCACGTAGAAAAGGTGGAACTATTGTTTATGTTGTCTCGGGGTTAGATCACTTACATGGTAAGCCCAACCCCGAGCCTGGGTACCTCATTGGCACAACAACACGTGGACTTAGATCAGTTTAGTCGCGGAGTGAAGTGAAGCTACCATTCCTCAATTTTGATATAGCTGCGTACGGACCTAAGCTTATTCCCTTTTGAAGACCAAAAGTCTTTACCAATTTTTTATCTGAACTGTTAATCTGTTCGAAGATGATTAGAGTTAGGAATATCTTATGCCATTAACCAAGCTGCCAATTAAATTTTTAATCAAACTACCTCGTTGGTGGGCTAAATTGCCTTTGTTGAACCGCACCAGTCGCACATCAAGACGGACAACAAAGACCAGACAGTGATTGGAAAGTCCATTCTTTGAAACGTTTCAGGAATATGGCTAGCACCGCATCGAGCTCGGGTCTTCAAAGTCGTACTAGTAGCAGCACGGATCCCGCCAAATTGAAGCTTGTGTCAGGTAGCACTCAATGTCTATCGTTTTCCTATGCATGTATGTGCTAAGATTGAAACTCACTAAATTTCAATGAGCTTCTTCATAATAATCGTAGTCCTTCACTGCTAGCTATAGTCTAGAGTCCTCCGGAGGCGGTACTTCGACCCTAGTACTAGTACTGGCTCTTGCAAGTCGCAGCCCTAGGGGAAGTATTTAGGCGCCACCCACGCCGTACTTAACTTGCAGAAGGCAAACATTTGCGAAACCTGCCTTTCGGGGATTACGACCCAAGATCTCTCCCCAGTTAACACAGTGCCGAACCTGACCTAGGAGCACGAGTCCTTTGATGGATTGATGACACCCATATTGGCGCTCTGTTAACACCGTGAAGATCACTACATTTTACCGGTCCTGGATAACACAGACCGGGTGGTCAGCTTTGAACCCCGAGGTAATCATGAATCTTGCCAAGGTGTAGGACATGATGGGCATGCGCATATCCTGTTTTCCGCGAAAGCTCTGACAATTTGATCCGAGTGGACCTCTTTACATAGAAAAGACGTCCTTGATGTGTTCTGCTCGAACGACCACTTTCCATCGCACTCTGTTCTGTACTATGGACTCTGAAAAATTGCAGACAGGCTCTCTCAACAAAGGACCAATTACGAACATCATCAATTGGATTGTGATGGTGCTCATGTGTTTGGCGGCCTTGAGCAAAGTCTCAGCCAAGTATGTGCTGATTCGGAACTTGCAATATGACGATGCGTTTACGGTATTAGCTATGGTGAGCGAAAAGAAAAGCACTCTACGGTATCTTCGATAGACTGAAGCGTATGTATAGGTTTTTGCCATTGGCTACGGTGTTGCGGCGACCTATCAGGTGTCCGCTGGCTTAGGGCAGCATATGACTGTGCTCACAACTTGGCAGATGTACAGATATCAAAAGGTAAGAATGAACCATAAGTCTGCGGAAGATTATGAAAATAATGATTGTTAGGCAGCCTATGCATCGCAGATCATGTATGCGGCCTCGTTAGCCCTTGCTAGACAAATAATATTGCAACTGTTTGCACTCCTTTCTCGTAATGGCGCCCGCAGATACGCTGTATACGCAGTCATGGGAACAAATCTTGTTGCTGGGCTTTCCTTGCTCTTTTCAGTCTCATTCCAGTGTCCTCTTCCTAATACATGGACAATTTTGTCGCCTCAGTGCTTCGAACAGGTACAAGTGGCTCCACTAAGCTCTCAGATAGCAATCACGCGAGAGTGCAGATGCTTACACATTTTGTAGAGGGTCTTCTGGAAAGCATTTACCGGAATTGATGTTGCCATGGACCTTGCCATAGCTGGTCTTGCGGTACTACTATTCTATGACTTGAACATGGATGTCAAAGTGAAGATCCCCGTCATACTAGCATTCTCTTCTCGAATATTGTAAGTCTCGTTATCTCAGCGTTTGGTCTAGTTAACATCTATAAGCCTTTTACCAATCGTTATTTTCCGGATCATGTATGTGATCGATAGACTTGGATCGTCCGATCGATCGTACGCAGACGTTATACCGGTAATCCTTACAACAATACACATCAATTCCTCCGTCATCATCACCTGTATTCCGTTCTTGAAGCCGGTTCTCAATGGCCTACAAAGCGGTATCTTGGCCGGGGACGTGCGTTCACTAGCACCATTAGGTAGCTCTGCGTACCTATTCCGCTTTACTCGCGGTAGAGCTCCTGAGTTAGAACTAAGAAAGTTGGGAAATAAATCTAGCATCAAACATGAAGAGGGGGGAGAGTCCCGAGAAAACATTATTCACGAAACTAGAGAGGTTGATATTGTGATCACGGTACCCAATCAAGTAGTGCTCGATTAGTCAGTTGACTATCGGTGCTTCGATGAGGTTCTCCTGCGATTACTTCTTTTCGATGCTTAGCGGGCAAAGGAGAACAGGTCGTAACACTATGTGTAATTGTAGGATATGTATGATATGGGTTCTAGTGGCGATTTAGATCGGCCGAATGACAGCGCATCTTATAACCATGACTATATCAATTGGCTTTTCCCATGACTGGACGCCTCATCCACCAAAACCTCTGACGTGGTCGGTCTGCCCACTTGTCTGGCAGTGGAAGTTCATAGTCCTCAAGTACCTCAAAACCTTCTTGTAAATAGAGACCACGTCCATAATTGGTTGCTTCCACAACAGTCTATTGATGTTACGTCAGGTGCACTACTTCCTAGAGACTGATTAACTTACCTCAACACCCATATCGTCCGCTATCTTAGTGCCCCACTTCACAAGCATTCGTCCAGCTCCTTGGCGTTGATGCTTAGGGTCCACAATCATCAGGTCCAAAGCTAAGACAGTTGTTAGCCCCGAGTATTGTGCAAAACGTACACCCTCGAAATACTCACACACCAGATGGCCCCCAGAATCTTTAATGGTCTTGCGTCTAGGCACAAGATACATTCGGAACATGTGTTGAGCGTACTCCTTGTCTTCATCATTTTTCCAGTAGCTGCCGTCGACGTCGAACTCTGGTGGAAGCACATGATCGTAGATGTTCCATTTGGCGGCTGCGATCATCTCACCCTGGTCGTTGACAACCTTCAAGAAGGTGGCATATATATCAGCCTTCATGATGGCAAGCATCCTTTCAGCGCCTGCGGCACGGCCGTCTATGCTAGCGTGATCCGGAAAAACTGATTCGACATACTCATGCTCGTGGCCAAATGCAAGAGAGAGTATTTCGAAAAATCTTCCCATATCGGCTTCGGTACATTTTTCAATTCGGAGTGACATATCTGCTAGCTTCAATGGTCCGCAGCTGTGTGTGTGTGTGTGTGTGTGTTGGGGGGGGGGGGGGAAAGATGAAGTCGGACCAAGCTCAGCAACGGCAAACAAAGAAGCGCATCTATCCGCCCATTGCCACATGACCCTTAGACCACGATTCAATGCACCTGCAACTGCACACGTCACAAGTCACAAGTCCAATTCGTGTTACACTTCGTTGCCTGATCTTTAGCGTTTAGCCTTCTTGGGTCCCCGAATGCTTGCGTGCGGCGCGGATGCTTGGTTCGACCGCAGGCACTGCCTCACTGCTATCGCCAATGATTGTTTAGAACCGCCTCAGATGCGAAAATGTTAATTTTACAGAACATGTTTTGTTTGTGTCTAACCAGCACAGACTGCAATGCACGGTGCCCGCAGTCCTTCATATGCTGTACTACCTCCGACCAACCCTTGTTTTCTCGAGCACTCATTTGCTCCTACTACAATGGAAGGTGGTGCAAATACGAACATGCACGACTACCAGAACGTTACACAATCATGTTGGGTGGCGTAGCTACATTTTCCGGGTCCTTCAGAGTCCCAATTCAAGTGCGCTTCTAACGTCTCTGCTTTCTTTGCAGCCGGGCAGGTCACTTTCGAACTACACATAATATTTTACTTCTTGCCACGACGATTGACTACAAACAAACGAAATCATGGCCCCCAGGCATGTCGATATTTCAAGTCTTGATCCGAGAGAAAGTCATCACATGAACCGTATTCCTTCTTCAGTGGCCATCACGGGGGATGGCCGTCAAGTCCTCAACAATCGATCACAGTATAATCGTGATGAAGATGAGATGGCGAAATTTGGGAAGAAGCAACAATTGAGGGTAAGCGTATTTCATTCCTTTATCGAGGGTATGATGCTGCTTAAAGGTACCAACGAAACCTGACGAAGAGTAGAGACATTTCAAACTTCTCTCCATCATTGGCCTGACATGTACCTTGATGGTAACTTGGGAAGGCGTCTTGACGTGAGTGCTATTGGATCATACAACTTATGGTGTTATTCATACAATCCCGCTCGACAGAACATTCCAGCTCGGCTTACTTAACGGTGGGCCTGCTGGCCTAGTCTACGGTTTTATCTTCGCTTGGATTGGTACTATTCTTCAGGCGCTCGTCATGGGCGAAATGGCATCTATGTCAGTTATCAGAGCCAGTCATAGCCACGGGTTTCTAACTTGTACCTAGGGTTCCGCTCGCGGGAGGTCAATACAACTGGTAGGCACTTCTCCGCGCCCTTAAACATGATGTAGCTAATTATAACAAGGGTCGCGGTTCTTGCTCCGAAGTCTTACTCTAGATTCCTTAGCTACTTGACTGGGTGGCTTAGTGTCATCTCGTGGCAAGCAGCCCTTGCAGGCGCATCTTTCCTCGCTGGGACGATGATACAAGGCCTAGTTGCCTTGAACGATGAAAGCTATGTGCTTCAAAGATGGCATGGTACGCTGATATTTTACGCCATAGTCGCCTTCAGCCTTTTCATCAATACATACCTCGGCCGCCTTCTTCCCGAGATTGAGGCTATCGTACTTCTTTTACACATTGCCGGCTTCTTCTGTGTTCTTATCCCCCTGGTCTATCTGGCGCCACACGGGTCAGCAAAAAATGTGTTCGCAACATTCCACAACGCTGGAGGATGGGAGAACAAAGGACTGTCTTTCTTCGTCGGATTGTCCACTAGTATGTTCTCATTCATTGGCTGTGATGCGGGCAGCCATATGGGTAAGCGAATATCACCTATGAATTTTTGGATTATTACTTAGGTTGCTAGCTGAAGAGATTAAGACGGCATCGTCGGTCGTCCCTAGGAGCATGCTAGCTTCAGTGATCTTGAACGGCATTCTGGGATTCTCCATGACTCTCGCTGCATTGTTTTGCCTGGGCGATGCAACCGCTGCACTGGAGAGTCCAACCGGTTTCCCATTCATTGAAGTTTTTCGTAATGCTACTGGCACTAAAAAGGGTGCAACACTAATGGTACGCCCTGTCAGATATCCTGAAGAACAATTTCTGACCGAGAGAGGGTGTAGGCGACAGTAATCATTGCGGCTATGATCGTGTCTACGATTGGGTTTCTAGCAACCGCATCTCGTATGGTATGGGCCTTTGCGCGAGAGTGGGGCCTTCCAGGTTCGAGCTTATTAGCAAAAGTCAGTAATATGGTAATCTTTATTTCGAAAGCTCTTTCGCTGAATCTCATAGGTCCACATTGGCACCGCCCTTCCTATTTACGCCATCTGCCTCTCGGTCTTTATCAGCCTACTCTTAGCGCTCATCAACATTGGCTCATCTACCGCATTTCGTGCTCTCACTTCGCTTGTCATTGCAGCATTCTACTCTACGTTCCTAGTATCTGCTAGCGTCATGCTTCACAAGCGCTTAACAACACCTTCTGGGCATATACATTTTGGACCCTTTCATCTCGGACGTGCGGGTGTTCCAGTCATCATTCTTTCAATTATATATAGTATTATTGGTATATTCTTCTCATTTTGGCCAGCTGAGCCAAATCCTACCCCGGAATCCATGAACTGGTCATTGACAGTCTTTGGGGGAACTTTGATTCTATGTCTAATTTTCTGGGCTCTCTACGGTCGCAAGGTATACGTTGGTCCGCGGGTTGAGACAGATTTTTGGTGAATCGTGGATAGGTTCTGGGTGCCCGCTGTACATCAGATTCACTTTTTTCATGTAGCGCTTCTCCACACTTCAAGTATAGTCCTTTTGTAAATCTGATTCCTGACGCATAAGGCATCGGTTATATTCGCTTGTATTTCTTCAACTACTTGACTACATATAAGCTGACTGCATCCTTTTAAGGCTATTATTATCCGCTAGCAATAGACCTTTAGCCTAGCGCTTGTCACCGATTTCTTCTATTTGGAGCTCAGCTCTTCGCATGCGATACCTTCAAATTTCAATTGTGAGACAGAATGCTCTAAATGATTGATCAGATCTTCGAGCAACCAAGTCCATGAACAGTCCGGCCCATGAAAAATCCGAGGTCTCGTTATTAAATGCAAAGATCAACTTCTAGAGTTCATCTTGGACATGGCCGACAAGACTTACATGAGTCACATATGCGTCTATTTATAAAGTTCTCGCCATTCTATGCTCAAAGGATGTCTATGTATAGGGAATAATATATGGACCTCTTCACTCTAGTTCAGGGTTTAGGTCTAAGGTGTATCAGACTCATATAGATAGTATATACATGTACTGTTAATTACGCATGAGTATGTAGTATAGGGGAAGTTGAAGGCGTCTTCTGGATTATTATAGAAGTAGTAGATATCCTTCTGCTCATAAAAATATAATATAGAGCGGATGGTAGAGTGTTGTAGAATTTTTAGCTAGGCCTGCTGCGAAGCCCTCTGTTCCTCAGCCGCTCGCGTGGGTCGTAGAGTAGGAAATTATTTGCTCCTCCGACCAGAAGCCAACAATAGGCTAGACAGAGCCACCAGATAGGATAGTGTGCTACAAATCGACATGCCTTCGCTCTAGAAAAAGGTGCGATCGAATCACACTGCACTGAACAAAGAGGAAAGCGAGTAGCGATATGTCCATACTCTCATTTGCTCTGTTTCCTCACAATATTGGTAAATGGATTTGGACGTAGTGTTGCGCACTCGGCTGAGCCAAGGCTTGGGAAGGTGGCTGCTAGTGTGGACCGACGACAAGGGAGTGGCACGATGACTAGTTATGTCCCTTGAAACTTCTCTCTAATCCGTGCGCGTTGATTATTCTACGTCTCGTTATATGTCTACCCGTGCTTCACTGTATAGACTCATGATTTGCAACATTGAAACGCTCGAGTATGACCACAACGACAACGCACGGCAGTCGGGCGGTAGCGCCACAATTCGCTTGCACTGGCGGCGATTGGCGCAATACCAGGAGGCCCACAGCCTCCAAGCGCTGCCTCCAAGCGCTAGCAAAGTTCAGCCTCGTATTCTTCGGTCTCGTCTCGGACTCTCGCTGGCTGTCGATCCCTCACCGGCCGCCTGTGCGGGCGGCGGCTGAGGTGCGCGTCTTTCCCACCTCTTCCCGGTCCAACCCATCTCTGCTTCCACACATCGCCCCAGAGATGCTGCAATGCCTGAGATAACATTCATATTTGGGCCGAACAACAGTTTCTTCTTCGACTGCCCGCAGTCATGGAAGTTGTGAGTGGTTCCGCGTTGGAGGAGGACCAGGCTGAAGAGCTTACCAACGCCTAGCCATAACCTGCCGCCGACACTCCGGCAGCTATTCAACTCGTCCATGAGTCCAGCATGGAGAATCGTGCAACCATACTGTCTCGGCCTCGCTCCGCAGATTAATTCGCCGGAGCCAGTCTGGTACATCGGATGCAAGGTGCTTAGCGGCGAAGAGAAGATCTGTGAGTCCGCGCCAGCCTGGGCCTCAGCCCTACATTCTACCGAACGAAACGAAACATAGAAACGAAACACGCGTGCTGATCAATCCTTCAGTCTATTCGCAAGATTTCTTTGACATCAACTACCCTGACCTATCGCGATGGCAGAAAACAGTTCCTAATGCTCCGCGATCGAGCTTTGTCACCTTCGGGGCCGGTTACAGCTACTTTGCGAGTGCCCCAGGACGTGGATCAGTATGGGCTGGCATCTCCTCTGAGCTGAGTGACAAGGTACAAAAAGCATACGATACGCCATGCTGTGTAGCTTTGGGAATTCATGATGCCTGGTTCGTCATGTGGCCTGATGGCTACTACTCGTGGAAGTTTTATGGGCACTATAGCGGGTTGGATAAGATTCTGACTGACGCTGAATCTCGGTCAGTGTCTGTACGTCTCCCCACACCGTCCGAGAGATGATATTAGCTGATGCGGGGCTTAGTACCTCGCCATTTCACCGTATAACAAGGAACATTATTTTGTCGCATTCCGCGACCGCACCGTCAAATACAATTTTACAGGTGCACCGATCGAATGGATGCAGCAGATGCAAGAGGTCTTTCACCAATGGCAGGCTGAAGTCGCACGAAACCAGAAAATCCCTCAACAATATGCTCCATCGAACCACATGCTGCATGCCCCGCAGCAATGGAACCCAAACCTTCAACAACCGCCAGTAAACCCAGGGTATCTCTCACCACAAACCCCGAATACCCCAATGTCTATCCAATCGAACGCTACATCGCCTCCAATGTCTCCGAATCCGCCATATGTGTATGCACACCATGCGCCACAAGCAGCAATCGAGATGCCTGGAAGCATGCCGGCAGGCCCTACCGCAACCCCACCTGCTCCAGGACCCCTACTTTCTGCACCACCTCCACCTGTACAGAGATCATCATCAGATGTAAGCTGTCTCCCAGCGCGGGTATGTAATAGATGCTAATTTCTGGTAGAAAAAGAAGAAGTTCTTGTCCAGGATATTCGATTAGCATCAGCGCAGCGAGTGCCTATTCACTAATTTCACATTTCAATGATACCATCAGTAGTCAAATCTATACTACGACGTTTGAGTTTCTCTGCTAGGCATCTTACTGTCATAATTAACGGGATGAAGATATCCTTTGCATGTGCGCGACTTCAGAGTTGGACTCCGGGGATTAGTCGAGTACTCTCTTTGTTTATGTTGTTGAGGCAGGCGGCATTCGCCGCCAAGGCAGTCTCTGTGGCTCCGAAGCAGCCGCCTATCACTAGTACGGCAGTCTGTTACTGTCGGGGGGCAAATGTTTTGTTCGCTTAAGCGCGTACAGGCATACGTGTGAACTATCATCACTCATAATGACCTACTATTTTTGCTTCTTCACCACCACCATGAGGTCCTTTGGGCAAGAAATCTTGCATGATTATTTCTACCATAGTAAATTCTCTATAGCTGCTCAGCAGTCTATCATTTAAAAGGTTATGGCTGGTACTACCATAAGGGAGCTTTCTAAGGAATTCAGCTACTTGTACAGAAAACTATTTAACACCATTGTGCCGTGCTGCTTGGTAAGGCAGCTAGTAGGGACTAGCTATATTTGTTTTTCGGACCTCTAGCCACCTGGCATGGTAGCTAGATAACAGAAATCACCTCTTGTGCACTGTATTATGAACGGAGACCGATTGTACGGTACCTTTTGGACTGATCCCCGAGCCTTGAAAACCTACCAGAGAGGTCTTTCCCTATTATTGCCTACTACAGAGCCTATTTTCTGAGCCCTAGCGGTTCGACCATCTATCAACTGCGAGTCTTACCAAAGAATTCCGCATAAGCCCCTTTGTATCTACACATTATATATGGTGATAACAGCTTCGGTAAGCTTCCTTGATGGACTCCTATGACTTCTATGTATCCTAATACTCGAGACCAAGTATTGCGGCATTTAATGTACGACTAAGCTTGGGGCACCAATAACAACAATTAACAGGTTCGAATTACCAACAGTAATGGATTGCCTTTCTATATTATAGAAAACGTACGAAAGGCAAACTACCACTGCCTTGAAAAAGAGTGCTTTTCTAGCGAGTGAGCTACTACTGCCTATAATCCTCGACTATCCTAGATACCCTACTTCATTCCCATTCAGGCAAATCCTGGCACCAGGCTTGTTAAGTAACCACTTGAACCTTTATAAGCCACGGACTTAACACTCTTATACCACATATCACTTTCGACCACCAATGAATTTTGCAATATCAAGAGAGTACTGTGTCACCCATAGCTGCTCTCCGTCCACAATATCCTGG
This sequence comes from Periconia sp. TS-2, assembly GCA_030378425.1. Classification (NCBI taxonomy): domain Eukaryota; kingdom Fungi; phylum Ascomycota; class Dothideomycetes; order Pleosporales; family Periconiaceae; genus Periconia; species Periconia sp. TS-2. Next base: position 466,512 of record JASNQO010000016.1, on the reverse strand, counting down.
AAGGGAAGCTTTGCTGACTTTTTTGCTTCTCTAGTAGGCTGGTACTTTTGGAGAAGATATTTCATGGTCTTAAGTGCTCTATAACGAGATCAGCCGAACATATAATAGTGAGCTTGATACGTCATGGTCCAGTCACCTCTCTCGAGTCACATGTCCTGGATTCATAGAAGAGTATAAGAGCAAGGGCTTCAGCGTATAAAGCAAAACCCCGTCTTCGAACTCCTCGACTGGCTCACTAGGTGGCTGATGCTTGAAGTAGGCACTACAGTAGTCCCTTTCGTACATGCGATGATGCCGGGTTCTCCAATACGCAAATTCCATCTCGTGGTGAGCGTAGTACTCGCTCGAATCAAACAAGTAGAGTTTTCCGGTATCGGCGTCGAGGCCAAAATTTCTGTTCCAAAGGTCCCCGTGAATAAAGCAGGGTTCAATCTTCTGGCCTTCCTTTTCAAGCTCATTCAGAAGCCGTGGAATGACAAGCAGGATTGTTGATACAATAGTAGTGTGGAGCTCATCCCACACACCGTTGGTTAGACAGTTGTAATGATACAGTTGAAAAAGCATTTTCGCGAAAAGCCTAACCATGTAGGCTCCCAGCCATTGATGTACTTAAGTGGGAGGTTTGTGCCGATGCAGCATGCAATTTAGCAACAAGTGCGCTTGCCGAGTCGAGATCGGGAAGATCTGGTTGATGGAAGTGGACGAATTCCGTGAGGAAAAAGTAATCTTTGAGTGGAGCACGTAGCTGCAGACTACCGCATACAAGAGGCTTCAGGACGTGCTGTGGCAACAGCGAATACAGTTTGGACTATGACTCATATTCGGCTTCGAGTAATCGCTTCCCAAGATCCTTCGCTGCGTACTGCAGGTGTGTCAATATCATCCCCATTCCTCGTCGTGGAGCATGCTAACCTTGACGAAGTATCGTACCCTTTTACCGTTTGGATCAATGCCTTCAATACGACCGGTGCGGAACCAGGGAGAGCAGTCTCCATGATCGTTAGCGTAAAGGACTACCATTCCGCTCGGTAAATCTACATTATATTAAAAAAGTTGAGCTCTCTTAGGCTTATTAGCTAATTTATATGTATACGCCGCTCTAATGGAATCTAGAGAGATGCTACTTCATATAGAACTTTTACACAACAGGCATCTGTCCTATGGACACCGGAATCCTAAAATAACGTGTTAGGAGTTGCCCATAAGTTCAACTCTATTAGCTATCAAGTCGATCTAGAGATAGGCATAATCAATTATAAGGGACTCAGGTCATTAGCTTTACAGATTAAGCTAAAGATGATCACTGTAGGGGGTTTCATCCTCAGCTCATCTGTGCCATTATGCTAGCTATTATTACGACATCCCAGAGCACTCGAGACCTACTACACTTGATGTTTACCCTTCTGTGCGCGAGGACATCACTGGATGTATGGCGATACAGTCCCGCACTTATTTCAAAAGTGGGGAGTAGACGGATATGAGCATTCCACCTTCCGCATTAGGTAAGGACTGGGTTAAAGTACCTGCAGGTGCAGATGACGAACGCGCGACCCGATTGACAAAAGACGCCGGTTCCACGGGCAATTAAGTTGCATACACCCGACAACCGGATTCGTGCTGATCATGGCTAGACACAAAAACGAGTCAGTTCCACCCAGTTATCGTCCTCTCCTTCATCATACAACACAATCAATCTCGACGTCACGATGAGCCCCGGACAAGCTTGGAATCGTAACGTGTTGGCAACATGTTTATTTGCATCATTAACCTTTGCCGCGCCAACTGTGACAGTGCTCAATGGCACGTATGAGGGTCTACATCTACCATCGTTTGATCAGGATATATTCTTGGGAATCGCGTACGCTCAAGACACAGGAGGCCAAAACCGCTTTCGAATTCCCCAAGCACTTAATGAGACGTGGACCGGCGCACGATCGGCTACAACATACGGGGATTCATGTCCAGATTTCCAACCAGAGAAGGACGGCATCTACGGCATGAGCGAAGACTGCCTTAACATCAACATCGTCAGACCCGCCAACATTCCAACCTCATCCTGTTTACCTGTAGTCGTATGGATTCACGGAGGATCCTACCAGGTTGGCACAAGCTCGCTTCCCAACTATAATCTCACCTACCTCGTGCAGAGATCTGTGGAGATTGGTCAACCAATCATTGCCACGAGTATCAACTACAGAAAAGGTGGCTGGGGCATGATGTATTCAAGGGAAATTCAAGGGACAGGGAATACTAATCTAGCACTGAGAGATATGCGAAAAGGGCTCGCATGGATCTCAGAGAATATCGGTGCTTTCGGAGGTGATAAGGAAAGCGTGACAATCTGGGGAGAGTCGGCGGGCTCCTTTGCAATCGGACAGCTGCTCATGAGCTACGGTGGTCGAACTGATGGTCTGTTCCATCGAAGTATTCAAGAATCTGGATCAGCAGCAACAGCATGGTACAATGGTTCAGACTGGTATCAACCAATTTACAACAAGATCGTCCAGCAAACGAATTGCACTGACTGGCCCGATACTCTTGAATGCCTTCGAACTATCCCATACGAGACCATCTTCCCTTTCCTGGACAGTTCAAAAGTTGGTGGACCTGGATTCTATCCCACAGTCGATGGCGATATCATGCCCAACTATCCCACTGAGCTACTCCACTCTGGACGCTTTGCCCACGTTCCGCATCTCTACGGCTCGAATAGTGATGAAGGAACAGACAATGCACCACCAGGCATCATTAATACGGATCAGAATCTTTACGATTACCTATATGGCAGCACAGGATACGACTTCCCGCCCAGCGTTGTCCGCAGAATCATGGAGCTGTATCCAGATGATCCGACGATCGGCATCCCACTTAATACTGGGACAGAGCGATTTGCTGAGCAAGGTTACCAATACAAGCGTATCGCTGCCATTATTGGCGATGTTTTTTACCATGCTACCCGCCTAGAGGATGCACGATACTACTCTAAGCATGCGCCCACATACATTTACCGTTTCAATACGCGTCCTTGGCAGAACGGCACAAACGCCACTTATACGGACTACGTAGGGTCGCTCGCGCCAGCATACAAAGGCGTCCAGCATTTCAGCGAAGTAGCTTTCGTGTTCGGAAACCCATCCTTTGTGGGACCTTGGGATGAGTACAAGGCGCTGAGTGAGGTGATGAGTGCGCAATGGATCAATTTTATCAATGGAGGCGACCCAAACGGCGACGACTTACCAAAATGGCCTAAGTACAGTGACGGAGCGAACGGCTTGAATCTGGTGATTCAGGCGCAAGGGAGAGGATATAATGGGAGCTATGTAGAGGAAGATACGTATAGGCTGGCAGGTAGAGAATATTTGACCAAGTGGGCCAGACGAAGGCATGTATAAGAGATCGATGGCAAACTAAAGGCAAATGAAAATATTTACTTAGCAAGGACCATATGTCCACATGAAATCTAATATACTCTTCCGAGTGATCAAACAAAGTAGTCAACAGGATTGGAGCGATTTGATCCGTCTAATGTAGGAAAGCTTGGGAACCTAGCAAGTCAGGCAAAAACTGCATTCAGCATTCTAACCTGACTCCACCTACATCATGACCACGATTGCTATCAATAGTATCTATATCGTGATAGTTTCAAGGACCTCTTTCGCTGACTCACTAGCGCTTTTAAACGTCCCCAATTATCTGACTCGAGCGTCTTAGCTCGCCTACCTCAGGTAAATTCCGCGCTTTCCCAGAAATCGCCGAGCCGAGGCAGGACGGCGCGACGGGTAAGCTGATGCGCGGGGCTCCACCACAAGTTTACTATTCATGCACCTCACCTCTTTTTACATTATCAAGGGTTCATATCAATAGAAATAGGGTGGATCTTGTCGCTTCATCTCTCATATTTTCAAGGCTGGAATCTCCATTACATAACTGTTTTGCGCATTACGCTTTATTTTGCCCATAGTCCAACATGGCTTCCGCTTACACAGACATCAAATTCGAAATCAAGGGCCAAATAGGCATCATAAAGGTAGGTTCTCACAGGGTTACACAATATTTTCTCTTCGCGTATTCTAACAGCTCCTCAGTTCAATCGCCCAAAAGCTCTCAATTCCTTTGGCGGCAACCTTATTCCTGAGACAATCGATGCTTTCCGGGTCCTGAATGATCACCCGGATACCATATTTACCGTCCTCACTGGAGAGGGTCGCTTCTTTTCAGCAGGCGCAGATGTGAAGGGTATATCACAGATCACCCAAGTACGTGAATCATGCTGATGAGAAGTAAAGCTGCTGCTGATAGTGACGCGGAGCCCACTCGTTACGCAAATGCGGCGGAGAAGAAGTTGGCTTTTTTGCAGAGGTTTGCTTACGGTGAGTGAATATTTGGCTTTCTTTTTGGTGGTTTCTCCTGCAGTTTCAAAAGTATGTCTTGGTTTCTTGTTGAATTCTTCATCTGCATGGTGGAGCGTCTAACCAACTTTCAACTACATATCTCTCGCCTCAAATACCTAGAAACTAATTCTTCCTAGCGACTGAACTCCTTCGCTCCATGATCGACCATAAAAAGGTCCTCGTCCTCGCCCTTAACGGCCCCGGAGTCGGCGGTGGAGCCGCCTGGTTCCCTGGTATCGCCGACATTGTACTCGCCTCCAACACCGCCTACCTCCAATGCCCCTTCTCCGCCCTCGGCCTCGTTCCCGAGAACGGCTCTGCCCTCTCATTCGCCCAGCACATCGGCATTCACCGTGCAAACGACTTTCTTATGTTCGGCACGCAGCTGTCGGCCCAGGAGCTCCTCGCTGTTGGCATGTACAACCGCGTGTGGGATAAGACAGGCGATGACTTCCAGGCTGAAGTAGTAAAGTTCTTGCAGGGACAGTTGGAGGTGAATGATGGAAAGAGTATGTGCGAGATGAAGCGGTTGCAGAATGTAGGCATCAGAGACGCTAGATTGGTAGCTGTGGTTAATGCGGTGGACGCACTTGCGGAGCGATTCGTGGAAGATGCACCGAAGAAGAGGTTTGCGGAAAAGAAAAAGTTGTTGGAGTCGAAGAGCAAGGCGAGGTCGAAGATCTAGGCTAAAATCTAGGGTGATAAATAATGATTGATTATGCTACATTCTCGAAAGTGTAGCTTTTATGATATGCTGGGAGATGCTCTACTCTATCTCTACACGCCTATGCTGTATGCACCTAACACCAAAGGTCTAAGGGGAATCATCCAAACAACATATATCTTACACACTCTTCTTTCGCCAGACCCCTCTCTATCCTTCAAACACTCCATGGTTCAGCTCAACCCCAAAGTCCTTTGCCATGACCCGCATGCTCGCCTCGATATCGTCCTCCATTCCCCCACCAAGACCCAAAACTTGTCTGATTCTACTCCATATGAACACAACATCGCTCAACAGTAGAACTGTTCTAAATCTCAAATGCTTAACCCAATTGCTCCATCTCTCACTAGAGCTAAGATCTCGAGACTCGGCCAAAGCACGACTCGCCCACAGTCCCGTGATTTTGATTCGGTTCACGGGAGATCCGAGGAATTGATTATTCCCCTGGACAATACGCAAGTTGCGGCCAATGAAGATGAGTTCGCGCGGCCATTTGTTTTCATCGCCGAGGATTTGCTTGATGCCGTCGCGGGCTTTGACTTGCATTTCAAATGCCCTTTCCTGCTGATCTTTTCCTTTCCCTCCCCTTTTGAGCTCGTTCAGTGTGCTGTTGTCACCGCCTTGGTAGGGCCTCATTAGGGTTGCTGAGGCGAAAATATCAGGGTTGTTAACGCCCCAGCTAGTCACTATGTCTTTGATAGTGTCGTTGTCAAAGGCCATGAGCGACTTCCAAAAGAGAGCATACTGGTGGCGGAAACTGGGGTTCATGTATATGTACAATCCGTGGTCAATGAGAACGACCTCAGGCTCACCATTTGGGAGACGTCGGATAAAAATGTTGCCGGGATGTGGATCACAATGAACGATACCCCAGAGGAACATCTGTGCGCTGAAGAGATCAACAATGGTGTTCATGGTGGTCTTCAGAGAGACGCCGAGACCGCCTTTTCCATCTTTTCCTCGCCAATATGAGCGATCTGGTTTGAAGAGCGGGTTCCTCGGTGCGTCCTCTGGGATTCGCTCATCGATTTTGGTGTGTGATTTCGGTACTGGGGGAAGTTTTACGCCGCCTACGCCTGGGCTTCCTTGATGCCAGCCTCCTTGCCAGTGGTTGGTGATGCCTTCTTTATCCCATAATCGCACGCCCTCAATCCATTCAGCTGTCATGACTCTTCTGCTTGATAGTTCTCGGTATATTTCCGGGATGTATACTCTCCCGTTTAACCTTTTTTCTCCAGAAACCAACTTCCTCATTTGCTCCGCGTTGTTCGCTTCGTTCTCGAAGTCTGTCTCCAGCATCAATCGTTCAGTGATGTATGGCACGAGCGTGTATATCGGGATGCCAAACCACCAAGTGTAAGTCTTCGCAATGACTTTGAATGCCCAGAGGTCCCAGCCCACCTGGCTCGCAATCTCGCGTTTCTGAATCTTGATAGCGACTTCTCTTCCGTCCTCTAATCGCGCCCAATGTACCTGAGCTACACTGGCACTTGCTCGCGCTGTCTTCTCCATGACACCCTTTCCCTGATCTCCATCAAAACTCACCCCAAATACTTCCTCCACACTTTTCCCAAAATCCTCGCGCACCACCTTCTCCACCTCCCACCACTCGTTCTGCGGCGCATCGTCAAACATTTTGGCAAACATCTTCTGAAATTCAGGGGGCAATATTGCGCTCTGCATCGCAATCGCCTGCCCAATCTTCAAATATAAGCCACCATTATGCCTGAGAAGGTCGAACACTCGTTGTGCGTTCCTCGCATGGACCTGCTCGATACTGTCCGCAAGTGGAGGGTGTGCGCGAAAGTTGATCTTGTAGTCTAAGCCTACTAGAAGACCAGTATAGAAGGTACGGACGCTACGCGTGAGTGACGAGGCATAGAATTGCCTGTCAACGAGGTATCCGGTGCCGAGTAAAGCAGAGAAGACGAGGAGGCGACGAACCCATTTTCTGTGGCGAAAAGGAGGTTTGACCTTGCGAGGTTTCGGCTTGGGCAGGTCGGCTGGATTTGGAGGCCGCAGAGGCTGCCATGCTGACGATTGCACGTTGCGGAGGAGTGAAGGTTGGAGTTGTCGCGTGGGGAGGACTCTGGATGTTAGCAGTCGCGGGTTGACATGGTGAATCACAGCTCCGCGCAGGAGAGGCAGGCCATGTATCATGGCTGCTAGGGAGAAGCAGAGGAGAAAGGGAGGCGTGAAAAGCGTGTCATGCAGCTTCCATACCTGTAGTTATCTTTTGTAAGTATCTCGGACGAAAAGTCATGACGCAAGGCCGAGGCCGGATTCACCGAGCGTGCACGGACTAACGGTTCCGATCATGCTTCCGATCCGACGGACATTCCGTGGACTTTATGTGATTTATGTTCAGGAAGTGAATAAAATTTATCTCAATTCTCTTTAGAAGATGCTTTATCTACTTGGAGGTTCAATTGAATTCGCTCCTGAGCTTCCAGTCTATCTCTGCATCCAATGCTCCAGCCCATCTATACATTGAAGTCTCCAGCCTCAGTGAGCATAGGTTTTGATCTTGAGATCTATGCTACACTAACCATGAACACGCGTGAATGCAGATCGCCAAGGGGATCTCGACGCGTCTCTTGGGCGTGATTGCCTCTGGCATCGGCCTGAACCGTCCTTGGGGCTGGAGAGCATATGGGGAGAATATGAACAGCCACGAAGGGCATGATCCTAATGCGTTGGGTCACCTTCATGATAGTTCCGTATTCTCCTCAAGCCTGTGAAGATTCGCCATGGCCTCTAGATTGACGCCCCATTCCTCTGCCTTGTCTCTCACTTGTGTCATCCATTTGCGGACAACAGGATGCTGCTCTGCCACCTCTTTGAAAGTCACCTCATCTTCTTTACCTTCAACTTGCCACTTCCATATGCCCTCTTCATCCACCCATGTCTTTCCCAGCAGTTCTTGGATGGCTAGTTCCTTCTGCGCATTATCCCACAATGTCTTTGCTTCGTTCCACCGCGCCTCGTTGTGCCCCTTCAGAGCAGTAGTGAGACCTTGTGCTATACCCAGAACATAGCCTACAAGCAGACCAATGTTTGCACCAAGCGCAAAGCCTTCGTCGAACCCCTCTTGGACAAATTGACCCTTGCTGTTTGCGAGGCCTTCCCGGTAGGCATCCGTGTCTAGAGCGCGTTGGCGGGATGGCAGGTCGGACAGAATCTCGCGATTATGATCACGGTTCTCGTTCACATATATGTGATTCTGAGAGGAGAGCATTGGGGACGATGGTGCGGATCCATAAATGTCGTCTAACGGATCATTTTGCGGCGGGGTTGGAGGGGCATGCCCTGCCGGCAGATGAGTTGGGCCCGGGGTAGGGGACAGGTCGCGGAACATTTTGGGCCTCCTGTTGCTACAGAGGAAGGAAGGCAAAGCATCCGTTTCGAGGTTGTGCCGCTACCGACATTGTGCTAAAGTTGAGGGTTGAAATGTATAAAGCCCGGGGTGGAGACTAGCGCCGATCGGGGATATCGCGGATCTCCGTGACTACCTTCGCATAGGTAGCCGTCAATTCCACGCCAACATCTGTGCCTTCACGGTAAATTTCTGACGAGACAGAAAAACGAACACTTGCTCAAAGAAGCAGTGCTCCATGGCGCCAGCGTTGGTCATTTCGCTAGCATTCCTGGCGTTAGGTGGAATTCCGCTGACTGACTCTAATAACTCGTCCGCTGAGCCTTATCCCCATTCCGGCACTAGCCTTATTTGAGGGACCGCATCCACCCTCTGATGCTTCGTCCGCCCAAAAGCGCGCACGGCCGAACTGTCGCATGGCGCTGCACGAGAATTAAATTGTGACCAAATCGCCAACCTCTAATACACATCATCATCCCACGACCCCTAAGAGCCTAAACCTCAATATCCACTCTATCTTCTTATAGATCTAGTTTCGCTCTACCACATCCACTTACCACAACACCATGGTCGCCCTCAGCGAGGTCCGCACGCACAACTCTACATTGAAGAACCTCGCACCAGGCCTTGTCGCCATCTTCGTGGGAGGAACAAGCGGTATCAGCCACTACACAGCTCGCGAATTCGTTCGCAACACTAGATCACCCCATGTTTACCTTATTGGCCGCAATGAGACGGAAGCTGCTCGTATCAGCGAGGAACTAAAAACAATCAACTCGACCTCTCAAGTCGACTTCATCAAGAAAGACGTGTCTTATCTACGTCAAGTAGATGAAGCCTGCAAGGAAATCAAAGAGAAGGAGAAGAAAGTGAACCTACTATTCATGACCATCGGCACCATGACGCTCAAAGGCCGTGACGAGACTAGCGAGGGTATTGACAGGAAATTCTCGCTGCACTATTACGCTCGCATGCGGTTCATCCAGAACCTCAACCCGCTCCTTGCAGCTGCCGGAAAGGATTCAGATCCGACCGCAAACCTCTCCAGGGTGGTCTCCGTCTACGATCCAGCCCTAGGGAAGAAGAGTATCCCCAATTTCTCCGACCTGTCCCTGAAGAACAATTTCTCGCTCGGTAATTGTGCCACTCATGGATCCGCAATGCAAAACTTTGCCATGGAGCGCTTCGCGAGAGAAAATCCCGCGACTTCCTATATACATGAGCAACCAGGTGTTGTAGAAACTTCGCTAGGAAAGAGCCCATTGTTCAAGGCGATGTATTTTTTCATGAAGCCTATGTTGGTGGGTAAGGCAGAGAGCGGAGAGAGGCATCTGTACGAATCAACTGCTGCGCGATATGCACCGAAATCAAAAGCAGATCAAGTAGAAAATGTCGCGCTGGGAGGTGACGATGTGAAAGGCAGCGGACACTATCACTTAAAGTATGATGGCGAGCCTAACGAGCCACATAGCAAGAAGGCGGCCAGTATGCGAGCTGACGGGGCAGAGAAGAAGATATGGGAGCATACGGAAGAGGTATTTAAGAAGATTTGTGAGGAAGGTGGCAAATACTAAATGGATGCGTTTGTTGCTATGTACTTATTCGCGGCTGTTATTTCGTTGCAAAGATACCTCTTACACCTCTTCATACAATTCATCATGATGTTCGCAAAACCTAGAATTCTTCATGTCCCCGTCTCTTCCACTGGATGAAAGTATGTAGCACATCCGACTTTCTTTGCAAAATCGTACACGTTCCATTGCGATATCATACAAAGACTTAAAAAGAGCAAATATCTGCGTCGGAACCCCATGGCAATCTCATGAACAATCTTGCTAGCCATCAAATACAATCTTATAGCTTATCCTCCACTTACCGGCATTCAAACTTCTTCGTTGAATTCCCCTCTTTCCTTCTCATTCTCATGCATCCGTCTCGCGGCATCAACATGCGCAGATACGATACTACTATTCCTACGAATCTCCTCTTTCTCGCGCTGAACGAATACCTCGGGGCGCTTCTCCGCAATTGCTTCCTTATCCGTGAAGACGAACAAGGGTGCATGACTGGCGAAGAAGCGATCGATATCCTCAAGACTTCGACCTGCTGTTTCAGGGTAGAAGAAATAGACTGCGGCATGATTAGGTCGGTGACTTTGTATATGTGGCATGCGGCTCACCAGTGGGAATGAAGGCAAAATTGAAGATTGTCCAGATAATGTAGAAACGCCATCGGAGATTCTCGATGCCAGGAGGCGTGACTTCGACCACTGATGAAAAGTAAGCGAGGTTCAGATAGATATAAGCATCTGGCTGGGCGAGTCGAACCCATAAAGTTGAATATCCAATTTGTTGCTGTGCCGAGGGCCGCGCCTTTTGTTCGCATAGCCAACGAATTGATCTCGGTAGGGTAGAGCTATTCACGTTAGCACTAGTTATGCATCGCTCCACCTACATACCCATGGGACACCCTGCCAGCCGATTCCGAAGAAGACATAATAGAGGAAGAAGAAGGCAATAGAGCCTTTGGCCCATTGCCTTCGCGTAGGATCGGAGATAGAGAGGTCCTCGTTATAACGAATGCAGATTGTAATAATCGTGTAGCAAAAACATTGCCCAGCTGCAGCGTACATCATCATCTTCCGACGCCCCCAGCGTTCGACATTGGGGATACCGATGAAGGAGAACAGGAGATAGGAGACTGAATTGCAGGCGGCTAGTAGACGTGCGAGATTGTTAGAGAGGCCAACGGAGGTGATCAGTACTGTGGGTAAGTAGTAAGATGTGACGTTGATGCCAGCTTCGAAATAGTCAGTACTCGGACAAAAATCCCGAATCAAACATGACTTTTACAGTGAGCAAAAACTTACAGAGCTGTTGCATAGCCTGAGAGCCCATACCAAGCAGGAGTCGCCTGACCGTATGCGTACCGCCTTGTCCTCCGGTGCGAGCACGCAACAGGTCTCGCCAACGCACTGCATTATCTTTCTCGTACTGTACTGCCCACTGAATGTCCTTTGATTCGGTGATGATGAATGGATCGTCCACATCGGTACCTTCGAGATCAGCAAGTATTTGCTCAGCTTTGTCAACCTGGCCTTTGGCAATCAGCCAACGAGGCGACTCGGGAAGCCACGGAACAGTTCCAAAGAGAATGAAGATGAAGAGAAATTGGAATGCGAGAGGCACTCTCCACGCCGCATCGCCACTGACGAATCTAGTCTCAATCAGCACGAGACTAGTAGTAAGTGTAATCAGACGTACGAGAACCCGTAAGTAACCCAATTGGACAAGGAAAATCCAGCAATATTCATAATCATCTCGATGACAATCAATTTACCTCGCCAGCTTGCTTTCGAAGTCTCGCCTTGCCAAACAGGAGCTAATTGTATGAGTGAGCGATCATACATGATACGGAACAGACTTACCTGTGGACGTGTTGATTCCGTTGCCAATTCCGGCAATGATTCTGTGAGGTTTAGCACTCATTCCTACCCTAGGAGTCATAGAAACTCACCTGCCGACAATCATTTGCGCAACACTATACGAGGCAATCTGAATGATGGCTCCAATGCTCAAGATTGTAGTACCAAGTAAGACACACTTCTTTCTACCAAGTGGCTCGCCGATGGCGCATACGCTAATGGCTCCGAAGAAGCAGCCGACGTCGTAGATGGCGGTAACGGTGGAGAGTAACGACGCATTGTTGTTCAGATTGAGCAAGTCGAGGAAATCAGGCGTGACTACAACTCCGCCTGTCCATTGTTAAGTGATGGCCCATTTAAATGAGAAGTGCACTGACCGAACACGCCCTGATCGTACCCAAACAGCGTCATATCTGTGGCACAAGCAACAGTGACCCAAAAAGTGAGCCATGCTCCTCTCATGCCAAAATAGGGCTGCATGCTTGCTAAGATTGTTGAGCCGTTTCAAAGGTACAGCTATTTGGGCTTGAACATCAAAGAGTACCGCAGTAATCTGGTAGACCTACTAACAGGTAAGAGCTACCGGTCTAGTTATAGCTACTCCTCACAAATTCTAGAGCTCGCAGATGAGCACAAGAGCTCCAGATGCTAGCGCTCGACCATCTATTCATCTCTCTCGCTATTGGTCAATCCGGATGATGATGAAGGAGGCTGCGGGTCTATGCATGCACCCCGCGCATCGCGATGCGCCATTTCGAACGGGCTATTCCGGCCGATCTGGGGCGTAACGTCGTGGTTGGGAAGCAAGGCCTTGTGACCGCTGACGTTGAGATGGCACTATGCCCATCTCTAGTGCTGATCTGCAATATCGGGAAGATTCTCGCGACTGGAATATGCGACTACTATCCCTACACCGAGATCTCGTCACACCTACAGCTGCTGTTGCGCTAATATTTGTCTTCCAAAGACCAATGAGACACATACTCGAAAAGGCAGTGAATTTGAAGTCTGCAAGGAAGCCCCAGCTTGGGCCAAGTTGTTGAACTATGCCGGGTCTAAGTTCTGCGTTCTTTTATCGGCACTGATGGCACAAATCGCCGCAGAGACATTGAATGGTTATACCAACATCATGTGACCTCTTATATAGATGTTTTAGTGTTGGAAACGGAGATGTTGGAACAAGCTTCGGTCACGCCTCGGGGCGAAATTGGCACCTGGCAGCTCCAGCATTAGCCAGCCAATCATAGCCATCAACCTCGACCCGTGGGTTCGTCTTCACGATTCACATTCCGACTTCAAGTCGTTTTCCCTCCCGCCATGGACACTATCCCACTTTAAATCGGGACATAAGAGATGCACCATGGGCGCCTTTTCTTCATCTCCTCCCTCGTTCTAGCCTGCACGGCCTTCACTCTCTTTCAATTGCTCAACGGCGACATGCATATTCGATCTATTATTACCCCGTCTTTCTGGCTTGCTATTGTAGCCGCGCAGGGTAGCACTGTAGATCTGAGATGGCACGCGCCAAAGAAAAGCTGGATTAATAGCCTCAATGAGGTGGTGAACGGAACGGGGACTCATGGCTTTATCTTCAATAGCTCTACTCTACCGGCCGGAACTAAATATGGTACTTATAATTGGTGCAATATGCCACATGTAAGACGAGAAGAGTACCCCAAACCTGACAAGGAATATACCCTAGAATATGTCGAAGTGTAAGTCTGCACATGTACTACCTACAAGAGGAATTTCTGACTGATAATTAATCCAAGTATCCATCGCCACCACAAGCGAACCCCATACGCTGCAAACACTTTTCCCAAGGAATCCTATGGATGGAGTTGCTCAGACTCTGGTCTGTTTACGTATGGCCAACCACTTAATCCTGCAGGCAACACCTCCTCCTCAACATACTGGTCCATTTATACCTCGGACACGAATCCCTTCCCTCCCGCCGGCTTCAATGGCACGTGTCAATTCCCTCAAATCACACGAGGAGGCCTCGACGACTCATGGCAGCATGGAAAAGACCTCTACGGGGTCTACCACGATCTTCTAGGCTTCCTTCCGAACCACCTAGATGACAAAGTATCGTTCCGAGTGACGAACAATGTCATCACGAGCCAAGTAGCCGGCATACTGACGAACGGCATGTTCAAGCCTTCCAAAAACGTTGCTCTGAACGTTCAACCCACCGGCGTCGACTCCCTCGAGCCCTCGTACACGTGCTCTGCAGCCTCCGCGCTGTACTCGTCCTACGGCGTAGGCAGCATATCCCCAGACTGGACCGCGCATCTCGAAGCCGCAAAGCCTCTCCTCGACTCTCTCGACGCCATCTCAGGAGTTGCAAAAGATTCCACAGACTGGCACAAGTCCTTCGACCACTACTACGACAACCTTTCTGCCCGCCAATGCCACGCCAAACCACTGCCGTGCAGCATAAATGACACGGAAAAGTGCGTGACGCAGGATCAAGCAGACGAAGTCTACAGATTGGGCCAGTATGAATACTCGTTTATACACCGCGACTCTCCTTCCTCTCTACAAGCCGCTGTGGGTTCGTACGGAGTCTTCCTCGCCGAATTAGCGCAGAACATTCGGGACCGCGTTTCCGACTCTTCCCCCGTCATTTACCGGCACAACGTGGCGCACGACGGAAGTGTGTCCCGGCTGCTGAGTATCCTACAGGTCGAGCAGATGGTCTGGGTGGGTATGGGAAGTGAGGTGGTCTTCGAGGTGTATACCAAGGGGGGATATGGGAAGAAGCGATATTTGAGGGTCTTGTGGGGAGGTCAGGTTTTGCAGAGTTCGAATCCGAGCTTGGGGCTGGTGGATATGCTGGATCTGGACGTGTTCTTGGCATATATTGATGGGTTGGTTGGGGAGAGGGCGGGGAAGGTTGTTGAATTTTGCGGTGCGTAAGGAATTGTCAAGTAAATTCACAACGAGGATATGGCTGCTGGATAAGGTTAGTATTTAGCATTTAATGAGAGAGACCTCCTTTCTATAACAGGTCGGTCCGATGTGGATAGGCAGACAGCATCTGGAAATTAGATATCTCAACCATTTTGGAATCGTGGCATTGCCATCGATTTGCTTCATCAATTATTGCTCTTAGGAATCTGTGACCGTATTATTGTCTGGTTTAACACCTCGACTGGGCAGCTCGTAGCATCTAAAAGCATAAGAGCTCGAAAGAATGTCTAAACAGGTACAAAAGCCTGCTTTAAGTTGTCATCTCTCTCCGACTGACCCTGGCTGGCATACCTAGAGATGGAGGTCTTGTCAGCGCATGTTTCGGTTCAAGTATTCGTATCCGGGTCTAACTTACCCTCCCTCGGCTTTGCACTCATCATCAAAATCTGGTACATCTCATCTCCAAAGGACTCCTGGATGCCATCTCTCGGGATCTTCCAAGATGTCCACATGCTGCCGTCATTGCTGACTTTGTCTAGCTCATCGAAAGCAGCCTTGACGTCGAACTCCCTCACGGTGAGAGCGAGGATGATCTTCATCTCAAGTGACGCTAGCTCTTGGCCGATGCAGTTGCGTGGGCCTTGTTCAAAGGGCCGATATCCATTCTTTTTCACCTTTTCGATGTTTTCGGGAAGGAAACGCTCGGGTCGGAAGTTGTCGGCATCAGGACCCCATGTGCGTCTGTCTCGATGGGTGTTGGCAATGAGCGGCCAAACCATCTATATCGATATGTCAGCAGTCGGTATCGAATAGTAATTGTAGACACTCACGAAGCCCTCTGTTGGAAGCATCTGTCCTGTGGCTGGGTCTTTCATGAAGTAGTCCTTTCTTCCCATTCGTACACCAGATGCGGGAGTCCACAGGCGCAAAGTCTCCTTGATGACTGCAGCGAGGTACACACACTTATTGATCAAGTACGGATTCTGTCTTAATTGCGCAGCGGCGCCGATGCCGGCACCGAAGACATCGTCAAGCTCTTGCCGTAGTCGAGCTTGTGCCTCGGGATGTTTTGTAAGCATATGGTAGAGATAGCATATCGTGGAAGCTGTCGTATCATGTCCAGCAAACAAGAGGGTGAGCATATTGTCAATAGCCATTCGTCTGAACTCATCGTCCATTCTTGCGATGGAAGAATCGATATCTTGACCGCTCTCTTTGAAGTATGCTTCTAGCGCGAGGTCGATACTTGTCTTCTTCCTCGCCTTCTTTGGAAGATTGGCGTCGCGAACCTTGAAGCGTTCATCAAGAATCTCGCCAATATATTGATCCATTTGACGCTTGTAGTACTTTTGGAATAGTGGACGCAGAGGATTTTTGCGGTGGAAAATGTTGTATGACTGTGTGTCGGGTACCCAGCTGAGAATGTTTCTCATTGCTTGGACTAGTCTATTCTCCGTTATCAAGGATTTGAAGTCGTAATCAAGAACAACTTTTCCAATGACATCGATAGTTGCTTTGGTGGCCTGGCTTTGTTAGCAGTCTCGGACTCCCGTATTTTGCTCAATGGATCATAAGCGATGGGCTGCATGAATCTTGTCACAGCAAGCGTGTGCATCAAGTTGGATCGACATACCTCTTCCTCCATTCGGAAGACTTCATTCCTTGAAGCATGCTGGTCGAGAATCTTCACAAAATTCTCCGTAATGTCGATAATGACTGGGACTTGATTGATAATATGCTGCAGGGAAAAGCCAGGGTTGAAGACAGATCTCCACTTCTTCCAGGCCGCACCTTCTGACAATAGGAGGTTCACTGGCCCTGTTATTGGTCCAACGTGTTCAGAATAGCTATCATGTTTTGGCAACCCTGCCATGGCGATATCGTATGAGACGTCTGGGTCAATGACGGCTACCATAGACAAGCTGACCGGAAATAAATCCAAATAGAAGACTGACGGAAGATCGTATTCTTTTGCTGCGTGATGGGGGTATGCATGTGGATGGACCAATTTCGGCAGTTTAGTAGTCACTTTTCCGAGGGATATCAAGTGGCCAAAAATGGGATGATGCGGAGGACCGGGCTGTAGGTGTTCAGCGGAGTCAAAAGCATGCGAGCTGGGTGGTGCCCACTAGGTTCCTGAATTTCCTCCGATGCCTGACTGCATTGACTAGGAATCTGGCGAACCAAAGGGCGCCTAGAAAGAGGACAGCCATGGCCGTGGGATGGTCTAAGAACCCCATTTTGGAAAGTGTGGGGAGGGTTGGAAGTTGCGACTGTGGATTAGATTGAAGAATAATCTGGCGATGCGAGCAGAGAGTCTCGGGGAGACATGGCATTGATGTTATACTAGAAGAGACCACCAAGGATCCGCCATGGCCGGAAGGATTGCGCCACTACATATTTGGTGTCTGCTCCTATAGTTAGCTCCTTCAAACATGGATGTTATTTTTTTGCTAGATACATCCGACAAGAGTTGAGAATGGTATTTATACGTGGATTATATACGTAGACGCATTCAGGACGTTCTCTTTACGTGTGGATACGACTAGAAGGTCAGGTTTTGGACTACATTTTGTTTTGAAGCATATTCCTAATCGGGTGGTATAATATTCTCGAATCGAGTGGTGAGATTACTAATCTCGATGGATTTGGGCTCATCACTTGGTGTATACGGTTTATACGCGCGTACACGGTAGATCCTGGGTATACTTTCCTTTACCCAACATAGGCCTACATTAAGCTACCCATTGCACTTGGAACGTGCTCAGATGTACCTAGGCAGCCATGTCTACATACATGGCAGCAATGTCGTGAACAGCAGGAAAGTTAGCAACACTTGTGTAGCTCGAGTGGGCTGTTGTGGTAATGGTCCATAATTGGATGTGCTGTGTTTGTTTGCGTGGCACATTCTGATTTAACAGTGGCCAAGAACCTCCTCTAGCGACAACAAAATCCCGGACACAGGCAACCCAGTCTTTGTTATTTCCTATCGATAATACTTTTGAGATTGACCCCTCTAGAAAATTCTACTCTTTTGAAGGTTCCAAGGCCCCGTGGATCTCTTTCATCTGAAAGAAAGTGTTCTATCATGGCACAATTGGATCACTCAGCATAATGCTAGAAATCCCTTTGTTCAGCACTTTCATTACTGTTAGACAATGTCCACCACATATGTTAGTATGCTAGTTTTCGAGGAATACAGAAGTGATCAGGGCCAATCACGAGCTGTCTGGGCCTCTTGGGAAAAGCAGCTCTCATTGCGGCCTGTGATTGGACAAGATGGAGGAATAACTGGCAACGCTGAAACAGAGAGGGTGGCACGGCGGGGACGGATATGTACAAGGTACGGAGAAATCGTCTATGCGTGACACCGACGGGCGGAGAGGCTCCATTCCTCGAGCAAACGAGGCGATCGTGTTCTAGCGAGAAGAGGCTAGCGGACCGCTCAGGCGCTGGGCAGCCCCTTTGCCTTGCATTCGCGGCTCCGTCCACGCGACGAGGGAGTCGTGGCCATGTCGGGGCGGGCTGGCAGCGTGTAACGGGGGTGACAGGAGGGCGGGATGGCGGGCTGGGGCGCGATGGGATCGTGGTGTTCCAGAAGAAATCGCCGTGGCCCTGTCGAGTGCCGCGGCGGCCGTTGGGCGGTTTCAATGTCGAATGGCACCGTGGCCGTGCGTGCTATCCCGGTCGCGTTGGCGCGCCCCTGAAGTTTTGCTCGTTTTGCTGTCTGTTGCGCTCCCTCAGCCTTCGTTCCACGAAAGCCAATTGTCGCCGCCCCGGATCTGGCTGCTGCTTCTCCTTCTCTCCACCCGTGTCCGAGCAGCGTCCTGGCGACCGTCCACGGCTGACCACCCCTCCCGCCCTCCGTCGCCCTCGACGTCCTGTCCGCGTCCCGCTGCCGGGCTTTGGGAGCTCGCGGCGCGTTTGCTGGCCGGCCTGCACTAGACTCGGCAGCCCTCTGTGCCTGCAGTAGTGCAACGAGCGCTGCCCACCTGTCGAGCTGCCGTACTATATGTGGTATGTCCAATTTCAAGGTCGAGCGCTAGCCACTCACCGCGGCCGCCCAGCTCGAGCAGCGCGTCTTAACAAGACTGACCCAGCAACTCGCAGCAGCTCCGACGCAGCGCCCCCTTCAATCTTACGCTCCCCTTCGCCGGCGCCTCTCGTCGACAAGTCTGCCGCAGACATAGGGCTGGCTCCAACCCGAAGCCCGCGCTCATCCAACCCAGCCGCTCGCTGTCCTTCTCCTTTCCCAGATTACGCGCGCCGTCTCCGCACGCCTAGATAACGTGACGCTGCGCCCTCCGCCCGTCATGGCCACCACCACTCCCACCAAGCCGACACAGCTCGCGCCCGTCGACGGCTCCCCCGAGAACACGGCACTGCCGCAGATTGCACACTCCAACGGCAACAGCCAACAGCAGCAAGGTCCCCGGCGCACCAGCTTCGGCTTCCTGAGGCGGAAGAGCTCCAGTGAAACTCGCGGCGGACAACGCAGCGCCTCCGGGGGCAAGATGAGTAAGAAGCAGAAGGCACTTGCCCAGGAGGAGGCCCTGCGTAGACAGCGCGAGGCCGCGATGCTTCCCAAGCAGCCTCCCCGCCTTCCCACCCACTCGCCGTTACCCCAGATCGACCACTTTGGCGGCGAAGCAGCCCGTCCAGATTCGTTTGCCATCGTCTCCAACAAGGCCGCCGCCCACAATCAGAACTTCAGTCGCCCGTCGGGAGAGTACAGCATGCCGCCCAATACCGGTTTCGCTCCTGCGCCGCCTGTGCCTGGAAGCTCGCCGTCGTACATGGACTACGATCCCTATCCGAGGACCGAGAGCATGACGCATCGCGGCCGCTACAGCTACGCCAGCAGCGCCATCAGCTCGATCAACAGCCCTCGCCGAGTGAGGCGGAGGAAGGACCCGACTCCGTTCAAGTACGTTCTATACTTTCACTTCCCTCCGTGTCCCCACACTAATCATTTCCTAGTATTCTCGTCATTGGCACCAAGGGCTCGGGCAAGTCGTCTTTCATCGAGTTCCTCCGCACTGCCCTCGCGTTGCCGGCGAAGAAGCGCCCCCACACGCCGTCTCCGCCGCCATCAGCAGTCTCCCCCGACTCTCCCTTCACTTCCCAGTATTTGGAAACAGAAGTAGACAATGAGCGTGTTGGCGTCACACTGTGGGATTCCCAGGGCTTGGAGAAAAGCATCGTCGACTTTCAGCTGCCAGTGATCACTGCCTTCCTCGAGTCCAAGTTTGAGGACACATTCGCTGAGGAGCAGAAGGTTGTGCGTGCGCCGGGCGTTCGCGACACCCACATCCACTGCGCTTTTTTGATTTTGGACCCTGCTCGCCTTGACGCTAACATCGCCGAGTCGAAGAAGAAGTCGAACCAAGTCTTTGGCGGCTTGGATGAGGCTCTAGATCTTCCGGTGCTTCGTGAGCTGCAGCCCAAGACAACGGTCATTCCCGTCATTAGCAAGGCAGACACTATCACTACCGCGCACATGCGTCACCTGAAGAAGATGGTGTGGGACACTCTGAAGCGCGCAAAGTTGGACCCATTGGAGGCGCTCCATCTCGATGAAGAGGACGAAGAGGATGAAGACCGACTTGATGAGCGAGATGAGGATGAGTACCTTCATTCAGACAGCGAGGGCAAGTCCGATGTCCTTAATAAGATACTTGATCGATCTTCATCAGAGGCTGGCTCTGTTGCTTCCTCGCACCGCTCTGGCTCGCAATCGCCGCCAACTTCTCCACCAAGTGCGAAAAAGAACCACGCGCGGAAACCGTCGGCCATGTCCGCCTCCATCCAAAAAGAAGACGCAGAGACTCCTTACCTTCCTCTAAGCATCATTTCTCCCGATCCGTACGAGCCCGAGGTCATCGGCCGCAAGTTCCCATGGGGCTTTGCAGACCCATACAATGCAGAACATTGTGACTTTGTGCGGTTGAGGGAGAGCGTCTTCAGTGAATGGCGCGCTGAGCTTCGCGAGGCAAGCCGAGAGCAGTGGTACGAAGGCTGGAGGACGCAAAGACTACAAAAAGCACCTGCGAAGAGGAGAGTCATGACATCGGATGGACTTGCTAGCAAGCAACTTTCAGTTCCCTCTGCTAATGGCCGCGCCGCGAGTGCAGGTCGCGAATATCGCCAGCACCGAAGCACGCCCTACTAATCAAAGCGACAGCCCTCCGGCCGTGGCAGAGACGACATCTGGGAATCTGTGCGCCACTACTCTCCTCCTACGACCACCCTATCTCAGCGAACCTGACATACTCCAAAAAGATCTCATTCTCGCGGTACAAATTACTGGATAGCACCTTGTGAGGACGCATCTGGAGGTTTGAAAAGCCACGATGCTGGGCCCAGCTTTCCTTCTTGTATCCTCTATGTATCCACCTAATTCTCTTCACACCGCATACTCTTCTCCTATGTCGTTCGCCACCCACATATCCCCAATTTCTCTTATCCCATCGAGTATCTACTTCTAGTTTGCTTCAAAGCTGCGCATACCCCATTTCTTTTCTCTCTACGTTTATGTTACGCCGGTTCGGACTTTGCTCCTTGGAAGGCCCCGGGGTGCTAAAAGGATGGCTTGGGATGGACTGGTCACATATCCCCTTTTTCTACGCTGAGCGTAATCTTCGTTCTTCACGGCTGATAGTTCCGGTTGCTAGTGAGAGAGGGGAGGAGGGGGCGATGGCTTGAGTGGATTGCGTGAAATGTCATGTTCGGATATGTAGATATACCTTGACACGATGCCTTGGCTTTTTGCTTTGCTAATGCATACCCTATTAGACTGAGAAAAATTATTTCGCCTTCAGCGTGCCCTTTTTTTTTTCCATCAATCTCGCCTGTGCTTCCCCCGTGCCCATCTACAAGTCCCGTTGGTTCAACTTCGCTCTTTCCTTAGCCTCGGACTACTTACAACCGCCTAGCACTCTCCCCCATCAGCCCAACCCAACCCTCAATCCAACTTCCTCCCTTCCTCTCTTCCCCCCTTTTTTTTTCCCCCTCATTTCCTTTCCAAGAAACAATCCGCTCTCGTAGACAAACATAGAAACATTCCCGTTTCCCGTTTCCCCTCGCTAACCGAAAATATACGACTGCAGGCTCACCCGACATGCATGATTACACCCCTGTGCATGCATATTGGGAGAGAGCTCGTCTGCATGCAAGGCAAAGGCAAGGCAAGGCAAGGCAAGCAAGTAAGCTGTATTCGCGCTAACGCGGTATCACGTGGTTCAAAATTGGATTTATTTGATGTTTTTTTTAGCGGGCGAGTTGGTTCGGGGGGAGTTGTGGTGTGGTTTTGTGTGCAATCTGGAGAATTGTTACTTGCTGCCATTTTGGTGGGTTTGATTGGCGCTTTTGCAGGTTTGGGGTTGTGTGGGTGATGTAGATGTGTCTACGCTGACGGCCTTGGTGGGTTCATTTCATGGCAGGTCTAACTTGTGGAGAGCTTTGTCATTTGTACGGGCATTAGCGGCCCTCTTAGTAATGTACCATCTTAGACCATCATCTTTACTACTACTGTAGTCTATACTATAACAGGCCCATTGTACGCAACGCACCATCATAGAGGATCTTCTTTCGGTGGGATTATCTCATCCCAATCTAACCGTTGAAAGGAAAACCAAGCGATAACGCTGGTTGGGGTATATAGACAAAAAAAGAAAGTCAATACCAAAGTTGTAGCCATGTATGCAACGCTATGCAGCCAGAGGAAAGTATGTGCTCAATGTATCAGGATAGAAGACGCCACGCTATGCACCGAAATGCGGAATATTTTGCCTCCAAAAGAAGGCTGAGCGAGTCGTATCCAGTATCGAAAAAGACTTCTGCGTTTCGTGTTGTTCGTAGGTATCAAACTGCTCAGGAGACCGGTTAACCAACAACCTGGGTATATGGAGCTAAGGAACTAGACTCGCTAATCGGGCTTTCCATGTCGTTATTCTCTGGCCAGTCTTCGTGAGGCAGTCGTCCATTCAATGTAGTACCGTGCTGGCTCTCCCAGTCTTTCCTCCACATCTCGAATTTCAGGTCCCATCTCTGCATGACCCGCTTTCTTCTCGCCTGAATAAGAGCATCCAGGCGACTCGAATCCTTGACGTGTTGCAGGTCTTCTGCTCGTTTCTCTTTCTCGCACTCTGCGTCCAATTGCTGCAATTCAGTCTGTTGCTTCTGCAGCTTGACTTTAGCGTATCGCTCTTGCTTTGCCCTAAGGACGTTAATGGCACTCTCGTGCTTAGCGGGCAACTTGGATTGCGTCAGCCATTGTCGTTCGAGCTTGTTGCGATCCTCGTCTGTGACCGCATGCGGTAACTCCGTGGAGGTAGGATTCGATCCTAAACAATAGGCCTCCATGTACTTCAAAGCCGTAGCGACATTTTGGGTTTCCTGGGCATGGGCCGTGCGAAGGTCGTGTTCTGCAACAATTTGGGATTCGTCTAAACGCTCGAGTTCAAGCGCGTGCTGCAGAGCATAAGTAAGCTGATGTGAGGTCATCCACGTGCGCAACTTACCTGTTTCGTCCGTTCAGTCTTGGTAGTTTCCAATTGGGATGAAAGCCGCTGGAGCGACCATTGGTGATGCGCTGATAAGGCCTTCCGTTGGTTTGATTCGAACAATGAAACACGCTGTAACTGCGCTCTTTGCTCCGCCTTCAAACTCTTGAATGCTTCATTGGCAAGGGCTAGTTCGAGGCTCCTCTCATCTTCGTCATTCGTTTCTGGTTCTTCTGTGAGAGGAACAGACGTTATAGATGGTGTCGGAGGCAACGGAGCATTCAAACGGCGGGGAAGGTCGATGGATGACATGCCGTCTTCGCTATAACCTGAGTCGCGGAGAGATCTTAAATCCGGAGATTGCAAAGGAGAATTAGTCACGACGTCCACCTCTTCGCCAGTCAACACTAGTTCCAACACCTCCCGTGGTAAAGGCTGTCCGCAACATGCCGGTACCGCATGCTCTTTCCCGTCTAATGCTTCTTGTATGTGTACCCGGATTGCGTATTTGGAAAGCGAGTGGCCGCATTCAAGCTTTTGGGTCTGTGGCTTGACGTGATGTCCGTGGTGTGACCGAGAAGGGCAGGTGCTGATCAAACTAGTCAGCGCATTGTTTCAAACAAATAGTCAGCCCACATACCTCGAGTCTTTCCTGAACATAGAGAAGAGCCCTGAGCCTCGCCTATGCTTTCGAGTTGTAGGTTTCCGAGCTGCGGAGGAGTTGGAGAAGACTGAATTGGTCCCCGAATATGTAGAGGAGGAATGTCTATGTCGGACGCCAGGTCGGAAGCGATTCATGACCGTTTCATAGCTATCTAGAGAGAGCGAGGCTCTGGCGAGCGGCGGAGCTGTTCGCTGAATTGGTGACTGCTCAAGATTCGGATAGTCCCGAGAAGTACGAGATGGTTGTGATGTAAATCCTGTGGACTGGGTTTCCCGTGAATGTATTGACATAGAGCTCCTGTGCCCGCTGTGGAGAGATGCTGCGGACAACGACGTCGAGGTGTTGTGGGTATCGGCGCAAAGGTAGCGATAGGGATCTTCAATACCGGACTCGCGGGCGGTTATGACAAGCTTAGCATCCACATCGTCTTCACTGTCTGTTACTGGCAGCAGCAACGCTTCAGAAAGGTATGTAGCATCGTCAAATATGGGTGCGGTCGTGAGGTCGGCGAAGTAGTCGCCAGGGTCCGGCATAGCGCTAGAGCACTCATGAGAATGATGTCAACAACGGTCCTGGAAGCGACATGCGGCTGCGCGGGGCTATGAGTCTTGAATCAAAGAGCGACCGTACTCAGAGGGTGGACTGGTGTTGGGAGCAGACGCTCGATGGAACCGCATGCGGATCATGTGGTGTTGAAAAGGTTGGCGGGCGGTGAAGAAGGATAGAACAACAGCGGGCCACATCCCGGCAGCGCATTCTCCCCCCACACCATGGTTGTCGCTATCCGACCAACTGATTGGCGATGACGGCGACACTGCAGAGGTGCCGCAAAAGGGCCCTGGCGCAATTGCCTGGGCGTACCCAAACCCAATGAGCTTGCCGCGGCTGCCAGGGCTGTCATTACATTTGACCATCGGTCCATCATTTCGCCCTTAAAACGAAACAAACCACAGTGTTCTCTAGCGCTGGCAACACCCGCAACTCTCTCGCTGTGCTCACTGCTCGACGTAGCGCCCGCTGGCGCACTCCCTCGCACGGCCGGCCTGGACATACTGTAGCGCCCATGTCCCCAGGTCCCCTCCCGGTGACGCCTCGTCCCGTCTTCGGCCGAATGCTTGCACCTCTCTCGTGACCTCGATAGCACTGATATCGACCCATGCACTAAACCCAGCCTGCATCCGACTGCATGCCCAACTCCTGTCATCCGGGAAGAGCTACGAAGGGTCATGTTCACCGCTCCAGCTTATGATTCAGGCCCGTCTGGCCTGTCGCCGCCCTGGCATGCTGCCAGCCGTGCATGTCCGCAATAGTCCGACACCATGGGAGTACAACTGACTACAAAACAGCCGTCGTTGATCTGCAGTTTCAATCGACGTCAACACATTATGTGGAAATAAGAGAGCCTCCCTGGAAATGAGCATCGGGTCATGCAGGCCTTGCGTGGGTATCCTGGCATTCCCGCGCTCGGCCTTGCGCGCGTTGTAACTTTCATCCGAAGTAAACGTCCCAGTGCGCAAGATAGACTAGGGGCAGCATTTCTATTTGATCAACGATGATCATTGCAAACTTGTGCCTCCAATTCCGGTAAAAGTGCCATTATCGTCCTCCGTGGACTCCTCTGTCCACGGCGGTCAACCTTCCTACAGAAAAGCTACGCCAATCCGACCATGCAAGGGCAACATGTTGGGTTTCAAAGGTTCCACCGCAGCTCTAGGATCGGCTTCCAACAGAGACATCAATATAGAAATCCTCCGTGCCACAACCACTCCCCAACGTTCTCGTCCGTCCCTGTGCATTGTCGAATTATTCCGAATTCAAGCCATCAAGACCACGTCGAGTGTGAGAAGTGGGTCGTGTGCAAGTAAGATTGATCGTCAATTACTTAAAAAGGCGTAGAATTTAGCGAAGAGGCTCTGAATGTCGCACATCGCTGTAATGCAGCCAAGACATGGAGCTCGCTTGACTTTGTAGGTTCGGGAATGCATATGATTCAGATGCACTGCCGCAAGCGTCTTACTTGTGTATAGATGTCGGTTGTACGGTCGTTGCCATGGAGAGAATCAGGTTGAGATGTAAGCTGTTTGACCATCAGGTACTTAATCACGCACAGTTCAAGATATGAGATGAAGACGTAGAGACGGTGTCTGCTTGATAAGATGAAGACAAGGTCTATTAAAAGAAGTACTGGCCCTGCTCATGCTCGCCAAGGCCTTGGTCAATACATGCAAAAGAAATGAGCTAGTGGTACAAATACAAAGGAAATGAGTATGCAACGGGGTGCCTCCCTTATATGGAGGACTCAACGATATGAAAGGAGAACCAGGCCGAGCTGGCGTAAATCTTTCGTCTTTCCGCTAACGCCGTGAAATCACGCCAATGCTTCGCAGTGAAGCTGTCTATCCGGCAATAAGCACCCAGAGAAGGAAAACTATTCTAGATTAGCATGGCTCATAAACAGCAGACAACATAGACTTACAAATCATTAAAACACCAAACATCTTCGCAACGAGCCATCGATTGCCTTGCACCCGGCTCCAGTACTTCATTAGTTCGCGCTGTGCGCCCTCAACGTTGTCGACAACGTCCTCTGTGTTGGCGTCGATGCGTTGGATCTGCTCGCCCTGTTCGGATACCATCTGTGCAAGTTGGCTGAAGATGCCGCCTAATTCTGAAATGGTACTTTCTATGGACTCGATAGCATTCCCTCGCTGCTGAATATATGAATTCGGAGCCTGCGCTTCTTCCATCAAAAGAAGCTGGGCGTCTGACTGGGTCCCACCGCGCGTTAAAGCCGAAGACCCGGATGGATCTAATGAAAGTAGATCTTGCTGAGCAGCATTGGTAGTGGTGAAGCCTCCGGGCGACCGACCTCGTTGCGGTGTTTGATAAAGAGGTGAGTCTGTCCTGCCGGGCTCCAAGGTTGTCTGCGAATGAGAAGCGGCGCTTGATAGGAATTGTTCTGTTCGCGATCGCGACGCCTGCATGTTCTTGGTTCGGACCTCTAGCACGTCCTTGAAACTACCGCCGACATTCTGCAATTTGTCCTTCAACATGACAACCACTTGATGGTTGTGCTCCCCCTCTTGATCAGCGCCAGGCTTAGCTTTGGGGTGCTGTTTTGTCGTCAAGGACTGGAGTCCCTGGATCTGCCGCGATAGTTGAGCCATGTCCTGCTTGATGACGAAAGTGAGTTCGTCAATCTCCACAGGCCGGTCGTCAAAGAGAGTCTTCCTCCGCGCCAGCTGCGAAAGGCGCTCCAGCTTTGCCATTGTGCCTGAAATGCCGCGCGCAACTTCTCTGGCGCTGCGCTGGAACTCGGAGTGCTTGCGCTGTGCCGCTGTGCCATTTGCCTCGGCCTTTTGCTGCGCGGATAGGAGAGACTGCCGCTGTGAGCCCGATTTCGACTGTGCCTGTCGTCGCTGCGCCTGGACGAGAATTGATCGGAACTCGTCCGTACGATCTTGTATTGAGACGGCCATGAGGGGCGACGTCTGGCGGGCTTTGGGTTGTGAGCCGTCAGCCGCTGTTCGTTCTAAGTTCCGGTACGCGGAGTTGACCTGGTCTTCAGGGCTGCCTTTTAGGCCCGAAGGCTACACCGGGCGAACGTGATGCGATATGCGGGCAAAGTGTCAGGATCTCGGGTTGAAATTGGGAGGGCAGACGGGCGGAGGAGCGGTTGCGAACGGAGAGTCGACGTTGGCTTGGTGCGTGGTCGGTCCGCTTCCGGGACGCTTGGCTTCCAGCTTCTGGCTTCGAGGAAAGCCGCAGACTTTCACAGAGCGGACATTCGTGGTGAGTGGATGCGGGGCTGGGCTGTACAAGTAGTACTTGTAGAAAGTGTCGTGGCGAGGACCAAAATAGCATTAATGGACAGGAGGCTTCCACAACGTGGTCCGTTCATTCACGCATCATCTTACGGCTGTGGCGAGAACGTGTGGCTGGTGAAGCAGGTTGGCAGCCGGCATGCGACGTCAACCTGGGGCTGCTGTCTTTGCTTGTACAATTAGTCTGCGCCTAGCATTCAGTATCTTTTCTAGTCTTCTGGCGAGAGAGTTTCTTGTTCATCACTCTTACTACTGATCTTCACGCGTCGAGGACGTGCGTCGTGTTCCTTGATTCCTCTGGCGGGCGGCTCGGGCATTCCACCACTGCCGCTGCGCAGCCTTGCTCACCTCCAACGCACCCGTCTTATTACCTCATATCGCAACGACACACGCACCCCCCTTCTTTTCCTCTTCGACCTACACATTCATCTGACCAACGCGCTACCCCCGGCGCGCCGCATCGGTTCGCGACAGCCCTCCTGCACCTTGCTCAGCAGCCGCGGCGCTTCTGCGGGTCATGGTGCTGCATAGCTCTTCGCGGTGATCCTCGAGTCCGTTCGACGCCATGTCTGGCCCGTATCGATTCACACATGATTCGACTAGGTCGCCGCTGTATGATGCCCTCTACATCCAATGCAAATCATGTCCTAACCTGTTTCAGCGACCGGCGACCTCAGAACCTCGCGCCCGCCCAACCCGGCCAGCCCGTATCCTTTAAAACCAATGTTAATCGTATGAAGACGAAGAAATGGGTCGAGGCGAAGAAGAACGCATATGACGGCGATGACTGGGGGGACGTGGACGAGTACGACGAGTATGTAATGCCAGGGAGGGGAACTTGTCTGCTCTCAGTATGCAATACGCGAGATGCAGCATACCTTCTTTTTCCGGTTTTATCTACAATATGCTGTTCTGCACTTCAAGGAGAATGCTAACGTAGATCTCACGAACAGGTATGGTGCTGAGCAAGCACCGTATCCGGAGCCGGCCCTACCACGAGGATACGATCAGCGTTACGATCAACCGTCGAGAAGCTTCACGGATCCCCAGCGGTACGTATACACATAAAGAAGTATCCCCATCCCCGTCAACTTTGGGCAAGCCAAGTCCTGGAGAAAGCTTAGAGTCTATTCCCTCTACACATCACGTTGACATGGGACAATAATTACGGCATGTGCTAATTTGTTCATGTGAACAGGCAAGGACCACCACAGCCAGGGCGTAGAAACTCTTTCGAGGCGGGCGACGAACATCGGGCATTCTCTGCATCGTTGGCGCAGCCCCCGGCGCAACAGCCGTATGGAAACCAACCGCCATATGAGAACCAGCCACCGTACGGAGCCTCTGGGCAAGCAACTAGCAACATACATCCTGCACTTAGACAAGCGAGCGGAACAGAATCAGACATCAGTGACACCCCACAACATCGAAGGGACTTCAGTCCGTCTGCAATGCCTCCTCCGCTCCAGACGAGAGCGTCGCCCGCGCCCGGAAGCAACACAGCTTCACCTGTAAGCCAATTTCCTCCACGCAAAAGCAGCATAGGCCAGTCAGAGTCACCATCGGCCTTGTCTCCCCGAGAGCGTGCGCCGAGCAACCCGACGAAGCCACTTCCCTTCATAAGGCCCGCCGACATCTATAAGCGTGTTGAGGAGGAGCGCCAGAGGGAGCGCGCATCATTGGACTCGACTCGTCCAAGCCTCGATGAACTAACCTCGCCTCATGGTCTACAAGAACGGCCTAGCTCAGAGAGCCTGGGAAGGGGCCCTGAAGCAGGGAGGTCGCTTCAACCGCTGGAGACTGTCGCGGAGCGCAGGAGCGAGTACCTGCCCGACTTCACGCCAAATTCACAAGGGCAGGTCAGACCTGCACCACAACCGGATACCAGCCGAACAACTTCGCCGCCGTCGCTCCCCCAACCAGAAGGCATCGCAGCCTTCAACAGCGACTTCTGGTCTAGCGGGCCGCAGCAACAGACTCCTGCAACTGGTCAACTCCCAGCTGCATCTCCGCCCGATACACAGGGTTTCCGCACTGTTGTAGACCAGGCCTTCACTCGTTCTGACGACCAACGATCCGTCCCACCTACTCCAATTTCCAAGTCTGGAGACTCTGTAGTCTCAAGGAGCAATACTGCTAGCACTTCTGGAATCAGTCCGATCATGAGTCGGGTCCCAAGCTCGGCTACGTCAGCTCTCAAGGCTCGGAACCAGGCAGGCGGTGATGGTAGTACACCCGTAATTGCTGAAGAGACAAGTGAAATGAACACGCCTGTCTCCCGGCCAGGCTCCGCGGCCATGCTTGGTGGCATTGGCGCTCATCAGATTCCACGGAAGCCTTCCCCAAGCCATTCGCGCAACGTGTCTAGCTCATCGATCCCCAGGACTGGGTTGGCCACTCCTAGTCCTCACGATAGTCCCGCGCGGTCTCCTGCGATTGAGCCCCAGAAGCAACTCCCAGAGCCAGAATCTGCTGATGTGATGGAAGGCGGCTTAACTGGACCATCCCCCACATACGCTACCCGCGAAGCCGACATTGCGACCGCCATGAAGATGAGCTCAGACAATGCTCCGCCTGGACTTAGTGAAGCAGAAAAGCAGTCTCAAACAGCATTTCTAGAATCTCACAATGCGCAGTCTCCAATTGATGAGGCCGTTTCCGGCGCCCGCTCGGAATCTCCCAGCAAAGGTCGTGTACAAGAACTGGCTGGGAAATTTGGAGATGTCTCTCACTCGCGGCGCGGCTCTACCCAATCCAATGGGTCAAGGAACAGCATGCAATCATGGGAGAAGAGCCAAGACAACTCACGCCCGTCCTCTCCTACTAAGCCCGCGAGCCCATCCAAAGAGACGCTTGGTACAAGACCCGCTGCCGGCCGCGAAGTCAGCTTCAGACCACAACTTCCAGGGCAATGGGAGTCTTATGCGACAACGGCGGCTACTCCCTCCGATCATGGAAAAGAGCTCGGGAGTGACAACGGCTACATTCCAGAAGATAAAGTTTCTTCGCCGCTTGAGGAGACCGATCTAACACCCACCACCGCAAGACACCCGGTTTCGCAAACAGAGCCGTCAAAATCGAGCGGCGACCCACTCGCAGCTTTGAAAGCGGCAGGCGCTGCAATGGGCGAAGCCCTTCAGGCATCTGTTGGGCGCCACTCATCACAGGGCGAAGAGAAGACACCAGATCATACTCACGGTGATGTGCTGCCTCGACCGCTGCAGCTAGATCGGACAGCATCGTCAGTCTCAAGTATACCACCGACGCCACCAGCCAAAGATTCCCCAGAGTCCGAGGAAATACCTCCTCCGCCTCCGCTGAAAGAGAGAAGCCCAGAACCACGTTCACCCTCGGCACAGCCAGCGAGTGCTGAGAGGCCAATGTTCGTGCCGCAACTCAGTACTGCTACATCCGCAGATGATCAAGAGAGCGACAGACTGCGGAAGGAGATAGTGGCCAGCCTGAGCCCGAGTCCCAACCGAGCTTCGCTCTCACCTGGTAATGCACCCGTCGACCGCGCGAGTTCCATATTCCCAAGTGAATATGACAGTTATTGGGCTGATGGAGATCGTACCACGCCTCGACCTTCGCATGATGCTGCTCGCAATTCCCAACATGCTCATGCTGGTACGGAGCAATCCCCTGTAGCGACCAAGACAGCCGCAGAACTTCTGCCAGAAGCAGCAATGCCTTCTCTTCTCACACGTTTCAGTTGGGAAGATCACGGCTCTAATCTGATGACATCGGACGGCCAGGCGTCAGGCGGCGCCGCACCTCTATCTAGCAAAGTATGTCCACTCTATTCTATCTACCTCCAGGATATGATGCATTAGCATCAGCTCGAGTCTCCCGAAGTTAT
Organism: Periconia sp. TS-2; assembly: GCA_030378425.1. Lineage (NCBI taxonomy): Eukaryota > Fungi > Ascomycota > Dothideomycetes > Pleosporales > Periconiaceae > Periconia > Periconia sp. TS-2. Next base: position 434,830 of record JASNQO010000016.1, on the reverse strand, counting down.
TGCGACATACCTTTAACATTCCGCTAACATACACGTCTAGTCTAATGTGCCCAAGAGCTCAGAACAAGAAGAGAAGATCCCTTCTCCTGCCGTCGAACAGGCTGCGAAAGAGGACCGCGATCGGCCGTTAGAAGGGATTGCAGAGCCCTACTTCGGTCCCGTTCACAGCATTGCAAGCCCGACTGCTGAGACTGATTTGAAAGCTCACGCACCAACTCCCCCACCGGAAGCCGCAGAAGCAGCCGCAAGCCCAACGCAGCCTGAAGCTACCCGAACAATCTCACCGATCTCAGGACTCCACGTTGTCAACTTCGCTGCACATCCGGAAGCAGTGGACATGCCTCCTCGTCTCAGTAGAGAAGTGTCTCCCATTTCGCCACCCCTTACAAGTCAGGACACACCAATCTTAGCCCACGAGCAGAAGTCGGCAGAACCACCAACCGTGGCGTCACCGGTCGAAAAATCAATTCCGGAGCCACCCGCTGAAGCTGGGGTACGTATATCATCCGACATACCTCAAAATCTTCGCATTACATTAATTTATACCACTACCCGCTCCTAGTCATTGTCCTTAGCTAACGTCCTCTCTCAGACTGAGGCTCCTATTCAGGAGCATACGCCTAAATCGCCCACGACTGACAAGCCTCTTGGATTTCGAGATATTGCGACAATGAAATCCCCATCCGAGCGCATAGCCACGTATAACAAGACTCGCGAGTACTGGGCTCAAGCTGATCACGGACTCAACGATTGGGTGGCTTCTGCAGTGAGCGCAAATCCGGAGCTCGCAACGCAATCGTTTCCCCCGGCACGACCGGCCCTAGCTACTTCTGGGACCACCCGACACAAAGCTACCGGGTCCATATCCTTGTTTGGGAAGCACGTTGGCTCAAGCAGTCATCAAGTCGGCCAGACTACTCCATCGTCATCCCAATCTCCTATGATGTCCAACTCAGGTCCATCCTATTCCGGCAGCGGGAAGAGCGCCAGCCACCAAATGCAAACTAAAGGGAAAGACCTTCTGCACACTGCGGGCGTCCTCAGCGGCAAAGGCATGACAGGTGCGAAGGGGTTGTTCGCTAAAGGCAAGAGCCGCTTCAAGAGTGATAAGGTAGATAAATAATTTCCTCCTCTTCTCTCTTTTCCCTGGTCTCCTTCCGACATGGCCGGCGAATGCGTCGTCCAGCCGATCACGTCATTCGACGGCATGTCCTCGCGGAGCTGTGACCCTTGATGACAATCATGGAGCACGCTTTCAACGAGAAACGGAAAATCCCCCTCATCGTCCCAATTGGCAACGAAGCCAGGGTACAACATTTTTCTTCTTCCGAGCTGGCAGATGGACTACGACAGATGGTTGGACGTCTGAAGAGGCATCTGGTTTGGTTAACTTTCGAAGCCCCGGCGTTTTGTCCACTCATTCCTGTCACATTTTGACATATCGGCCCTGATTTTCTTCTTTATGTGCTCAGCAAATCTTGTGTAGAATTAGGGCCATTATGATCTTTCCATAATTATGCAAATGTTAATCCTACCGTCTCCTTTCTTGCAGACCGCTAGATACGTGTATTGATTGTGATGTCTAGGCCTCCCAATCGGAAAGCTCGTCACGAGCGGCGTCTGAGGAGCCCGAGTGGGTCACGACGGTTACACCGCGAATGTCGATGGAAACGACCGACACGACCAGAGAAGAGAAGAAGAAGCGCCGCTTCTCGTCTCCATTCCACCGTTCGAGTCGATCGAGATCACGCCCCAACAGCATCGCTCTTCCCAGCAACACACAGGTGTCGTACGATACGGATACAAGCAAGCAAACGCCTTCGCACGAGACGCCGTCGCGTTCAGGTAGCCGCCCGCATTCCTTCCATGCACCCGATGCGTGGAATGCTATACCTGACCCGCGATCTCCCACCCCTCCCAATGGTGGTCTTGAACCGCCGGAGCGACTTGGCATTCTCCCTTCGCCGGCGAAGAGTCAATTCTCCCTCCTTCCTCGGGAGCAGGACAGCGATGTACCGCCTGTTCCACCTATTCCGGCGGGTATGGGAGAAGTGCAGAGGGGCAGGACAAGCCATGACAGTTCCAGACATAGGTTGCTGCAGTCTGTTATACGTCACTCGACGCCCCCTGCGATGGAGACGGTGAAGAGTCCTGACACACATGGTTTCGCCGAACCGTTTGCCCCGAGCCACAGATGGACTCCAGCCCACGAGACGGCGGCACTTCGCGAGTCGCCTGTTCTTGGGCAGCCGCCGAGTTCGGGCCAGGAACATTCTCACGAGGATACAGTAGCGGGACATGACATGGGACAGACTCAGGAATTCAATGCTAAAGGCCAGGACGAGGTGCCTATACTAAGATTTGATGCACGATCAGGCACCTATGTCGCGCCGCAAGCACAGCAGGCTGGACAGGATGGAGACGATGAAGAGGAACATGCTCTGGGACTGAACCATGGCCCAATCTTGTCACAGCCGCCTTTTCGTCCCGTTTCCGACATGTCGGCTCCCACGTCGGCCAGCGGCTCTCACGCCGGCGAGCTGTCGCCAGTCATGGGGGAAGGTCGCTTAACGAGCGGCGAACACGAGCATTCACCTGACGGCAACATTGCACCCAAACGTGACACTTTGCTGCCGAAGCCGCAACTTTCCTTGGGCGACGTGAGCCCTATGCTGCCACCCTCGAAGCCCGCGGTAGGAAGCCCCAACGACAACCCATTGACGCCTGCAGCCAGCGGGACGGGTGGGCAGGGCGATGGCCGGCCGGCATACGAGACGGAGCTCATCGGCGGCGATGTGTCTCCCATCTCGTCGCGCCTGGCCGACGACGACGACGAGAGGACGCCGACAAGAGCAACCCATCAGAGTTCGAACGAGCCCGCGGCAGCAGCGTCGGGCGAACTCATGGTCAGAGTGATTGAGCCGTCGTCGCCGCAGTACGACGAGGCAACCCCGCGTGCGGCTCAGCCCCCGCCAGCTCCCACGGCCCAGGGCCTGAGCGCGTCGCGATACCAGGTCGTGCACGCCGTCCAGTATGTGCCGTCGCAGTCGCAGTCGTCGTTTGAGTCGTATGAGCAGGACAGCGTGATTGCGCCGTCGCACTCGAGCGGCAGCCAGCTGGGCGACCGACACGACGACGCAGAGATCCCGCCCGTGCCGCAGATGCCCAGCCTCGTCCAGCACGAGCAGACGGCGGCGGCGGCAGCGGGCGGTACAGGGCTTCACGCACAAGAAGAGGCGCCCGCTGTGTCGTCGACTGCGAATCCCTCTGCGCAAGCGCCTCCGAGCCCGCCCGGAGCAAGCCAACACGGGCCGCAGCAATCTCCGCCGGCAGAGGCAGAGGTGGAAATAGAGGCAGAGGCGGCCAAGCCAGGCACGCACAAAGCCTCGCAGTCGCTGCTCTCGCGCATCTCGTCCATGGTGTCGGCAGACGGCGTGTCCATCTCGCCCGTGTCCAGCTCGAGCCACGGCCGGTCACGGCCTCCCAGCGCGCACCGCGAGCGCCATCTGCCTCCAGCCAAGCCGTCGCCCATCCCTGCGCAGATCCAGGAAGAAGCCATCTCGCCCCAGGCTCACACCAGCGGCGCATCCAGCAACGACGACTTCGACCTGTATGCCGACCACAATGGCATCGTGAAGGATCTTCGGGACGACCAAGGACAGCCTCTGCGCGTGGCGCCTGCCCAGCCGTCCGGGACCATGGACGCGCCTAAATCGCAACAGCCGCCCCCGTCACACTCCCAGTCGCACTCCCAGTCCCAGGCCCAGCCGGCAGACGACGACCAGCCCGCCCGCTACAGCTTCGAGCGCCCCATGAGCTTCATCTCGGGGCCCCGCGACTCTCACGGACGCCCGCAGGACCAGATCAACCGTCCAGGCTCCTCGTCCAGGGAGCCGTTCCCGGCCTCGCTGCGCCAGACGCCAAGTCAGGTGAGCGCGAAACCTCCCAATGGAGCGCCATACACGGCATCGCCCCTGTCCAAGCACATCCAGGAGCCGAATGGCCACAGTCCTCGCCAGCCCGCTCAAAGCACCTCTATTGCAGGCCACAATGGCAATGGCCCCTCTCAAAATGGTCAGCGAAGCAGCACCATGTCGCCGCCCTACAACAAAGTCTCCCCACCCCCGCCAAGCAATGCATCCCCGCCCCCGCAACCCACACCTCCCCCAACCCTTGCCAACAGACCTCTTCTCCAGGAGCCGGGATTGCAGAATGGCCATCCAGAGCCAAGAACACATGATCCCCGTGATCCTCGCCTCATGCAGGATCCTCGCCTCATGGTCGAGGCTCGAATGCGTGCCATGGTCCCCGGCCAACAACAATCTCCTCAGGACCCTCGTATGCAACCTCAGATGCACGATCAATATGGTCGTATGCAAGGACAGCCCGTTGGGTCACCGGTCGTGCCCAGGAATCAGTACGAACACCAGCAACAAATGTGGCAGCGCCAGCCTATGGATCCCCGCTTCCACGCTCAGCAACAGGGCATGGCTGCTATGCAAGCCCCTCCGCAGCCAGCGAAGAAGGAAGAAAAGTCATCCCGTCCTACGTCCAAGCTGTCCTCGGTTTTCAAGGGATTGGGCAAGTCACATTCAAGCACGCCGCCCGCAACCACGACCACGCCACCAGCACAACAGCCAGGCCTTGCAATGCAAAGGTATGTATAGTAGAGTCTATTGAGCTTTCTCGTCGTATTGGCTTCTATCGCCCTTCTTGAAACCGAGCCGTCTGCTAACATGTGCTTCCAGCTTCAATCAGCAGCCTGTCCCTCATCAATCTGGAGTTCCATTGGCATATCAGGCAACGCCTCAGCAAATGCATCGACAAGTGCCTCAACTATCCACTCAGTCAGCGCAACACCCTCTACCTCAACAAGGTCCTCAACCGACAGTTCAGCACCAAGTCAAGCCTACTTTGAATCGGGACAACTCTACAACCCCTGAGAGCTCGATTCGCACCACCTCCGTCCAGTCCAACGTTGCAGATCTTCCATCCGACCAGGCTGCGGCGAAGAAGGAGCGAAGACCGAGTACTTTCACTCCATTGTCAAATAGACCGGAGAGCATGGGAGGAGAATCGCACTTTAGTCAAGAAAGCGTAAAGGTACAAGCGGCTGATTCTCGCCTCGACCTGAGGTATCCCCAAACGCCTGCGCCTTTCCAAGGTATGCCACCGCAACAGCAGTCGGTAGCGCCACCTGCTCCCCCCAAAACGCAATCTCACAGAGCCTCTACTTCCGGGGTACCTGAAAAGAAAAAGAGATTCTCCGCCTTGGGCGCCTTGTTCAACCGAAGTGGTTCCACTAATTCTACTCCAACGAAGCCAAAAATGACAAAGGAAGAAAAGAAGGCTCAGAAAGCTCAGAAGCATGCCTCTGCGCAACCGTTGCAATCGCCACAAGGCCAGCAATGGCCGCCCCAACAGCCTTTCAATCCGCAATATGCTGGCACGCAATATGGAGCGCCTCCCCCCGCCCGATTCTTTCCTGGTATGCAGGGTGTTCCACCCCAGCAATTCCAAAATATGTCGCCGGTCTCACCTCAGCGCATGTATCCTCAGGGAATGCCACAACAAGCCATGTCACCAATGTCTCCAGACCGTATGCATGCTCAAGGACTCCCTCCTCAATTCACGCAGGCACAGCAAGGCTACCAGCAGTATCCTCAACAGCAGCCGCAGATGCAACGGCAATCGCAACCACCTCGGCAGGAGGGATCGGCCTATATGGACACGAGGCAACACGCTCAAACACAACAAGCCCAAAGGCAACGATCCATCGGGCAGTCATCCCAGCAGACTGCCCAGAGCATTCGCTCAGATATTCCTTCCTCTGCATCTTCCCTCCGGGAAAGTATCCAACGAGTGGAGCCAAACGTACAAACTCCTCCTCCTGGCGGATATTATAAACCCGACTCGAAACAACCAGATCTTCCGCAAGGTGTGCATCCGGCGCTATCCCAAGGTCGAAATGCGGAACCTCGAGCTTCTCTTCCTCCAGTGTCCAATATCTTGCCTAATCAGGGAGTTCATCGGGCGGACCCATACCAGCAGCAACAGGAACTTCAGCGGCAGCAACAAGAACAGCACCAACGGCTCCAACAACAACAAGAACTTCAACAACAGCAGCGTCTGCAGCAATACCACCAGCAACAAACCCAACGACAGCAGCAACAACCTCAGCCTCAGCACCAGCAGCCGCCCAATATTGCCCAACAGCATCCTGCATACACACACAATATGTCTGCACCCTCCTCTGGGGCCAATAGCAGCGTTTCTACTCCTGTTGCTCAGCGTCGTGTGAGCGCGTCTCCCGGTGAACCCCGTTATGAGACTCCTCGAATTCCTGCCGCCTATAGACAAGTCTCGGGGGCCTATGTATCGCCCAGCTCCGAAGTGCAGCCTACCATTGATGAAGACACCCAATCTTCCCCAGCCCACTACAACCGCCAATATTCCGATCCACAGATGCAGCCTCTGTCGCCGCAAGTGTCCGCTATGACACAGGGACGTCCCGATGGACGTAATAATTCCAATTCGAGTGCCGTCTCGGCGGTCAGCTCAGTGTCAAGTCCACCTGCTGGTTTGCCTAGTGGCACTCCCGCCTCGAACCAGCGATTACAAAAGCCGCGGATGAGCAGCATATCAGAACAGGCGAACCAAGAACCATCGTGGAAGGTCAATCTACCGCATGGAGCTACCGAGCAAGAGATCGTTCGGGCTCGTCAGCGACAGTACATGGAACAGCAATTAGCGGCTCAAGAACAGATGCACGCGGAGAGGACTGGCAGATCTCCCTCACCAAGGTCTTCCCAACCTAGTCAGGCGGCAAGTCCCAAACCAGCGCAGCAACAACAGACCCAGCGACCACCAAGTCAGAGTGGTGGTGGTTTCCGCGAGGTGCTACCGCGCAGCTCACCGCAGCCATATCCTGTGAACCGCGCTTCGATCCAACAAGCTCCCCAACATCAAGAACAACAGCCGCAGAATTCTTCACCAGCACAGCCAACGCCCGTTCGTCCGGATCAAGTGTCTTCTCCCGCGTCCTATCCTCTTCCTATGTCGCCTGATTCCACCAATGTGAAAAGCCCTGTAAACCCGGCTGTGGAGGCCCTCGCACCACCTCCACCTCCACCGCCCCCGAAGGTTCCTCACAGTCCGATGCATCCGGCCTTCCAGACCTCTTCTACGCCACCACCTACATTACAGTACCAGGGACGTGTTCCATCAGACGAGCTTTACGAGCCACCTCCGCCAGAGCAACAACCAGAGTACGAAGAGGACCCAGCAACGGATGAACCACCTCCGTACTCCGGTCCCGGGATCGCAAATGATGGAATGGATAAAGAACGACATCGTCCGCCCAACATCATAACCAATGCGGAGTATGATCGCGGCCGGAACTTGGAGCCTCGCACACGCCAAGCATCGGTCGGCATGCTACAACATCCACAGCCTGCTTCTATGGCTGCATCACCGCAACGCTCGAGTGCGGATATGGGAGCGGATATACTGCGGCGTCAGCTTCTTGAACAGGAAGAGCGCGATCGACAGGAGCGACTCGAGCGAGCAGAGATCCAGCGCGCCGAGTCAGAACGAGAAAGACAAGAGCGCGATAGGGCAAGAGCAAGAGCAAGAGAATTAGAACGAAGCATTTCTGGTGGAGGAAGAGTGGGGAGTCTGAGAAGTACTGCTGGAAGTACGAGAACGACCGGCTCGGGTTGGGAGAGACGGGGAAGCATCACAAGACCCGTTTTTGAGTTGCCTGCGGAGGAAGACGACGAGCCTGTCATGCGCGCTACCTCGTTTCCCGGACAGGAGTGGGTCCCTACGTGGACCGACGACTAAGCGTTGACCTGCATGCTCCGCCAATATCAGGCAAGAAAAGCATGGTAGACGGAAGCAACCATCTATGCACCGACCTATCGACCCGCTTTTTATGTATACGGATTTCACTATAATACCTTTCGCTAAATACTTTTTCTTTTAGATCTGGGTTGTATATTTCGGAACCTCGAGGTTGGATCTTTGTTTACTACTTTTTGGAAACCGGATACCCCCAATGCTTCTTTTATCGACATTCTTACCATTAGCGTTCGTAATGGTAGTTTATATACGTAATAATTTTCTTGTGGCAAGTCTGTGTTGGAAAATTTTTATATTGTAACTTTAGTTTTGAGAACAATGTTGCTGTCCTCTGAGCGCGCAGGCATTTCTATCGCGCGATATCAGTTGTAAAGTCGGCTGCTGGCCTCAATTGTCTGGACATGGTACCCCGACAATGCTTTAAAAAAATTTCTTTTGTTTTCTGGGCACATTAGTATCTATCTTACCATTCGAAGGCAAAAATTTTCAAGCGACAAACCGTCGTAATCAAAAACAAAGTGTTTTGTGAGTTGGTGACCGCTCCATGAATTTGTCGTTTTGTTGGGGTTCAATTCATGGTTGTTGTAACAGGCACGCTTCTACTCGGGGGGAGTGGAGGGAATGCTTTTTCGCTAAGCTTTGCTTGAAGGGAAGTGCGGTTCTACTACTACTCTATAGATATTCACATTTCCTGCCCCGAGCTTATAAAGCGAGCGAGGGAAGTGTTTGGCAGTACACTTGCAACGAATTCTATTTTGAATGAATGAATGTGTTGCGATCATCAAGGAAGGCACTGATTTATTAATACAGCTTCACTGCTTTTGACATGTGATAACTTCCTGAGTCCTTTGAATCAAGATTCCACCAGCTATCGATCTCGCAACCACTACTCTCGTGCCCCCTTTATATGGGCCATTTCTAGAAAAAGAAAAGCACTTTTCTATTGACGGCTCCTTTGGGTAGAGAATGGATGAGTGGTGCATTGGACGTCCAGGCTTAATTGGAAGGGTGTATGAGAATCATGTTGGATATTGGACCGAAGTTGCGGCAAACGGGAAAGGTTTGGAGGCGAAGTAGTTGTCGGCTCGAGTAGGTCGTTCAGGCAGATGGGCCTTGCTATGTGTAGATAGTGGCACATTAGTTATGCGTTAAGATTCCAATAAGGAAGAGATTGAAGGCACCATGAACGAGAAATGTAAAGCTGAAGATTGCAATAGGAGCAAAGGTTTATATGCGTGAGTGGTGACATGTAGTCACGTGCCCTAGAGCTGCGGCCCGATGATTAGTCCGACCCATCATCGTCAACAGCGGAGCCTCATAGCTAATCAACCAACCCGCATCATCGCCCCCGCTCTTCAAGACCTATAACTTTTCACATTTGCCTTCTCCTTCTATTTTAGAGACTCTCCAAATCACCGCGCCCTCACCGACGTTTATAGTAACCCCGCGCCACGATGTCCAGCGGCCAGGTGCTGAAGGCCGACAAGGACTTCACAAAGGAAGTCGACAAGGCGCTTCCGGAGGCGGAGAAGCTCGGAACAGTACGTGTAGACCGATTATGGTGATTACAGAGCTAACGAAAGGTGGTAGAGCGACCCACAAGCTGCGATCGAGAAGCTACTGCTACTAGAGAAGCAAACCCGTCAGGTGCGTCAACATCCCAACATTGTCATCTAAGCCCTATACTCACAGTCACAAGGCCTCAGATCTTGCTTCAACTTCTCGAATCCTCGTCGCCATCTGCACAATAGCTAAGAATGCTGGAGATTGGAGTTTATTGAACGAGCAGGTGCTGCTGCTCTCCAAGAAGCATGGACAGCTCAAGCAGGCGACCACCAAGATGGTGCAGACAGTCATGGGATTTTTGGATGACACACCAAACCTAGAGACGAAGCTGTCGGTCATCGAAACTCTCCGAACAGTCACGGAAGGCAAGGTACGCGGTGCGGATGCCTTCAGCTTGCGACGTCATGCTAATATTCGGTGATAGATCTTCGTCGAAGTCGAGCGGGCGCGAATCACTCGGATATTGTCCAATATCAAGAAGGAGCAGGGCGATATCACTGCGGCGACGGACATCCTGTGCGAGCTTCAAGTGGAGACATTTGGTTCTATGACGCGCCGAGAAAAGACCGAGTTCATCCTACAACAGGTAGCACTATGCATTCAGAAGGGTGACTGGACACAAGCAGGCATTCTAAGCAGAAAGGTCAGCACGCGGTATTTCACGAGGAAGCCGAAGAAGACACCCGAGCAGCTGGAGAAGGAACAGAAGGAGCGGGAAGAGAAGGAGAAGAATCGAAGCGTTGACGATCCGCCGATAGAGCCTGAGGATGATGTGACTGATCTGAAGCTCCGATACTACGAGCAGCAAATTACTCTCGCTAAGCATGACGACAAATATCTTGACGTGTGCAAGCATTACCGGCAAGTCCTCGACACTGAGGCAGTGGAGGAGGACCCGAAGAAGCTCAAAGCGGTGAGTATATCTACGTCGAGCTCTGAAGCGCCACTAACATGTCTAGATCCTCCAACGCGTCATCTACTTTATCATCCTTGCCCCGTACGATAATGAACAGTCCGATCTCATCCACCGCATTCAGCGAGACTCACGCAACTCGATGATTCCACAAGACGCACAGCTCGTCAAGCTGTTCACAGTGCCCGAGCTAATGCGCTGGCCAATGGTAGCGAAGCAATTTGGACCTCACCTAACGGACACTGATGTGTTTGACGCCGAACCAGATGATTCAGATGACCCAAAGGCGCACAAGAGGTGGCAAGATTTGCGCAAGCGAGTTATCGAGCACAATGTTCGTGTGGTTGCAAAGTACTACACGCGCATTCAGATTCCGCGGTTAACGGAGCTTCTTGACCTGACCGAGGATGAGACCGAGAAGAACATTAGCGAGCTTGTGACGGCAAAGACAATCTACGCCAAGATTGACAGACCCGCCCGCATTGTCAGCTTCGCCAAGCCTAGAGATGCGGATGATGCGCTTAATGAGTGGAGCGGAAACATGAAGAGCTTGCTTGGACTGTTGGAGCGTATTGATCATCTTATTACCAAGGAAGAGATGATGGCGCGTATTCAGGCGCCAACAAAGGCTGAGAAGAGCAAGTCGGGTAAGGGCAAAGCGAAATAAGAAAAGATATGGAAGGCCGGTGAACTGGAAGGTCATGATTAGTCTAGACATAGTTGAGCCTCTATTTGGTGGCTCCGCGCATACATTGCACTGCGCATGTAATATAGACGTTTGAACATGATCCCATATCCGCCCTGAAGTCTATCCTCTAAAGCCCAACGCCTTGCTAAATCTCGAAATGCATGTTGTCATCAAAAAGGCATATCCATATCCTCAACACTCTCTTCTTTCTTTCCCTCGTTATCCGCAGCATCAAGCACCTCCTTCATAAACCCTATCAATGCAGCCACATACGGCTTCTGGATCGTTAAAAAGTGTCCGCCAGGATGGTACACAACTCTGCCTTCACTTTGCTCGCACCGCTCCACCAGGGCTAAGCTCCTCGCTTCTTCAACAATCGTGTCTAATGTCCCAAGGAAATGCAGCATGGGCGTCTTGATCTTTGGATCATAAAACCCCTTGTACAAATCCACTCCCCGTGCAGCGAAGCCCGAATAACTGACAGCGAACTTCAGTGGCGGATGTATAGCATCTTCGACATGCCCGGTATTCGCTGCGAAGGAATCGGGGTAGGGCATCCCACCCTTGGAATACAGCGCCTCGAATGCCCGTCGACGGTTCGGTTCCAGCAAACTAGCCAGCATGGCCGCACAAGCACCTCCCTGCGAAAACCCAATCACTCCATCGAACGGCCCTTCTGTCTTGAGCACCTCGGCGAGCTTGCCTAGACCCTCTTCTATGCCCTCGTAAACGTAGGGCTCGCCGTCGCCTTTGCGGCGCCACCATGCCCACGCATCCGTCTCTTGCTCTTCGGCCGGTCCGGCCGAGGATGCGCCGCCGTCGTTGGTATTCGTCGTGGCCGTGGGAAATGGTATGTCTGCAGGAGCGAGCCGGATGGGAGCTGTGGGATAGTGTAGGGATATGCCGGCGGGGAAGGCTTTTTGGAGGTTCTTTTCTAGCGCGCGGGTTTTTGCGTGGAAGAGGGGACCGGACTGAGTAAAGCCTACGTCAGAGAAATCAAGTCAGTGAGACATTCCATGGAGCTTGAGGGCTTGCAGAGGGGGGTTTTCCGAGAGCCGTACGTACCGTGGAGCATGAGCACCTTTATTGGGCGCTTTGGTGGAGGCGCTGCCGACATGATGCGATAACGGATGAGCGAGCGAAGGTTTGTCAAGCGAACGTTCTGCGGGATGAAAGGAAGTGAGCGACTGCGCATATGGTAGTAGACGGGTTAATGCGCTATCGTAGTTGTAAGATTGTTTGAAAGTAGGAATTTCGGAATGATCCCGAAGTCGGTTAGGGACGGGGCTTGCGTCATTGGTTGAGAAGCATCAACATAAAGTCTACTCAATAAGGGCGACCTACTTTCTACTTATGTTGCATCTCAAGGTCCTACAATTTTTTAAACCTCCGGTATATTGTAGCCTGTGATTGCACGTGCTATATATTCTCTCTCGATCTACCGCTTTAGTACCCCTCCGTATGCACCAACCTCCAGCCCCGTGCTATGAAGGGATCGCTATTTGCCAAATTCTTTTTCGTCCATTCCGTGCCGTTCGCTGCCTCCATCTCCTTGCCACTGAGCGCCTTACTTACATCATCAACCTCATGAATAGCAAAGAAGGCTGGCGGGTCCTCTCCTTGAGTTAGCGCGGTCCTAGGCCCGAGCTTGTATCTCAATGTCCTTCTATAGCCAGGTATTTTGGACAATAGATCCAGGTGCTCTTCCCGGTACCACTTATCGAAGTCTTCTGGGTCTTTTGGCTGCGCCTCAGCGGTTATGATTTCAGGTGCGGGGACTTTTTGGGTCAGCTGCGCGCGCAGAGATGGTGGATAATGCGTTCCTACCTTCACCAATGCTCTTTGGATCGTAGGCTTGCACCAGCTCGTAATTACGGGCATCGAAATCTCCATTCGCCCAGATGCTGTCGCTGTTTGCTCCCGCTGGCTCAAACAAGGTGCTCGTCACCCTCATATCCTTGAGATGCTCCGTCAAGAGCGGTTCTTTATATTCAGTCTGGTAGATTGCGAGGAATTTGCGTGGGTTTCCTGACTTTCGGCCACCCGGAAGCTCGATTTCTTCGTAGAAGAGCGCCCGGATGGCCATCTTAGAGTTGACGACGTCGGGAACATGTTCGGTCGAGTACCACTGCTTCCAGACGGAGTCGTCGACTTGTGTTGAACGAGAGTTTACATGAAGGAGATAGGGCGCTGGCGCCATTTTGAAGGTTCTTTTAATTCTCTGAATTACTTGAACAAAAGTCACGCAATGCGTAGTAGTTTCGTGCCAGCCCCGCACCTTGAGTGCTGTCTGAAGCACTTTGCGTCGATCGGACTTGATTCTCCGACCGTAGTTGCCGGGATTAGACTGCTGGGATCCAGCATGCAACACCAATAGGACGGGGAGATGCAAAGCGAGCGCCGTGGGTCTGTCTACCCTTATAGTTAGAAGTGCGGCGTATTGTCTGTTCAATACTCCCCACCTACCTATTTGAGCAGCAAATCCGGCAACATGGTTGGTTGGTTGTCATCGCCCTCTATTACCAATGGAATAAGACTTGGGACGGACATTATGTGTAGGACATTAGGCGTCGAAGTAGGCAAAGGAAAAATGTCGTTCCAATTCTTGGAGCGCTGCAAAGACGTTAGAATCATAGACTTATTAAAGCAGGCAAGAAGTTCCCACAGTACAACTAAAGCTCGCTTCGTTTACCTTGCCTACTACAACACATCCGTATATTATCAAGCCTCACCGTGAGCGCTATAGGCATGAAGTTCATGCCCTCATGCATATTGGAAATGGCAACTACACCACTAGTTATCGTCGTCATCACAAGGCCGCTGGTCAAATAACAGTATTAGCCGCCACCACCACCAGCGCCAAAGCCGAACATGAAGACGAATTCCTACCATTTCTCTTATAGATGCATGTGCACGCTCTTTGCTTTTTTCTTCCGTACCACATATCAATCTTGATCTTATCTTATCTTATCTTCAACGATCGCATTGACATTATTGTTTCACGGATGGGCCTCCGGTTCGAGACGGGAAGAGGTTCCAGGCGTTCCAAAGGCGTCTTTTGTGCAGATAGGGACTGGGTCTGGGATATGAGGCGTGGAACATGGGCATTTATATGGCATGTTGAGTAATTCTTATAGCACAGTATTGGCAAGAGTAGACTATCTGCTGGATTCATTGCTTTGGTAGTTATTCCAATACCTCTTTGACAGCCATTTCGATTTTTTTTAGGTGGATTTGGGTAATGGGTGAAATGAGAACAAGTGAGCTAGAGTGTTTGATCGAATATGATATTCTTTCTTCTCTTTGATCCTGCTCCTCCTATCGAAGATCCTACTCAATGTCTACTCTCCATTTCCTACTTCCTCCAATTCGCACTCAAGTCCCGGCTCCTTCGCCATTCTTCCCTAGATCCACTACCTCCACGTCCAAGTTGCCTATAACCACGACTACGACTACGACCACGAGTAGACAATTCAGTAGATGACCTCGAGACTTGACTGTTAGGTGGCGTAGATGTTGCGATCGTGTTTTGACCAGCGCGAGCAACTTTGACCTCTACCTCAACTCCGTCCAGGAAACAAGCTGAGAACTTAGGATGGGCCCCAAACTTAGCAGAGGTGCTCATATACCTCTTTCCAAAAGATACCCAAAGCCTGTGAACTTCAGGGTTCTCTGATGGTCGTGGACAGGAGGCCTCAGTGCCCATGAATGCCTTTACAGCAGCTTGTGCGCCCGCCTGGTCGAGGTTGATGTTGTTGCAGGCATCGAAATCCAGAACCCAGAGGCAAAGTATGCGACGTGTGAAGTCTTTGGTAGTGGCTATCTCAAAAGTGCTCTGTCCAGGTTGCATGTTCTCTATCTCCGCACTGGTCAAAGATTTTCCGCTTGACTGCATGTCCGAAGGCGCACTACCAATGACGAACTTGATGTCCATCGCATCGATCTTAGCTATGCAATGCAAAACCGCCATCGCATCTGCCATAGCGATAATATATTCGTATACGTCAAGTTTGAGCTCTTCGAATTGGTCAAGGTGCAAGCGGAAATTGCGAAGAGAAAAGGCAACGGTTCCAGATCCATGCCTCCTGCGTCCAAGAAGAGGCCGAATCAAACAATCCCGGTTAGGCGCATACAATTTAGCTCCTTCTTTGTTCTTCGGGCAGTACCTATCGATCAGACGATGGCGGAGCGGCTGTGGGAGTGGTAGAATCCGTTCCATGCATAGTGCATCGCGGGCCTTCTTGGGGAAGGTGTCGGTGAAGGGGAACTTATCCAAATTCTCATCCCAAAATTTAGAATTATTCTTGTTAACGAACCAGAACATCTCAGGCACCTCTACATCGACGTTGATGATGGTGCTAGCCTTATCAAAAGCCTCTTGGACTTTGATATGAATGGTATAATTGTTCCAAAGCTTGTCCGAATTATCAAGAAGTGGCAGCTTGTAGCAATAGGTAGTTCCTGGATGCTCAAAGATGACGCCAGTGAAGCCTTTTCCTATCTCCCGAAATTCTGAAGTTTTTCCCACAGCGGCCTGCTGCCGTTCGGCAAATGATGATGTTGTGGAGATGACCGATCGCAGGGATAGCATTCTCTGCAATGCAAGATCGGTAGGAGATGCGCCTGCCTCTTGCTCAAGCTTTTGCTTAAGTATGAGCGCTTGTTGCATAGCAATATCTAACGAAGTGCTTCGACTACTAGCATCGGTAGAGACTATGGCTTCAGAGGTATTTATGTTGAGTCGTCGGCCTTGGGATTGGGCTGGAGAGCCCCTAAGAGGTGAGCGCGGTGGGGAAGACATGGCAAATAGAATTTTGTGTTGATTGATAGTATGGTAGTAGGAATGGATGAGTTAGGGTCTAGAGTTTTGGTACGGTAGAGAGAGCTTCTTATATTGCAACTCATAGGCAGCGACCCGGCACAATGCTAAGAGATGAATACCTATTGGCATTTGGTACAATATAAATAAGTCTCAATAGTAAAAAGTAGAACGTCAAGAGTACAATACGTAAGCTAGGTAACCGCAGGCGCACTTCTAGTCTATAATTCATAATTTAGTAACGATATTCAGTGTAGGGATAATAGGAGCGACAATGAAACTTATACAGTAGGTGATTATTGTTAAGATAGCTTCACTTTTACAAATATTGAGTTTATGATCGCGAAAACTAGACAATAATCATCATAGTAATGTCAATAAGAGCGAACGAGCAAAGAGGCTTATTCAATACAATCTTTTCACTTGCAGTGAGAGGACCAGCTTCGATTCTAGGCAAGTAGAACTTGATCTTATGTGAAGGCACGAAACTATGCTAGAATTAATTTTGAGCCTTTTTCTTAATGTGTATTCGGTTCTTAAGCGGCCTATGATCTCTAGAGTTCAACAGTGAAAGGTCCGCGCGAGGAAATTTTCGACGTCTAATCAGAATTCGTGGAAATGAAAGCCAAGCATGTGATTGAGTGGTGTACCAAAGTGGGACCTTTTCCAACATTGAAGCGGCCAGCCAATTGTAGTAGCTATTTGACCATGGTCATAGCACTGCTGCCTCCCCAATGTTACACTCATATAAAAGCCCCGCCCCATTCAGACATACACACTTGTTGTATCATCACTACCACCAAAACTACTACAGCTACTGAATACACCACACGATATTATCCATTATGCTAAACTCCAACGTCCAATACCGCTGTATCGGAAAGGGCTTTTGCGGCAGTATTTGGACTCTTGAAGGCAGCCAGGACGACGCATGCACCGCCATAAAGCGCGAAGACGGCGGACCCGGCCGATCAGTTACGAATGACTACAACATGCACCTCCGAGTTCTCCAAAGCGCACTTCGACACCCTCCGTCGATGCCTCTCTCCATACCGCAATGCCACGCACTGATCCAACCAACCGATGGCTGGTGGCAACTACGCCTGCATCAGTTCCCCACTGGCTACTCCGCTTGCAGGGCACTCATCTCGGAGCGCATCCCAAAGATACCAAGGGCGATTAGCGATAAAATCGTGGACCTCTTCTGCGCTGGCAACACTCCGCTGTCTGATTTTGTGAAAGGCAACGTCGACGATGATGCCTGCCTGATTCGGCCATATCTGGGACGACGACGTCGCCACCGACAAGAGGGGGCAAGTACATCGCGCTTCCAGCGCTTTAGTCTCCGCAATGTGCCCCTCCATATCGATCAGATGGAGGCTCTCGGTCTGGACGCCAGTTCCTACGCAGAAACCATGGCAGACGCTCTCGCGCTGATGCATTGGAGTGCCCAAATCGACGCGAATGACATCGAGTTCGTGCTAGCACCTCCGCGAGGAGTTGAGCTTCTACCTTCATCCGCCTTTCAGTCTGAATACTTGGGCAATCACTGTATGTGGATCCTTGACTTCGACTGCTGTCGACCACTCTCGATGGACGAAGCAGGTATCGAGAGAGCCTGCGTGGCATTTTTCAAAAACGATCCTTTTTATCCGAGGCCGGGGAGTGGGGAAGCTGCTGATGAGGAGCTGTGGAAGATATTCAAGCAGAGGTTTTTGGTAGCTAGTCGGGGGATTTTGGGGGAGTCGAGTGATGATAGGCGGTCTCTCGCGGAGAAATTGGTAGAGAGGATTGAGGAGGAGGGACGGTTGAGAAGGAATAGGAACGAGGAGTTGGCTTGTGTATAGCATATATCTTGTTGGCAAGCATCGGGAACAAATTCATGTCGAATGCAAACTCACCAGTTCATAAAGGCAATCGTCGCTTAATATGAGCCCGTTGGCGTGTAGTCACTTACTAGATCTCGCTGCATAGCTTGAGTCATACGGATTAGATAATATATAGCTTCCTGCCACATAATATGATCTTCCCTATATGCTTTCAACCTTGAGCGCAGACTTATATAATACATGCATGCCACTTTTGATTGAAACAGATCATTTCCATTTAAGATACTTCAAGAACTTGGATGTAGTATACATGCTTGTATGCGAGTACGTAGCGCTATAATAAGCGACCTATTCGCTTCTAAGAGATTTCCGGCGAATGCCTGCACAAAATAGGAAAGGAGATGTCTGAAAGTTTATAGATTAATACAACCAATGAAGAAAATGATTTACATCTAGCGTGATATTCCAACCTTATTTTATACACATCAATATCAAAGCGCAGCCGCAGTCGTCAAGAGGGGATTAGTTTCATTTCAATTTTCACGGTGCTTAGTAAAAATGATTCTCCTGAATTCACTCATATCAAAGACAAATCAACTCCTATTGAATTCCATTACGGATGGCGGTCGTCTTACGAGACAACATGTCGTGTTCCTCGGCCATTTGATATGGAATTGACGAGAGAGAAACCCTAACGCTACCATACGAGCATACGAGTAGCACTCCGAACCTGGGTAGTACAGCGATGATTGCAGATGATTGGCGACACTGGATGCCCAGTTATTGAAGTCCGAATGTCGGAGAGGGGATTGATAATCACGCGCTGGACAAAGTCCCTTGGCACATTCCGAAACCCTCTCGCCGAACAACTTTTTCCTCATCGCTGGCATCGTAGCAATGCCCCCAACTATCGGATACTGCTTTGGGAGAGTAGGCCTCGAGCATTTCCCTCAAAAAGCTCAAGTCCCAACGCCGGTTTGAACGAGTTTTTAAGTCCGGCCAGCTCTTCACCGGCAACAAGCAATCGAGCCGTGGAAATAATCTTGCGAGCATAATTGTAGCGCGAGAAGCTGAGAATAAAGCTCGTATCCTGCCAGCCCGTTCCGTGCTCCGCCTCGACCCTTCGCCAAACCAAACGCTTCGGTTTCAGCCCCAGGTCCCACTTCCGTACGCATCTACTCCGAAACCAGCAAGGCTTAATATTGGTGCCACAGTCTCCCTTCTAAAAAAGAGAAAAAGCCATCCCGCGACTCGCTCGCGCCACATGCCGCCGCGCCACTGGTCGAGCTAATTGGCCCGAGTCATTCCCTTTCGCTTAACTTGTCAGATTCCGGAATGGAGATCACAGGTGCAGGCGAGGGCGCTAGCACGGGATGGGGCTTGAGGGGCGGCAATCATCCTATGCTAATGGACAGGGCCAACACGAAGTTACGAGAAAAGAAGTGGGCGTTTGAGGCTGCAAAAGACCCGCTTGTTTCTGATGGTGCGCCCTTGTGGTTTGACCGGTGACTCTGGCTTAAGAGGAGGCTGCCGCCGCCGCTGCCAGAGGGGCGTTCGGAAGCTGGCGTCGTCTTTTTGGCACTATTTCAACGGTCGTCTTTTGCAGCCTCCACGTCGTTGTGCATATCACTTTTTCTTTTTGAGCATCGCTTTGGCAAGCACTTTGTGTAAGTGTTCGAGATGGCAGGAGATCCTCCCCCGCATGTTCTACGCGTCCCTCGCTGGACTTTGGCGATTCATGCTGTTCAGTTCGTCTTTGCCATCATCATCTTGGGTCTTGATGCCTACGGCATCCACTGGATTGCCTATAATGCCCTCATCTATTCTCTCGTCTGCGTAAGTTAACACCAACCACACATAGCTCGGGCAATGCCTAACACGTTCAGTGTATCTGCACCCTCGGAGTATGCGTGTACCTTTGCGCTTCCCAGCTCGCCCTGTACCAATTCTACAACATGTACGTTGCGATGGTCGGGCACATCTGGATGATCATCTTCTGGCTCGTGGACCTTGGCCTAGTTGCCAACCTGGCAAGGCTGTGGGCTAGCCCGGCCTGCACGTATACCTACTTGTACGGCTACTATTGCACGTACGGGAAAAGAGACTTGTCAGCGCTCTACCCCAGAGACACGACTACCACTGGCGCGTACTACGGTGCATTGGCTGCCGGTGCGGTCTTCGCTGCCGTCCAATTGTAAGTGCAAAGAAACCCATGATTCTCTAAATTCAAAAGCTTACAAGGCTATAGCGTGACTTGGATCCTCTCAGGAGTCTTCCTTCTCATCCACATCAACAAGCATCGTGCTGATGCTACCAACAACACTCACGTCACTCAACCACTCAATCAACCACCTCCACAATACGCTTCCAACAACGGCCAGGGCATCCCGATGGAGAAGTACAATCAAACTGGCGTCCCGCCTCCTCAGCAGACACCCCAACCGCAGTATGCGCAGCCAGCACAACCGTACGCCCCCCAGCACCAGCAGCAGTACGCTCCATACCCGCAGGATCCAGTCCCTCGCCAAGATACAGTTAGCCCAGTATCGCAGGCTGGCTATGCACCACCAAACCCGAATGCATCCCAAGGGGCATATCCTCCAAATCCTAATACTGCGGAGATGCCGGCTCAACACACCAGCCACTATCCTACTAATGCCTCGGAGCTGTCGACGCCCCAGCAAACGGGAGGATATAGAAGCGATGTTTCGGAGCTAGGAACTCAAAGGTAAGCAACTGGTGTTGCGTCCTTGGTCAGCTCGAGCGCTGGGATCTGGGGATATGTTTCTAGCACATGGTTGTTGTTGTTATACTATAGGTGAACTATGAGGAGATTAGCACCGCATTCGAGATACCCAATGAATGAAAACGTCTGCTACACACTTGAAACGCTAGCACAACATTTTGCAGAAATGCTATACTCACTTTGTGTTTGTGTTCTAATGCAGAAAACAATTCTGCCCGTCTCAACCGGCGGCTGGCGAGAATTCCACAAACTGGCGCCACGCATCGACGCTAATGGTGGAGTTGAACCCTCTGGGTGTAAGCGGGAACAGCCTCGTTGTAGGTGGGAGGAAATTCGGCGATGACACAGGAGGCGTACTGGCTTGGCCTTGGTCCAGCTCGAGATCGCTGCCCAGACCAGGCCCGTTTGCGAATTGATCAATCGGAGCCCGCTCCGAGGCAGCCTTGCAGAGCAATTTGAAGCGGTTCGGGAAATGCGTAATGATGAAGTTGGAGGCCTTTTCGTTCTTCATGAAGACGTCGTGCGCTTGGGCGAGGAGAGTTCCCATGCCTACCCAGTCTTTGGTCCTCGTCTTGTGTTCTGCATACCACAGGATGCGATGGAGCTTGATTTCAGTGCACATTTCGTGTTTCCTGAGCGAGAAGATGCGTCAGTGCTGTACTTGAGGTAGTGGGCTGGATCTACGTACATATACCGAGCGCTGTCCTGAAATGCCTTTTCCGCCTCGTCGTACCGCTCGAGGAACGAGTAGTAGCCTCCGAGCATGGATCTGGATCTACCGAAGCGGAGGTAGGTAAGATCTTCTCGCAATTTAAGACCGGCGATGTCGCATCGCTCGAGGGCTTGGAACTTCCGCAGCAATTCGTCTGGGGACTCATCATCGAGATGCAGGAGGTCAACTACAGGGCGCAGCTCTGCGAAATTGTTCAGATCGGCGACTCCCTCCTGGCAAGCCTCCTCCTCTTCAATTCGTGAAGAGTCTTCATTGAGGTCGACAGGAGGAATCGCCTTCAAACGGCCAATATTGTCGCGCATTTTTCCAACCTTCGTGTTGTCAGATCCAAGAATCGGCTCCCAAAGCTTTACTGCTCGCTGCTGCACGAGCACTCTGCACCAGAACCTAGCAGTCATCTTCAAGGATGCTAAAGTCGTACGCATTTCCATTGACCGAGTGGAGCCTCGATCAGCACTATGGATGTACTTCTGTCTCTCTCGCATCAAAAAGCGGGATAGCTCCTGTGTGATTCTGGCAGCTAGAGTCTGAGGACATCCGTCGAACTCTGCGGCCTTCATAATGGCCGACTTGAATTCCAGCGTGACAACTTGCCAGTCACTAGACCCGTATATCCGGGCGAGCCCAAGGCCTGCTAAGCGGTACTTCAGACAGGCAGCCTTGTAATCGCCGTCGAAGGCATTATCTCTCGCAGTCTCCTGTATAGAAATCGAGTGATTGTACGATGGTACAGCACCCGAAGTTGGCGGAAGGCTCAAGCTCCGAATAGATGGCGAAGGCGAGCTTGTGCCACGGCCAACACCATCTGTTCTGCCATTGCCAAAAATCTGTTCCACGGAGTCGTTGAATTCAATCGTCGCTTCACGCTCAGCGCGAGTTGATCCAGAGTGATGCGAACGTGGGGTTGGGTGGTCGTTGGAGGGAGTATGATAAACTATGTTGGAAGGCGTGCCTTTGCTCGCGAGCTTTAGTCCCTTAATCCATCTTGCGTGCGAGATGGAGTACTAACCAGCAGTGGAGATGGACATGGGTGATGCGGCTGTGATTCCAAACCTTCTTTCGAATTTGTCAAGCTTGTCTTGACAGACATCTTGAAATTCTCCGCCGCCATGCCTGCGCAGGAACTTGGTTGCCTTGCCTAGCTCGTCTTCTCTTCTCTTGCGTTTGCAGACCATCTTCTGCATTTCTTTCTTGGGGATGTTTCGTGTGAAGCCCCACTCGTCCATTTTCCTCTTCAACTGCCTCAGGCTGAACAAGGCTCACAAGTTAGTACGTCGTGTAGCGTCCGAAGTGAGTGCCAGAAGTATGGACTAAAGGCACATTGTGTACTGACCCAATATCAAAGTCGTAGCGGTCTTTCAGTGTATCGACGATGCTTTCGTAGGTGTTTGTTTGGTCCATGAAGAGTGCACGTACATGGTCCTTCTGCTGCTCCCATTCGCTGGGACTCACTCTCTTGTACGGTCGCCGTGGAGGCGGAGGCGGCATTGGAGGCGGCATGGTGGATATATTCATCTTGGCTGATCCGGGTCTGATCGGGCGAGTGTATGGCGAAGCTTCGAATGGTGTTTGCTCTGCGGCATCAGGCTGGGGGCGTATATGATCTTTATCTTGACCATAGGCACCGGTGAATTCGTTAAGCCAGCGAATGGGGCGCCCTCACCCCTGAGCCGCGGTAGCAAGATGCAATGCCTGCGCCTCCGTGGCCACTACACCATCACACCGCGTCCTTGATGGTCCGTGCAATCTCCCGCCTCCAGCTGCATTTGCAAAAGTGACATTCGGTAGAATCCTGGTCAGTCCGTGCTCGCCTCGACTGTTCTCCAAAAGTGTCAGTCAGCATCCCTGTCTGCTTGTACGCTCGCATCAGGCTCCAGCCTACTTTGCAAAAGTGTCGTTCGGTTCTACTGTCTCACCCTGGCTCGGTCTAAGCTGGCGCTATCGCACACCTTGCCAAGGGCGCGTGCGTGCATGCTCTTTGCACTTTTGTCTATCTGCGTTGCCACCGTCGTGATGCTTGCGTAGCCTTGTCATCGCCGTCGTGAGCACGCGCACACGCCCCGTTTGCCTGAAAATCCAGGAGTTGAGATCCCCGCTGCATATCGACCCCGTGCTGCAACCTGCAACCTTTTCGTACACAAAGTTTCGGGCGCCACTGGGATTCTTGGGAGCATGGTTGTCATTGGGTGCATTCGCGTCTTCTCGAAAACGTCGTTTGCCAAAGTTTCCTGGGCGTCTCCGTGCTCTACGTGCGCTCTCTCTCGACCAGGTTCAAGCAAAAGGGACATTGAACGTCCGTGACTTCTGTCGTGCATCCTGGATTCATTCAAGTCCTTCTGGATTTTCATTCTAGCTCGTCTCCACAATTGATAGATAAGTGAAGCTCCTGTCATAAAGTATGGAGGGCAGACTTTCGCAATCCCTCATCAACTCCCAATCCGCATCGCTTGCGCTCAGAACCCCTTCTCTCTGTTGTATTTGGCTTCGTGTGCCATCCGACTTCATTGTACCACCTCAGCGACATGCCTGCCCAATCGTACAACCCCAATCGTGCAGAGTGTCACCAAGATGCAGAGAGACATAGTGTTACTGAGCATCATCCAAAGGTAACACGCACTGCGCTAAACTTTGACTAGGAGTATGCTAAAGCTGCAAAGTCAAAGAAGAGTTCAACCAAAAGCAACCGGGGTTCGCAGAAGCGAGGGCCATCTAGCAACACGTCGGCCACTCTTGGGCCTACTGGTTCATCTGTCCAACATACCTATCAACAACAAGACCGGTACATCCAGTACTCAGGCGAAGGTCAACGAGAGCTCGAGTCATATTCCCCGTTGGCACGCTGGGAGCAAGAACAATTCCACGAGCAGCCATGGCATGGAATATCGCGAGATTTGATGGGACCCAATTGGCGTGGGCACTATGCGGGGGACGCTGTTCCGACTAACGAGCGTGGCGAAGTAACCGAGGGGGCATATGCGAGGAAGAAAAGCGGAAAGGGATCTCGCAAGTCATCCTGACTTCGCTCCCTATTCGCCGTATTCCAATCTTCACGGAATGATATCCTCTTATACCCAGACCCCTCTGAATGTCATCTTCTTGTTCTCAATCTTCAGATATCGTCCATACAATCCGAAATTCCATGTTGCTTCTAGTTCTTGAATCCCACTTGCTCAATTCTGAAAAGGATGGACCCAAAAATCCCTCTCCACCATTCTCCCCTCCCTAATTCCTACAAGCACATCCCCAACCCACCCAGGAGGCTTTCCCTCTCTCCCCTCTCCTCCTGCCCCATCCCTCCCCATCGGACACGCCGCCGGTCCAATAAACCCCCTCTCCCTCGCCTTCCTCCCCACCTCTTCCTGTATCCTCAACTGCTTGTCCACAGCAACTTCCTTAGCCACCCTCGAGCTCTCCCTTGCTTCCTTCCACTCTATACTCTTACGCTCGACGAATGAAGAGAATGTGTCGAGTTGTTTTGAGGCGAAGCGGTGGAGGACTTGCAAGAGGCGGTTTGCGATGTCGAAGAGGAGGCGGTAGAGAAGTTCTGTAGCGAGGGCATGGCCTGTTTGCGCGGTGAAGAGGCGCGCCGGCGCGAGTGAGGATGCGGTGGAGGTAGTTGTGAGGGTTGTAGAGGTCGTGGGTCCGCGGTAGGGGACCATTGCTGAGGAGGTGGTCATGGTGGATCCGGATCAGGGCCCTGGGGCTTTCGATGCACGATTCAGAGAGGTGGAAGACGCGCGATGTGAATAGAGCTTGACGGCATGAGTATATTCTAATGGAAACTGGGGAAAAGGAGGTGGATCCAGGCGTTTATAGACATCAATGCCCTTGCTTGCTCCGATGACCGACCATTGCTCGCCTAAAGTAACGGAGCTGGAGTCGGCGCCGAGCTGCTGTGTTGTTGGTGGGGGACAAGGTTTAGCACTAGACCCAATCACAGCCCTTTAAATCTCAGCCTTATCACTAGTCGGAGATGGCAGACTCCGAGACGCGAAGCATGAATCGTGAAGGCTTACTGTGTATGTACAGGGCTGACGGAGAGACTCTGCTAAGCATAAACGATGTTAGAAATAGCGTCATTAGGTTTAGGCTACTTTCATCAAGGCAACGAAGCATTACTTCTAGAGACAAAATGATGACTAAATTTCGCTACAGAGACATCCCAATTCCACCAATGCAATCCAGCCAGTCCAGTGACTGCATGTATTTCAAAAAGGACAATCCCACAAGCGGCTGATTACAAGAGTTTCAAGAGTCGGCGCGCCATGACGCCGAGAGAAGCTTGAATGGTAGTGGTAGAAGCGTCAAGTGCAATTTTCGGAGAGTGATAAAAGGTGACGTGAGAGATGGTGAAAAGGCTCGGTGATCCACCGGATGGCTATTATACAACGTACCGGGCCGGCCTTGTAAATACTAAAAGGATACAGAGACAATGGATGGGAATATGGAGCCGAGTCTAATGGGATGAGTTTGCCTTGTTCGAAGAAGGACTTGTGTATCAGAGGAATTATTTGTTCTTGTTGTTGTTGACAACGACCACGACAGCCACAATGACGGCGATGATGATGATGATGAGCACGCAAATGAGCAGGCACCACCACTTCTTGCGGCGAGCTGCTCGTGCCTTCTCGATGGCGCCTCCGATCTCCGTGTTGGCCTGGACGACGTTGTCATGAATCTCCTCGCCCTTCTGCTCGATGTTCTCGACGAGAGGCTCTTGCTGCATGACGATCTGGTCCAGGTCCTGGAAGAGCTGTGCGAGCTCCACCATCTGGCGCTCAATCTTCTGGATAGCCTCGTGTCGCTCCTTGACGTTGCGAAGAGTCGATGATGCCTGGCCGCGGCGATCTGAGTTCATGAGCTGCAGCCATGTTAGTAGGAGCATCTGATTAGGGTGTCGGCAATTCTTACAGCTTGCTGGAAGATAGGGGCCTCGGGGTCCTCGACCGCCTGTCGGACTTCCTCCTCTGTGGCATCTGGGCGCACAATGCGGTACTGGCGCTCGGCAGCCGCCTGCGAATCTTGGCGGAAGTTCGACTCAACGTTCTGGTACCGGTTGATGGTGGCCTTGAGCCTGCGGTCGACCTTTCCGACCTGGGGTGCATTTCGCGGGTTTCCAGACTCAGGCTTCGACTTGATGTTCTTGACGCGGGTGACGAGGGCGCGGTAGCCTGTCATGATCTGCGAACTCTGGTTTGTGATCTCGCCCGAGGGCATGTCCGGCCGAGCCAGCACCTGCTTGAAGGTACGCTCTAGCTGGTCGAGCTGTCCATCGATCTGGTCGAGGGCGCGGTCGACTTCACGGCATTCGTTGAGGATGGCGTTGGGGTCTGCGCCGCCGCCGCCGCCCTGTTGTCCGTATGGCTGCATCTCCACAGCGCTCGCTGCTTCCATTAGAACGATACTACGTGTAGTGGTGGTATGGACGTACGGTCATCATATCGGCCCTGGGCGTAGTTGTTGTAGCGGTTGCCCTGCCCGTCGTCCCGTTGGTCGTACGGATTCTGGCCGTAGCCCATCTGTTGGTAGCCGCCGTTGCCGTACTGTGCCATGATGCTAGTCAGCAAAGGTTGTGGATGGGAGAAGAGAGAAAAGGGCAGAGACGCGAATGCGTCTGGTTGCGCAGCGAACAAAGGGCCCTTACGCTCATGCTGAAACCTGGCTGGTGTGGTATGTGGGTTTTGAGGGCTCCTGAGACACGCGCCGGCGAGCTGCAGCGCGAGAAGGTTGGGGACGCGGCGACGGAATTGGCAGCGATGCACGCGGGTGCGACTTCAATGCTCGGGCGAGATGTGTAGTGGGAGCGATGCGTGGAGTTTTGGGCTTGTTTCCGGAGGTGGATTTCTGGGGCTGCGAGCTGAAGAGGAATCCACATTCACCACTCCGGCCCCCAGCCAAGCCGCTCTCGCGCCCAAACCGGCTTAGCGCCAGCGTTGGTGCGCAGCGCTGCTTACCAGAAGCCTCCTATATTTGCACCGCCAACTCCATCTAGCCTCGCCAGTCAGATTCCGCTGCGCCATCTCACACGCAAGCATTCGTGCAAAGTCTTCCCGCATTTTATCCTATCTACCTGCCATTATGCCCTTTGCAGTGTGCCCTTGCGAGCGCGGCAGCCAGGTCAATGCACCGCCGCTCCCGGCCCAGGGTCTCGCGCGGCAAGCTTAACAGTAGCCTCACACCGTCGCCCGTCGCCCTCAGCTGCGAACGCCGCGCATGCTGTGGTTGGGTATATAATAGCTCCACCATGCATCTCTGGCTGAGCCAGACTCTCTGCATGCACGTGAACATGGAAGGTCCTGCCTCCCACTACGAGCACACCTCGCGAACAAGCTTTTCTAGGCCGCGGCTGGCTGAGAGCCAGGACCATCCCACCGATGGCTCTCGTCCCCGCCAACCCACGTCTTCTCCGTGTATCCCAGCCTCTGCTTGACCTCCTCAACTGTCGCCTTGTCGCCCGTGTTCTTGCCGACGTTGTCGCTGATCTTGACAGCGTAATGGCCTGATGCAGAAGCAATCTTGATGACGATATTCAGCGGCACGGACTTTTTCCCTGTCGACTCTTCGATAAAGTCATCTGTTTGCGAGTCAGCCATGATTCCAAAAGCGTCCAATGACCACTCACTCGTCAAGAAAGTTCCAACGCCGAACGTGGGCTGGAACCCTGTCTTTTCTGCCGCAGCCTTGTACTTCAGACACAAGTCTATGTTGAGCGAGTCGGAGAAGACGATGGTCTTTTTGGCCTTGATGCCCTGCTCGTCGTAGAATTGGCGCATCAACCTGATAAACTCAAGGGGATCGCCTGAGTCTTGACGCACGCCTGTGAAGACCTCAGCGTACGTCTTTCGCTGCTGCTCCCCGCCAATGCCAGCCTTGATGGGTGGTTTGACGGATGCCAGTGTCTGAATATCTGGTTGTGTCGTAGATGTCGCAGATGCGAGCGTCGTTGCGCCCCCCGGTACAGCAGTCGTCACCTCGGGAAGGGGTTTCTTGAAAGCTCTGAGGAATGCCGGTGTTCCAAACGTATCCGTAAGCGCAATGCTCAACACGCCCTCGCCAAATGTCGAAGTCCAATAGTCCAAGGCAATCTCATTGGCGTTCTCATAATCATTGGTGATTGCTGCGACACCCATGAACCATTCATGAGCCACGGTTCCTATTGGGGAAAGGTCGTGCTTCATGGCAAAGTGCACGTTGCTCGTTCCTGTCAACTTCCCACTCCATCCTTTCTGTGCAGCCTCAGCCTGCGCGCGACGCAAACCCTGCAGCACAAGATCCTGAGTGTGGTAATCGCGCCGTCTCCGTGTACCGAATTCGGAAAGGACGCAGCCCTCTTCTAGCAGCCTCAGACCCTTCTGATATGCTTTTTCCACCTGGCCAACATAGCTCCAGTCCTTCTCGCAAAATTTGAAGTACGCTTCACTAACGAGCGCTAGAAGCGGAATCTCGTATAATATCGTGTCCACCCAAAGTCCTTCTGTGTGTATGCGGAAATCGCCTACATCGCCATCCGAGCCGGTGTCTTGGTCGGGGTTGAATACAAGCTTCAATTGCTTCGATGGATGAAGGCGGAACTTGGACAAGAAGAGGAGATATGATTCGTTCAGATAAGGGCAGGAGTTTCGAAGAAATCGGAGCTCCTCGTCTGATAAGGCGACGTTCTCAAGTTCTGGGGCTTGTCAGCGCCGTGTAAGTGTAACTCAAGTGAGATAGTCCACTTGCTGTCCACTTGAGCCTGAAGCCAGCGGAAGGCCGCGCGGCTGAGTTTCTTGTCCGGCGTTCGATTTGTGAAGCCGTAGGTCACAGAAACATCGGGAAAGAACTTGAGGATGCAGCATTGCATAGTCAATTTATAGAGGTCACTGGCACATGTTAGCAAGAGCAAGTGCTGCCGCTTGCCTAGCCCACCAACTCACGTATCAAGAAGCGAAAAGATGCCCTCAGGCAGCGTCGAAGAGTCGACAGCTGCCATACTGCCCGTCAATGGAGAGTCAAGTAGAGATGGAGGGGTGGTGGGGCAGCCTGAGTCTTTGAATCCAGCCTGGTGGGTCCCGGGTTTTATAGTCAGAGGGTCGCGTATCGCAGGCGGCCGCCGGTGGTCTAAGGCTGAGGCATCCTTGCGCAAGCTGGAGCCCGGGAAAAAGCAACAGAACCACGTGAAGTAGAAGTGAAGGTCTGCCTCATGGATGGGATTTTCCGCGGCCGATGACCGGGTTGACCGCGTCAGGTTGATCTTTTAGCGTCGTCTGCAGCCTTGCGCATGCGGCTAGAGTGCACCCTGGAGCATCATGCTCGGAGGCTGCACAAGTGGCATGTGCCGGCGGCCGTAGTTATCGATAACTCAGCATTTGCGACTAGACCATGCCGCTTCTACACTCAACACCGAGAGTGGTGTCCCAGCCACGCCTCCCCTCTCCACGCTCAAGAGATGCTCGTTGCTGTTTCCCTGCTCACCTTGTCGCTGAGTATCCTCTTCTACAGGCACCCGCCCTCGACATGGCGCTCGTTTCTCCCTCAGAGTACCCGCCCGCTGAGCGGCGCACACAGCGAAATACCGCAATATGCCAGCGCAGAACGGCGCGTCCCAGATAAAGATCGCCCAGAAAAGTCCGAAGTACGGGCAGAAGAAGGAAACCAAAACCCACCGAGTCCTATCCCATCGCCACAAGGCACACCAAAGGCCGCCCCGAGCGATGCTGCAAAGGGCCCCGCGATACCGTCCTTCACACTTGTTGAGCACGAGAGCTCCGACGAAGAGGACAATCTCCCTCCACCCTCATTTCCCGCCATGAACTCAGCGCAAAGAGCATCTGCGCCGCGCGTAGTTCCGAGTATGAACCCACCGACGAAGAGCACGGTCATGGCGCCCCCGCCGAAACCCTCCTCCCTCATGGCGCCACCACCAAGAATCAATCCCTCGAATTTGCGAGCGCTTCCCACACCATCGCAGTCCCTCCACGTACCATCGACCGGCCCGCTGCCTCAACGAGGGCCTGTGCCAAATCGAGGTCCAACAAGCTTGAGTGCGGGCCTTGCACCTACAGTGAAGACGCCGAACGCAAGAGGCAAAGTGCTCCTGTCGCCAGGCCACTCGCCGCTAGACTGGGCGAACCTGCAGCGCTCGGGGAAGAATCTATCAGGCGTGCCATCTCTCACGCGTGTCACACCGTCCATGCTCAAGGAGAAAAACGGACGGAAGGGGAAGCCTGCCTGGTCGAGCTATCAGGGCAAAGTGTACAACATCACACCTTACTTGCCATTCCATCCGGGAGGCGAGGGCGAATTGCGGAGAGTAGCAGGAAAGGATGGTGGCAAGCTATTTATGGAAGTCCACCCTTGGGTGAATTGGGACAACATGCTCGGCGAATGTCTAGTTGGCATAATGGTTGCAGAAGAGCAGGTACAGGCTACGGGGAGTTTGGAAGACATGGACTGATCAGTTCGGATGATACCCCATAGATTAGGAATTATTAGAACTCGCATTCTTGACATCGATGACTTCTTTTCCTTTTTCGTCGCAGCGTGACTTCCGTTGGTACTGCACACAAAGCCTAGGGCTAGTCGAAGAGAGTATGCCGAAGTGTACCGTCATTGTGTCATTACTGTCAACATATATGTATACATTTCATTTTCCTTTCATCAGACATCTCAAGCCGATGCCGACCTACTCAAGGCCACATCATACCGAACATATCCAGATTCGCCCCCTTCAAATCGGTATAAACATCAAGCGGATAATCCTTTGCGCTCAACTCTCGCCTCCACATATGCATCCTCTTGCTCAACGCCCTGTCCTCCACTGTTAACTCGCGCTTCACTCGCCTCTTGCCATAGCCACCTAGTTCACCAGCGATGCAGTGGCTCTTACCACCCCATGCCGAGTCTACAGCTGCCTTCCAGATGGCAGTCGCATCGATTGTCATCTCCTTGGTATAGAGAATACGGCAATCGGACGCTTCGTAGACGAACTGTAGAGGAGTCTCAGAGTCGTCGCCATCGCGGATGCCGTCGCGGAAATTGACGTTGAGAGAGGTAGCCGGTGCCATGCGTTCGAAGACTACGTTGTTCCAGTAGTCGCCCAATTCTGTCTTGTTGAGCTTCGCGGCTTCTTCTTCGGAGTTGGTGAGGTTTGTGATGGTGAATTGTGCGAGTGCTTGGATGTAGTCCCAAGGCAAGTCGTTGGTTCCCTTAACTCCGCCGACTGCCTGGGTGATACCCTCCTTAGACCGGCCACCGAGTGAGATGTACTTCACGCCTGCGCGCTGGCGCATGAGTTCAGAAAAGATGGTGCAAGTAGAGGCACAGTAGCCATCTGTAACGACAACGATGTCCTGAGCGGCAAATGGCTGCTCGCCACCTGTCAAGTTTCCATAGCCATGGATGTAAATACCACCGGAGTTGAAGGGAGTGAGCACATCAGAGAGGTTCCAGCGGAAAAGGTTGCTAAAGTTATCACCTTTCTGTTCAAAGGGCCCGAACTTGGCGTCCCAGCTAGGGAAGTTTTTCCCGTTGACGTCAGTGTCGGTCTGGTAGTTGAAAGCTGAGGACACAACGTCGTACTCTAGTTCGTACAATGTAGCGTTATCGCTCTCGTTGATGTACACCCTAGGTAACTGCTCAGCCGTCCGCGAGAAGTACTCTCCCATGAGATCAGTACTCTCGAATGCCCGGAAGCGATCCGCAGCTGCATGGCCGATCCCATCGGGGAATAGTTGCTTGTACAGATCATAACCTTGTAGAATCGTACCTCCACCGTTGGCAGATAGATCAATGACGAGCTTTTTCTTGCCAGCGGCTTTGGCAGCTGCGAGGAATTTTTCACCGACTTGCTGGAAGGGGATCTCTGCTTCGTCGAGAGAGACGAATGAAGGAACGGAGAGAACAGCAATGTCGGAGTAGTCATCCTCAAGGTAGTAACCTCCGATCAGATTGTGCGACTCGCGATAAACGGGAGGTGGATAGCCTGGAGCTGGGATTGAGGTAGCCGAGGCCGTTGGACTCGCTGATGGAGACGGAGTCGTGGTATTAGCAGCGGCCATTTCAGAGGTCGCGGTGGCCAGAGCGCCGGTGAAGTATTTCTGGTACAAACTCTCGCCATCTGTTACGCCGGCAAAAGAAACAAGCGCCTTCGCAATGTTAGTATACGTCACAGATGTACCATTCTTGAATTCGAGTTTGGTCTCGGGTCCGGGGTATACCTGATTTTGTTAGCTTTTTTTTGGTATGAGCAACTATAGTACATACCCATCGACCTCGTCCACTACCAGCGAACGTGCCAATGCCGGAACCTATTGGCCCTAAAGAAACCACAGCAAGCTCGTAGAAGACATTGTTGTATAGCGCATCGCGATCTTGAAGCGAACCACGCTGGGAGAAGTTCTCTAGAAATTCCAATGCGTCTTGGTCGTTGATTTTGGTGATCTGCGACGGCGTGAAGGAAGCATTTCCGAATGATTCGGCCAAGATGTCTGCATAAACGTATGGCTGTGGCAGCTCCTTCCCGTCCGCTGAAACGGAAACGAGCGGCACCGGCCGTGCCCAATTGAAGATTGCCCCTACTGAGTCGGGAATATAGACGAAATGGCCATCATGGGTGCTTTGCATCAGAGTGTAGAGCGCGAAGCCGAACCACTCAATGTCAGCAGCGATTTAAACCATAGCACAAGAAAGCTTACTTCAAACTCATTGGCGTATCCGTCACCCTCGGCTTTGTCTTTGATTTTCTCCAATCCACCCCATACATCAACCGCTGCCTGGACCTTTTCTGCGTACTCTTCGGGCGGATCTTTCAACCATACAGTGGTTGACTGCCACTTGAAATAAGTAGCAACACCGTCGAGTAGAGCAGAGGCTGCGCTCTTGTTGAATGGCACGCTCGTGATACAGTCGTAGGCTAATTTCGCTGGAACGGTCGGTGTCGCAGCACTGGGCTGCGCTGCAACTGACGCGCTGACTTGGGCGCAGGGACTTGATGCATTCTGTCTTGCATGGATCTGGAGAGGTGATGTCGCTCCAATTGCTGCTAGACTAGCAGCTACAACGGCTTGTAGTAGAACCATGGTGGCTAGACAATCAATTGAGGAGTTGCAACCAAAGGCAGCGTCCCCAATCTAGGGAGGCACCTCCCATTAAATAGCAAGTAGCTCATCGTAGCACCCAGCATAGCTGCAGATACCGCGAACCTGGGATCCCGTCGTGTCATCTATCATCATCATTCTGCTGCTTTCCATCAATGCTCGCAAAGCTACCCTTGTCATGCGAGGCGTTCGGCGAATCAGAACCCGCTGTTTGATAGGCCTAAATTGAAGGGCCCATCTTCGACCTCCCTCTTTAGGAAGCTCGGCTCAACCCTGACAGTGGATCTTAGCCTAGAAAAGCTGAGCATTTGCGAGATATCAGGAACAAAGCTATCGAGCGAGCATGGTGCGAAACACCGGCGTTATGACGATGTGATGCATCGTGCAGGTGTTAGCAGGAAACACAATGGAAGCTTGGTTGACGACGACCAATGACCACGCGACAATGAACAAACAAGTCTTTTCCAAGGCTCTTTTGCTTGCGGAACCTTAATTCGAGGGCACACAGTATAAGCTCCGGCAGGAGTGACGCGGACCTTCTGAATCACAGTGACAACGGTACGGAGTGGAAGTTCCCGCGTGTACCCTGTAGCCGTTCCACTTATCGTCAACCCCGCGTCGTGCAACTGGAGCTTCCGGATATCACACTAGGTCCAAATGTCCATGACGTATTACCCGTCTTTGCAGTGGTAGTGGTGGCAATGTGAGATTCTCGAATCCTAAAGGTCCCGAATATGGGTGGAGCAAGGTGTGCTTGCCGACGGAGCTCGCAAGCACATTACAGATTTTAGTCTCTAGAGGCGTACAGATATTTTCGAAGTGCAAATATGCGATGATGTTGAGATAGAATAGTATTCCTTAAATACCTAGCGCAAGACGAAGGATCAATAGCAATGCTCAGAGGTGTACGGAGTATAACAGGGCGAGCTAAACCTTCTCGACTGGGTCACGTGTCGGCTATAACCCAAGTGTAAATCAACGATGCTGTCCGCGCGGTCTTTCACGTCTGTGTTTTGGTCGAAGTTCAGTATTGTGGAGACTGTATGTCATCTGTATTTCATATATGAATTTATATACCAAGAAGTGAACTAATTTTTAGAAGAGGGCCACTGGCCTCTCGTATGCCTCGTCGTTTTAGCGTCTCATAGGATCCAACGCCACGCTATGCCTATCGACGAAGATTCGGAAGACCAAAAGTTAAGCTTTAAACCGCCGAGCTAGTTGAGTTCTTATGGTTGTGAGGGCGACCGTGACCGTGACCCCAATGTCCACTTGATGGGTGCTCGTCCTCATCATCGTCTTCATCATCGTCGTCGTCCTCTCCGTCTTGGTCATCCTCGTCATCGTCGTCGCTGTCCTCGTCCTCGCTAGATCCCGTTGGTGTAGGCGTCGACGGTGCGCTGACCGTCGAAGAAGCGGCTCCAGTCACCACAGCGGAGCTGGTTGGTGTGGTCTTCACAGAGCTCACAGCCACAGCGGAGGCCGTCAAAGAAGTTGCAGACTTCGTTGCACTAGCTTGGGCAGATCCAGACGATTGCGGCGTAGTGGCATCTCCGCTACCAGGACAGGCACCGCCCGTCGTGTTCAGTGCCTGATCCTCCGGCTTGATGAGAATGGACAGCTTCACGCCGGCGGGTTGATCGCATTTGTCACCACCATACTCAATGTTGAAGACGGCTTTGTTGGCGTCGGTGAAGGGTTTATATTTGGCGCAATCGTTGTCAGAACCCTCGTGGCACTGCTCGTTAACTGCGAATTGCACAACATCGATGACATCCGGAATCATATCGATAGCATTCTTGAGGCCGGTGGCCATATTGAGGATAGCAGCTTCGTTCGCCAGGAATTTCACGTAGTCAACGTAATCGGACAGCGGGTAGCCGAAACCATCCTGGTCCTATACTAAGGTCAGAGACATTCAAAGAAAGCGAGGAGCTCCTAGTGGAAGACCTACAAATCCATCGACGTTATCCGGATCAATAGCATCGCATTTTCTGTCGGATGCGGTCTGGATCCTCGCCTTCATGATATTTTTGACATTTTCACTTTTGATATCGACATAATTTTCACCCTCCCAGCCATCAAGGGCCTTGCCATAGTCACTGGACGTGAAATTTGAGGCGTCATCACGCCAGTCCTCTCGCGACCCGGCACTAAAGTAGCAGATGACCTGCTTCTTCTGGGACTTCAGGTCACCGATGATGGTTGCGTCATTATCGAAGAGATCGATGTCAATGACATTGAAAGATTCGGAAGAAGTCGAGCTCAGGGTTGTCAAGTCAATGTCGCCTTTGGCGAGAAGAATGTCCCATGAGCTACCGGCCGGGAAAGAGGACACACTGCGGCGAGAGGACTGGAAGGGATGGGCAGTCGCAAGACCTGCCGTGCTGGCGAGAAACAATGCCGTGGAAAGATACATGATATCTTGAAGTGACGGAACGAAGTCGATGGCACTTGAGCTGTAGTAAAATACGTGACTCTGAGACCGCTCGGACGCACCAAGTATATACTCCGATGCTGAAAATCAAAAGATAATCGGCAGAGCTTGTGCAAAGCAACGACAAGGCTGAAAGGAACGATCAAAGATAGAGAGCTAGCTCTATCAAAAACAATCAAATGAGAGACAAGGGCAAAAGAGTGGAATGCAACTTCTAGAGTGCAGTGGAGACTGAAGACATGGCGATCCCATTGCAATATATAGCTTCAAGCGTTATTCTCCGTGCCGCGTTCATCGCAGCGAGCCAAATTTACCATGCCAAAGGGGGCGTCATCGGAAATCATGGCATGTCGAAATGGGATAATGCAGGGCAGCGCATTGCTTTGCAGCTTACCGAAAAGAGGACCAACATGTACGAATGGGAGCAAAGCTTGAGATTGTGGGGTTCCTACACGGTATCGAAATGTAAGCTGCACGTTGTTTCTGAGGCGGCATGGAGATGAAGGGTGTCGTTAGGCCCCCATGTGCACCAGCCAACGCGCGCGCCAGTCGTTGGTGAGGGGGAACGGTTTGTTGCCTTTCGGCAGTCTCTTATGACTCAGCTTCTAGGGGAGTTCCGATGGTTTTCTGGTACAGCGCCTACAATAGCATCAGATAAACGATATCAGCTTATCATGATCTGTAGATGAAGATATTTTGAACTACCGACAGATCTAGCGCCAGTGGGTGAGCGGGGGGAGATCGTCAAACCGCGCGACTACTATGATGTCCGTGCAGCATCGTCCCCGTTTATTTACCGCCGTTTCAAACATATGAGGGATCACGCAAACGTGCCCAACTTCAACCAAGAGGATCCGCTGAATAATGCCAAGCTTACTTTGAAGCTTAAATTCGCCGAAGCACGGCACACAGAGAAGACAAGAGGCAAAGTTTAAGCTCACCATATCCAAGACTGCAAGGGTGTGCATTTTACTATTCATCTTCTATCTTATTGGTTACGGCAATCAAAGGCCGTTACAGCATATCCCTCGTACACGTAATCCTGTCAGGTCGCCTTTATTTGTTCGGAAAAGCCGTACACATGTTCGTACGATTATGAAGATGTCTAGAAAAGAAAAAACATTAAACCGACCACCCAAAGTTGAGTTGGGAGGGACATGCCAAGAATTATCCAACATCGGGTCCGTGGTGTAAAACAGCCGGCGTCCCTTCGCTTAGTTCAGCTGGGTGACAACTCACACATGAATGATCCATAAGGCGAGATTAGGCATTAGGGATGTGATTTTCTTGACCTTCTACTTACGAAACCTGCACGAACTGTCCGATTGCTGGCACTCCATCCACGACCACATACACAACATAAGGGCCAGGCGGGGCGACATTCTTGTTCGGCGGCATCGTGACCGTAATGGTTTGGCTGGTGCTTGCCGCATTGAAACCC
Organism: Periconia sp. TS-2; assembly: GCA_030378425.1. Taxonomy (NCBI): domain Eukaryota; kingdom Fungi; phylum Ascomycota; class Dothideomycetes; order Pleosporales; family Periconiaceae; genus Periconia; species Periconia sp. TS-2. Next base: position 397,721 of record JASNQO010000016.1, on the reverse strand, counting down.
TTCGTATTGAGGAACGCCATACGGTGACCCATGTGCACAGAATGTGTGACGAAGCCGCCGTAATACAGAGACACCTTCACAGCCTTCGAGCTGGCAGGGCAATCGAACTTGATCGTAAATGTTGATCCATCCGCCTTCAAAGTCTTGCTCGAAATTGCTACGTTCGAAGGTCTAGTAGGGTTGCCTTGAAGATAAGGAGGCGTGTAGATTTCATTACCTAAATGTAAAGTCAAGGTTAGCGCATGGCTAAATTGGCTTTGGAATTGCAGGGGAGCCTTACGGAATTCAGTGACGAATGGATCCTTTGTAGTTGCTTTTAGGATAGGCTGTTCGACAGGGTTCGATCCAGAGATGAGTAGAGTGCCATCAAGTAGAAGAAGAGCAACACTGTGGTAAAGACGCGCAATGGTGGACTTGGGGCCGGTACTCCATCGCTTGCCCAGAGGCTGAGCAGGATCGTAAATGAGAACCTCATAAGCAGGGTTGCGGGCAACACCAAAGCCTTGAGCACCTTCCTGCGCACCGTTGACCCAAATGACAGTACCGTCAGGAAGCAGAGTACCCTCGACCATTCCACGGCCCTCCGGCATAGAATCTAATTCCCAAGAGGGGTTGTTGGCGAGCGGCTGGATACGACCACAGGACGGGTCTCCGGGTGCGGAAATGTCTTGGTATGGACCTCCACCACAGATAACGATGTCAGGGTTCCAGTCATTGGCGCTCGAGAGAGGAAGAAGAACGGAGCCACCGGTGTTAGGATAAGTGCGATAAGTTCCAGGCAAGTCAGGAAGAGGGCGTACGACAGTTCCGCCATTGACGTTGAAAATTTCCGAGGATTTAGAAACGAATACAAACAGATTACCGTCCTTGAGCAGGTGCATGAAGGGGTACATGTAGTACGGCTGGTTCTTTGACAGAATTTCCATTGTGATGCTCTTGCCTTGCGGAGTACCATCCGCGTTCAAAATCTCATACGTGGGGTTGTTATTCTCAGGTTTAGAGGGGTCAAGACCGTTCAAGCTTCCGGATGCAACAAAAATCTTGGAATCGGGCATGATCTGAACGGATGCATACCAACGGGCAGTGGAGAGTTGAGAGCCGGGCTCGTTCCAGGCTTGGCCGTCCAAAGAATTATCAGTAGCTGAGCGCTTGAGGTACCGAATGCCCTTGAAACCATCACCAACGGTGGGATCGATGAAGTCCAAAGGAGCATTTCCCCCAACGGAGATGAATTGCCCGTCAGCAAGGAAAATTCCGCCAGAGCAGAAAGCATTGGTTTTGTAGGCGAGAGGCACAACCTTTTGCGTCGCGGGGTCGTACTCTGAGGAGTAAGCATACTGACCGTTAGAAAGTTTGACCTCGGTGTAGTTCTCGACTTTGTCTAGGAAGACGACACGTCCATTGGGCATTAACCCAGCGTGCATAGCCGGGACGCCAGATCGGCCCTTGATCTGAATAGTCCCAGGCTTAGCAGCAGCCGGAGCAGGACTAGCACCAGGAGCCGGAACGCTGGGGGTATTTTGGCATGGTCCAGACTGGCAACCTTCACCGCAATGCGCCGTGGTATTTCCACAGTAGCCATACATAGAGCAGCAAGAACCCTGAGGCCATTTGTCACAGACAGTGTTTCCAAACTTCGCGCCGCAGCTTCCATCCGTCGTTGCCTTGCCCGTGGGCTGAGAGCTAGGTTGGGTACTCGGATTGCCTAGGACAGGCTCGCCGCTTGTCGTCGTGGACGGGGGTCTGGTAGGAGTTGCACTAGTCTGAGAGGTTTTGGATGTAGATGCGCCGTCCTTGCAACCGCTCTGGCAGCCGTTTGCTTTCAGACAGTGGCCGTCAGTAGTACCGCAGTAGCTAAAGAAGATTGTAAGTGGGCGACCTCCATTGGATGGGAAAAGACTTACCCATATTGCGAGCAGCAACCGCCATAGGCTCCCTTAGGATCGCAAGTAGCTCCACCAAAGTTCGTTCCGCATCTACCATCGCTTCTTGGTGAGAGGGAAGAGGAGGGCTGTGCGGCCGAGGACGAGGATGAAGAAGCAGTGCAACCCGACTGGCACCCATCGCCGCAATGAGCAGGAGTGTTTCCGCACTGAGGATGTTAATGACAATATTGAACAAGTCTGCAGAAATGACCTACCCATCCATACGAGCTGCAGCATGTTCCGGTGTATACCGTGCTTTTGGGATCGCAAAGCAAATTGTTATGTGCTGGACCACATTGGCCGTCTGTCGAATACTGCTGACCCTGTCTCTTCTCTGGGATCACCCTTAAAGAGGATCTTGAGGCAATATGCAGATTGCTCTCATTGGCCTCGCAGCTGGACCCGATTAGCTACATAATACAACAGAACTAGAGAACGCACGTGTTCTGCTCAGTGCAATGTTGACCTGTCAAGCAACGACTCGATCCGCCGGAAGCAAGGTCGCAAGTAGGATTGACCCAATGGAAATTGATATTTGCCATAGCGAAGCTCGCGAACGCACCGATAGTCCACAATGTAGCCTTCATCTTTGTGTCTAAAGAAAGGTAAGCGAGTGAAATAGTATACAATCCAATCTGTTAACAAGCTCAATCAAGAACACAGCTGGATCGCAGGACTAAAGAGCAGCATGGAGATGCACAGTAATGAGAGATGGAGGCCGGTGGGGTAGCAGGGATGGAGTCAGAGGCTGAAATCGATGCAAGTGGCTGTATGTGGCTCTGGGGCAAATGAGGTAGGTGCGTTCCCGAATTGTACGTAGAGGAGAGCAACTTCTAGGTCATTCTTGCTTTTCATCATCGCAAGCCACTCACCTGACAATGAAAGGAAGAGGCAATATTGACTGTTGGATTGCCTGCGATTCGGTGTTGATTGGCCAAGTTCCTCGACGTTCCGGGCTGGTTGTCGAGAGGGGTCGATGGATTAATTAATTTATAGTGTTTTCGAACACGTGAACGAGCGTGATGCACACCTCAAAAGCGAAGTGTAGGCAGCGGGAGATAGAAATATTATGTTAATGAGAGGGGAAATGATCTGGTCAACGAGGGATCTGAAGGGAAAAAGAGTGGATGCTGAGGCAAGGGCTTGATGACTGCCCACAGTGAGAAAGCGAGGAGGTGTAGAGCGAGGGAGGCTGCGGCTCATGTATACTCGCACTTGCAGACACCCTACTTCGTGTCGGTGTTTCTCTTTGCTAAAAGCAGACTATTCAAAAGAGCTGGTCCAATGGCGGTGATGCACGGAGCTCAAGCTTTGATCCGCGGCAATCTCATCGAGACCGAGCCAATACAAGAACAGAACATCATGGATCTGCGCAGGGACGGCGGCGGTCGTCTGTCTATTTCTGGCCAGAAATAGCGTCTGACAATACGAAAACGGAGCAGGCCGTCGAAAATGGACACGAGCATGTCGGGAGAAAGAAGGCTACTCAGTGTGAAACGTGGTGGAAGAAACCTATCCATGGGAAGGCCAGCGCCATAATGGCCCAAGCCGCTGCTCAGTGGCATTTCACGACCACTACACGTGTCAATGTGTTGTCGTCTTTGTCGAATGTGGCAAAAGCTTGACTAGAGTCAAGCATCGCGTAGCAGATGACCGGCTAGTTTTGGAGCGCCACCTACATAAACAACCCCTGAGGCTATCGTGCCGAAACGGCCGCGCGACCCCACAAAGGTCCTTCAGCCATCGCGAATCTGACAGGAACAGGTCTAGCGTGGCCAAGTTTTGCCGAGCAAAAACAGCTTCAGAGATCCGTCGCACACAGAACACCAGCGAAAACGCACCTTTGCGTCCTTGGTTTGGGCTGCAGGTATTCGTCACGGCGGACAATGCAACGACACGTCGTAGGAAGCTTCTCCACAACAACGCTCTCTCTCACTATTGCTGGACCCGTTAGCCGGGCACCACCCCTTTAGGTCTCGCCACGGACTGCCTTTGACCATAAGGTTCCGTATCTTCCGCACGCTGAGGCTAAAAGCAGTGCGAATGGTACCTTTCGGGGTATGTCCGGTTCTCCTAATGCGACTTTTCACACCCCACTCATTATTTATGCATGTTACATCGGAGTGCATTCCGTTTTTCGATCATGGAATATTTTATTGGGCGCTACAGCCTTCACTATTCTGAAACAAGCTGAAAGTGTCGCCCGTCACCAAAGATAAGCAAATATACTTTGTCCACCTCAATTGAAGTTCCAACAAGCATCTACCACCTCGGAACGGAGGTCTCAGCCCCTTGGCCTAGCTGAGCCCAAAGCAGCCCCTAGCATAGGCCGGAAGCCGAGCCCTCTTAGGGCTTCTCATACACGCAGGACAAGCAGTAGCCTCCCTGCTCTGCAAGACAACCTCGAACACATTGCATCTGCTGCCATCGCTCCGCGATCCGTCTCCGAAGTGGGAAGCCTTGCCGATTTCTGATAGTGGCAGGGGAATAGTCTTGCCCGTCTTTACGTCCCGAGGGTAGTTCTGGCTTGACCCATCGGAAGTGACTTTGACAATATTATCCTGAACCGTACTCAATCCACTTGAAGGACCGTTGGGGCGAGAACCAGTGACAGTGCTGCCCCGAGGCTTGCGGTTCTTGTTTCGCGTCTTCTTGCTGCTCTTGTTTGTGTCCTTAAGATTTGGTTGGTGCACATCAAGGCTTGTTTGAGGCGTTCTATCATCCGTCTTGGACGCTACGATAGAACGGTGGAGAGGATTGAGGGGGTTGCTCGGGTCGTGCGCAGCTCGGTCGAAGCTGCATGAGGAGTATTTCGTAAAGTAGCTCTCGCCGCACTCCCACTAACACTACATTAATTCGCTGCTCACGGAAATAGCGGAAGCGAGATGCTTACAACACGAAGGACCCAATGACACATAGTTGAGGACTCTCATCCACAGGGACACTAAATTTTGAGTGTTTTTTCCGGCTGGTCATAGATTGCAAATGATTCTCGTGACCGTAATTGTCTTTTCTAGGCTTCCGTAAACGTTCACCGCTTCTTGCTGTTTTCTCATGCTCATGATGCTACAAAGCCTACGTCGACGGCTGGCTGCGTCGACAGTGCAGCTAGGCAGGCAGTAACCACCCGGTGTCTATGCCCACTCCGGTGAGAGCGAAAGAACAACGTCTTCCCATATGACAACTAGAGTCATATTCATCCTACTTACTGGGCTATCTAGCCAAGGAAATCATCTGGGAGGCAATCTCGATATCTCAACAACACATTCCCCTTGGATCATGGCCATCACAAGTGTAGCGCACCAATGACTTCCCAGTTCACATTCAGCCAATGGAGTCAAACTCCTGCCGGCAAGAGACTCCTACAGCAATTGCACATGTTTAGTCTCCACCAACAACACAGTAACCCGAGATCACGCGCTCATGGCAGCATTGAGTATCCGTGCCAGGTGCTTATCTACACCGCCAGTCTATTCATGTCTATTCAGCTTCGTCCATTCGAGCACTCTACCGGCCTCTCCAAGCTTGGCCATGCAGCCCAATATTTTAAGAAACGATCGTCTTTCCGATACGACGATCGAATGCGTTTCGGAAGCATCTCAAAAGCTCCTCTCCAATCGATAGAGATTCTAGATGTCTCGATCTGCAAGCTGAAAACCGGGCAACCCCCTACGTGACGAATGAGCTGTTGTATCACGATCGCTTAGCAAGGTATCCAGGAAATCATACGAGGCGATGCTGTGAAGCCGCGGCTGCGGCTTCCGGAAGCAATGAAACGGATGTAGTACAGCATGATGGTCGCGGACCACTCACTGAGCGCAAGACTGGCACGACAATACACGTAATGGTAGCATTAAAGCGGATCTCCATTCGCAGCTGCGCACAATGCTGTTTTTCTACCTCAACGTGCTGTCGCTTATGCGAGGTGCGCTGCAGTTTCCCACTTTTATGACTACATTTGTATGGGCCTTTCCGACGGCTTTGCTCTCCGCATCCCCGCTATCCCAGCATCTTCACAGCCTCCGCATCATATCATCTCGCCGATCCTATCTCAACGGTCCCACGTTCCCGCATTGTGACCATGCATTCGCAACCAAGATTTGCTAAAAGCAGGTCCCCGTACAATGCGTACCACGTGATGCAGGCGTCTCGCCTACCCCTATCGATCGGCATATGCAGGCCTGCCCTATGAGAGGGCTGTGATGCTCAGACAGGAGTCCTTAGGCCCACAGGTCAGTCGTGGACAATGCAGCGCGGGAGGAGGCAGACTTGCGGGAAGTCAATTTTGTTGGGCCAAGTGGTGGAAGGTATAGTCGGCGACCCGTGCCATGAAGATACAGGAGACCAGTGGACGGAAAGAGAGGCGACGAGGTCAGGCGAGTCACAGAGAGAGCCCAAAGCAATTCATGAGTCCATGTTTGTCATGCAGATGGAAGAAGTTGAGGACAGTGAGAATTTTGAAGACTACCAACATTTGCTGCCAACCATCTCCCCTTTTTCCTTGAGCCAACACCATTTAACAGAACCAAAAGAAAAATTTCCCACTGCCGTGAATCGTGCAGTATAGCACGCATGAAGCGAAGTGAAGATAATACAGGCCGTCTATCATGGCGTTTCATAGCGCATTCCGTTTCGTGACAATGCTGTAAACGCGACAAGCAAATCCAAAGCACTTCCACTTTTGTCCACACAGCCCATTGCAAACATGACAACCGTAATATACAACCCACATAAGCCGAAAAGAGCTGGTCTCCCCATTTTTGACCCACCGTGTGCTTGCAAGACTTAGTCTTCGGCACATCCACCACAGCTAATGACCCTGACGAACCCTCTTCGTTTCCTCCTCTCTTTGGAAGAAGAAAGGGGCTCCTCCTTGCTCGAACTATCTCTTCTTCCTGTGCTGCTTCCCTGTCCTCCTAAGCTTCCTCTGCTACCTCTCCACTTCCGACCTCGCCAGTAACTCACTAAGCCAACTTTTTCTTCTTCGTCCTCGCTGTCCCAGCTGTCCCATGCGCTTGTAGTATTTTGGAGCTGGTAGCTCGCGCGATACACACTTGGTGGGGACGTGGTCGTTGAGGATGACGAGATGTAGGGGTAGAGTGTGCTGAGTTCGGACGGCGTAGCGCTGTTGTGCCGGGTTGAAGGGTAACTTTTCGTTGGAGGCGTTGTTATATTAGCCAACGAGGAGGGCCTTGTGCGCGGTGCTGAGTGATGAGACTGTGAAGTTGAAGGAGGGGTTGTCGGCGTAGGAGGATGCGTGGCAGAGAGTGGCACAGGCTTCCGTGAAATTTGGAGGCGAGGGAAAGCGTCATTTGGATCAGTCAAGGAGGCTTTGCGGGGGCGCTCTACTTCAGTAGAGGAGCGTGGTGTTGTTGTTTGGAGGGAAGGTGGTGGGCGTAAGGAAGAGAGCCGGATTGGTGGTTCGACTAGCTGCGTAGAAGGTGGACCATGAGACTTACGACTTGTTGGTGAAGAGTTTGGAGTTGGGCTTCTGGACTTCGATGTCTTGTGAAACTGTTGTAGTGACTGCAGATCAGCTGAGGCGAAGTTGCGCGCCAATGGGCTGAGTGGAGGTGTTGTTTCCCCTGACACTGATGGAAGAATGATTGTCTTCTTGCATCGTTCACAGATCCCAGGCGACGAGGTTATTGGTTGCTTGCAAGTCTTGCAAATGGCCACTGTTGCTGCTGACGCGCGTGGAGTAGTTGTTTTGGGTGTGGAGAAGCCGAAGTCGAATGGTGAGCTTGCTGTCACGGACGAGGAGGTCATGGAGGAAGACTTCTTAGGTGTGAAATGCGAATCATAGCTCTTAACAGCACCTCGTTTAGTCCCAGTTGATAGTCCAACGGATTGTGACGCTTGACAGGAAGTGCTGGTGTAGGTAGTCTCTCGTCCCTTGGCGCTCTCTACGGCGAGCCTTTCATATTCGTCCCATATTTTTGCGGTATTTGAAGGAGTTGAAGGAGGCGCACGCGGATGTTTGAATGGAGATATCGTTCTTGTGAGTGGTGACGGTTGATGTGGAGCGAACGTTATAGTTGATGACATTCTTGTGGTGTGTTGCTAGTAGGCCAAAAGGGTGGATAGAGTGAACAACAAGCGACAATAGACGAGCGAGCAGTGTTGGACAGACGAGCCGATAACCTTGATAACACCGTAGGCTCCAATCACGATATATACATGCGCAAGCCCACAAGCCCAGCGTTTTGGAGCCAAGGGGTAAGACACATTGTTATGAAGTAACGGCACTGGCCACACGCAAGACCTCGAGGAGGCTGGGGTGCGAATATCTGGAGTACCCAGGATCAGCGTGACGTAGAACCACTTCCCTGGGTTTATGGTCTGTATTGATCGTCTTGAAGCCCCGCTACTGAAGAGATCTCGCTACTTCAATTCGAGCTGTCGCGCCTTAGGCCCGTCCAATTGGCGACACGTAACGCGAGCGAAGGCGTCGCTTGCGGCCCAATCGAGAAAGGCGTAGGCGAGTTGGTTTAGGCAAGGGATGACAGTCTTGTCAGGCGCCTGATGCGTTGGAGCAGATGGAGGCGTCTGTCGAGAAACGCTCTCAAACATTAGCCGCTGTCGATGACCTTGTTATGCATATCATTCTGCTGCGCCGAAAACGAGGGCCGTCGAAGATGCAGAGATGCCGGACGCCATCGAATATCGGAAGAAGATTGTGATGCATCCGCTGCTGCAGCTAGAGGAAGTCGTTGTCACGCAAGGCATCTGTGCTGCGTGGGAGAGGTAATGCTGGCGAGTAACACAACATCCACGGGAATGTAACTATCCCCATCCACTCGACAGGGCCATAAATAAAAACACAAATAACAATAGAGATGAGACATGTCTTGGAGCGTTGTCGGAGAGGCGAGACAACTCTTGGGAGAGAATTGATCGTGGATATAATTATGCCGTTGACTTTGAAAAGATGACGGGTCGCATTGAGATTCAGGTAAACGGACCAAACGAATCAAGGGCATACCTTGCGTGGCGAGTCACGTAGAAAATTTTCAACGCGCTTTGAGCACTGCTAGGGCTGTCAATGTACCAATATTGCACTCGCGACGGTTGCATTCGTTGGAAATGTTCTTCGCTGTTAACCTACTCGTCTCAGCCACATCGGTCACGGCCGCCAGACATGCAGCCACTCTTCAAAAGGTGTATCGATAACGGAAGCATGCGCATCTGAGTACAGTGCTACGAAGATGACCAAGTAAGGACGAGAGGTCATCTGTGCCTTTGACTTCATTTCGTTTCAGCTTTGTTGCTATCCACTGCTCAATTAGCGCTAGTAGAGAGTCGACCCCAACGATACAGCTTAGTCCGACGTAACTTACCAAATGTTCCTTCAATGGTCATTCGTCCCGCTAGGATTCTAGTGAGAAGGCACTCGTTAGTGGCTTTGGCATCGTGGATCAACATTGCGGGGCCGACATGTTTTTTCTTCGGTTCGCACCATAGAGTTTGGTATTCGAAGTTCTCAGTAGACTTGCAAGAAAGAGCCTTTGGGGGGTTCGGTGGATTACCATTATGGAATAGTTCAGCTGAGAGACTGCCTCTACCCACATGCTCCATAAAGCGCCTACTATTTTCCATGACTCTCCGAAGAGAATAATTAGCGTGTCCTTAGTCTCTGTGTATCTCTTTCGTATCCGGACTTATCCACGATCGCCAAATTGCATCTTCGTTGCGTTGAGATACATTGACCGAGCTGAAGGGACTGTGCAACTGCAACGGAATAGGTTGCCCCCTTTCACCTTCTGTGTTTACCTTAGTGACGCTAATACATGCATAGCTGTTATAATTGCGACCGCATAATTGATATCGTCCTCGTGACCACACCTTTCACGACCGATTCGAATGACCTTTTCAGCTAGCCGAGATTACAGAAGCATGTAGTATGTGCATCAACCTGCGCTTTCAGCTTTTCTCGCCAATTTGCCATCAATAGCCTCGCTTCATCTCTTTACATTCTGCAGCCGGAATTATCACGTTCCATGACCGAAACCCCAATTGTTCTTGTGGCCTCCTTTTATGCTCAGCCTCTTTAACCTCTCCTGGATGCCACTTAATAAGGGCACGGTAAACGTATCGTATTAGTGCTCGCTTTGTTTCATTGGTGCTTGTGCTATGTCTAGGACGCTGTCATAATTTGACTTCGAAAGCGCGCGTTACTTCGACATCATCGCGGTCTTTGTGGGGTTGTTTACAGAAGCATCCGGTGTTGCGATCGTTAATGCGAGTGCTTGAGAATTCGTCCTTCTACCCGGTTGCTGGGAAGTGTGGTGACTGAGACAGTGTTTTATGATTTGTACTACTCGTACCAGCCCGGGCCAGGAAATGGGGATTTTCATGTAGGTTGTTCCAAATCGGGGCTGCCGAATGACAGTTTGGGAGCTGAATGATTCCAGGAATGCGATTTCGGGTGGTAATACCGGACCTCTGATTTGTGGCTTCATTGTCCGGGGCCTCGGACACTTTGAGGTGTCTGTGTTCATCTTCAAAGGCATACCCTCGTTCGAGGAGCGTGTTTGTGATACTTGATGACATGGGAGAGCTATTTACTTTCTGCCCGTGGTTCTGTTTGTGCCAGGAACGAGGCGCATCCACTATGCAATAAGAGCGAAAGGCGAGCTTAGAATCCAAGCATCTTCTGAAGAACTCAGATTTGCGAGGGTTGCATCCGCTGTTTTGGGCTTGATATGTCGAACATCCGATGACGTGGTCCCGGAGGTTTCCAGCGGGAGCTTCCCACGAGATCTGAAACTTTGGTTCAGAACTCATCCACAAATCTGTCCATGACGTTATCAGGTATGGATCGGACTCTACACCTTACAATCTGTATATTGTCCTAACGTGCCTCAAATCATTTCTAATGATATTTTGCCTAACTTCCCTCTACACATTCCTGTGCAGTATCATCGCCGTGTATTGTGGTGGCAGTGCATACTTTCATCATCGGGCTTCACCGCGCGATGAGGAACCGCAAGCTGACCATCTGCCCTACACTCCAACGTTCCTTCATAAAATCTCCGGTGCATAGACTGGCGTTCTGTCTCTACTAAGACAAAAGTCATGATATTGACGTTCCGATGATACATAATTCCCGTTAAGTATGCCTGGTGTGCTAGAAATGCAAGCGTCGCGGAGAATTCAAGATGCGACTCTACCTGTTCGTAATTCCCTTCCTAGAACTGGCCACTTGCTGTGAATGTCGTTGGCTGTACTCTTACCTAGTCATGGGTCTTTACTTTCACTCATTCACTCTCCCACATGCAGTCGATCTTTTGGAAAGGTCTCTCACAAGGTCTTTTGTCTATATGAATATCAATTTATTGTTAAAATATTCATAATTCAAAATGGGTGGGTCAGTGGTTCATAGCGATTCTGTGGATGTCTAGTCATGACGCATGGCGATGATGTTGCGAACGGGTTGTCGAAGGTTGCTATCTAATCCACTCATAAGAGTGAGGTGACCGCCACTGGGATGCCTTAAAGTGTGGGTCTCTACTCAGCAGTTATGCGAGTACTACATCGAGTCGGGCAAGGACAACAGATGGCGTGGGTTCGATCGGCGAGCATATCACGCCTTTTTTTTTACTTCTATTTTCCCTATAGAGAGGGCTATGCTCGGGTACGGTTTGTTATGAAATAACGACCTCACTACCGTAGCGGTTGCTCTGTTGCCCTGACAGCCGTGACCAATGGCGCTAAAGAGGGGTGAATCGAACAGCAATTTTACGGGTTCCAGCATGCGAGAATACAGTGACATCTGATCTTGGAATATGACCTTGAAGCGGCCTTTCCTGAACTCGGAATGTATTGTATATATTCAAATAGGATCATTAAAGCGTTGTCTAGTTCTGATGATACATCGTCTCTTTCTAAGATCTTGACTTTGCTTGAATTTGATCAATGTACCGCGTATGCATTCCTTCGATCTCTGGGATGATGAGAGACTCGATTTCCACGGCAGGCTCGCCATGTGGTACCTCGTGATTTTGTATAAACTCAGCTTCCTCTTCGATCTTTAGAGACCGGTCCGCAGAGCCGACTAACGACTGAATGCCCGAGAAACTCTTCGTCCGGCGATTCTTAGGCACGCGGATCCATTTTTCGCCCTCCATTGGGGAGACAAAGACGACTTCCCACTTTCTTGTGAGGAGCAGATTCCCGATGACTAGGTGGTGGGCGTATTTCTGCAATGAGTATTGCGCTTTCTTTACTAGAATAGATGGATCGGTCTCTAGCTTGAAGCTCACGATCATGCCCTCGGGTGCCCAGCCATCTACAAGTTGCTTCAGGAACTTGGGAACAGGTTCAAGGTCGATGACCAATTTGCGGCCTTCGGTGCGAGCCGCAGGCGCATTGGCATCGCTCTCGTAGGAGCCATCGGCGTTCCGAGCAAACTCCTCATTAGACTGGATCTTGTGCTCGACCATGCGGTCTTTCGGCACGAAGAAGTCAGACACGGCGGCAGCGAGGTAGAACATGGCCTTTGGGCCAAGAGGCCGCATCAGCTGCGCAACCTCACGCAAGTCCCACAAGTACTCCGTAATAGTGACAAAGGACAGGATTAGCAGCCTGCCTTCGCGTTTGACTTGCGTGTACTTTCGCAGCACCTCGAGCATCTCGGCTTGGTGCTGCTGGTCAACGACGACGCGGTCATCTTCCTCCCCCATAAAATCGAGGAACGAGCGGGTGTTGTGCGAGTAGTGACGGGAGTAAGGGAGGAGTGAGAATTGGCGATGCAAGAAGATGACGGCGTAGCCATGCTGGAGGAAGTATTCAGCGCTTGTAGCACCACGCGTGCCGGCCGAGAAGTTGTCGATGGAGCGCACAGTCTGTGTCTCCAGCGGTACTGCGGTACCCCCTGAGGTAACTAACACAACACGGTGGCCTTCATGGTTATGACGGCTGATGAATTCGCGGGCGAGCGAAACATTGGTCTTCAAGTCCTTCGGCGGAGGCTCATTGGAGAAGTAGTGACCCTCTGCTTGCTGCTGGTTGTTTTCGGCCATATTCCCATCACCAACGTCAGATGTAGTTGCGTATGTTTGTGAAGTGCAGTCATGGCGGGGTAAATTCTTTTCCTCGGTGAAGTTTCGGGATCAGCCCATCTAACCCCGCATTCAGGGACGAGGTACCACACATGGACTCCCTCAGCAATATGTACTTGCACAATATGCTAACACGTAGAATGCAAAAGCACTGAAAGACTATCGTGTTCCAGTTCCTTCGCAGTCGTGTGTGATACCGACACGAACAGTCAATACTAGCACTAGGTTTGTTGCATCTTGAAGAGTTTGGATGATGGAAGATGACAGTGAAGGAGCGCATGTTGAAGCGCAGCATTTTTGAACAATCTATATCTTTGCTCAAGGGTATCAAAATCGCAAGTCACTCATTGTGTGCTCTCCAGAACCTCGATAGCACCTCCAACTAGATGCAAACTGCCCGTGACAAGCACCATTACCTCTGCCTCGGCACCAGCTTCTTTCGCCCGTTCGCCCGCTATTCTTCGTGCCGTTGCGATAGCTTCTTCAATGGTTTTCAACACCTGAACGTCGGCAGCCTCATCAATCTCGGACCATGTCAACGCGAGCGCCCTTTGCACCGCCAGAGTGTCGACATCGTTTTGATTCGTATTTATGGATACGAGGTCTGGTTTGTAGCCTTCGCTAAAAGTTTGATTGGTTGTGAAGATGACGTGTGTAAAGGGAGAGCTAGAGTCTGATGTGATGCCAGTTTGGAGCGCGGTGTAGAGTGCTCTTGCGAGCGCATTGGCGTCTCTTGTCTGTTGGTTGAAGATCAAGATGCGAGGTACCTTCGATGTTGAGGGGGAGGCATTTGCTGAAGCAATCTGCTCCGCGAACCATCGTCCAGTTACCTCGATACTTTCCAAAGTGTGGCCACCGTCAATGTGCCAGGCGACATTCTTCTCGCGCCGCACTTCGCACCTGCCTGGCCATCGTACTTGCTCTAGACCCTGGATGAATCGTGAAGGGAGCTCAATATGCTGGGTGGTTGTTGGGTCAGGAATAGAGGTGTGGCCGAGCAAGCGGAGATGCGCAGCCGCAGCAGCAATGGCGACTGAGGCATTGAGTTTCTGAAATTCGGCCGAGAGGCCGAGTTTGATCTCATTGTTCGCAAGCGAGGGGTGGATGTCGACAACGTGCAATGTAGTACCCTTCTCTTTTGCTCGTTGTTGTAGCACAGTGATAGCCTCCTCCTTCTGGGGCGCTGTAAATGCAACGCTACCTTCTTTGAATATGCCTGCTTTGTGCCATGCGATTTCAGGAAGTGTGGAGCCTAGCATAGCTACATGGTCTATACCGAGGCTGGTCACGGCAGTAACCGTGGGCGTCGTCAGGATATTGGTACTATCATACTCTCCACCGATACCACACTCTACTACTGCTGTATCCACTCCCTCTTCTATATATGCATGTAGCGCCATAAGTGTCAAATATCGAAAGTAGACGGGCTTCGTCGGCGCATCGACAGGGACAGGAGAAGTCTTCGCAGCGGCCTCTAACCGGTCCCAAACCTCGAAAAAGTATTTTGCGAACTTCTCCTCGGATATTGGCTCATTGTTTATCTGTATTCGTTCACGAACGAAGCGAAGATGGGGCGAGGTGTATAATCCGATTTTGGTTGGCTTGGTCGAGGACTCGGGGGTTGTTGGGATGTATTGAGCGACGATGGAGGAGATGAAGGCACTGGTCGATCCTTTACCTTTGGTTCCTGCTATGTGTATTGGTTTCAAGTGATCGAAAGCAGAAGGCTAGAATATGTCTTTAGCGAACAATAATCGAAGAGGTAGACTGGGAGTCGCACACCTCATATCCAATCTTTCGCAACCACTCGATCATTTCGGGAATGGCCTGCTTGTTCATTCCCTTCCCTGACTTTCGTATCGCATCGACAATCGAGAAGTTCGACTGAAGCGTATTGAGCGCCGTAACGGCAGCCTGTGTCGAGTCAGATTTGGTCGTTGATAAAGACAGTACTTTTGCTTACCGCGTAGTCGCGCTTCTCCATTGACATGGCGGGCGAGCTCGAAAATGAACGAGTAATTGATGTGACGTACCGGCAACACAGCCATCTCTTTACGACGTACATGAGAGCATGGTGTAAGATGGGCGCAACGAGCTGTAGCTTCTTTCTTTCCTTCGAAATTCCCGTAGATAGCCGATGACGCTTTAAACGCACGGACCGTCGATCGAATCAGGACTGCATTTCCATCTCGAGCGTTCCTTTCCTCTACATAACAGTCATGTGACATATTTAATCAGCCTCATATCCTCTCGATATTCAATATCGCTAAGATTGGAGTGCCATTGCTTGGATTCGAGCTCTTTTAGACGGTTCCATCTGAGACCCGATAAGCTAAGCAACACCCACCGACACCATCCTTAACGTCAATGCTCCGACTGAATCAATGTTAGAAGGACTGATAATCAAGCGTTTTAGAAACACCGTGATAGATCTTATAATTCTCCGGTATGATAGTCTACCGTCCGATGAGCGCCCATCCTTATGCGGTCCGTCCGTATGGTCGCCCATTCGTGTCTAAACACATGGGATGGGGGGATTCGCCAACTCTAGTCTCTCGAGACTACGCTGTCAATCTAAGCAAGCAATCACAGTGACTAGGATGAGAGCCAAGCAAGGCGTTTGCGCACCTCTGCGTATCAGGTCTTGTTGTATTTTTCTCTATTCGCTTAGCGTAAAACGCATTGATGTTTGATCTGGAGGCATCATGCATCAGCCGACGGACAATTTCCAAGGCAACATCACGCGAACACTCCTGCGACAGTCGCAGAAATCGGAGTCTTGTCCGCGTCTCCATACGGCACTCGCTTTCTTCCGCGGTGGACTTTGACCTTCGAATTCAGCAGATGACTATAGAGCTGACGATCTGTTCATTGACTGGGTACGAAATCTTTAGACACCTCTAAAGGTAGAACACAAAGTGCATGTAGATGGCCTCTAACTCTCTTTGATCCCAGTTTCGTACCGCTAGTTTGTCCTTTCTTCGTGCAGTTCGCCTGGTGGTGTATTACACTGCTACAAATTGACCCAAGCTACATGCCTAACAAGGTAACCTTCTAGTATTTAAACTGCGAGGTCATTTCTATTAATGTGGTGTAACAGGACGCGCTCACCATTGCGCAATCCTGGATCTTAATGCTGCCTGTCGTTCTGCGTTCCTGACGATCAGTCCCTGGTTACAGGCAGGACTCCACCAGTACGCACCTGTTATCTGGAAAGCCCACGCCTCGACAATGGATGTCCTGCTTGTCTGCACAAGGCCGTCGCAAAGCTGGGTGATCACATCCTGTTCTCGCAGTTTGGAGACAAAAGAGCTGCAGGTGTCGTGAGCGTCCCACCAACCGCCTGCAAATGCGACTGCAAGAGTCGCATCCTGAATCGGCACCGTGTTTCACGAAAGCCCCGGGAATCCCTGCCGCACCGCACTCGTATCCCGTCAATCCGGTTCTTGCCCATTCATATTAGCCCTCCATAGCCTCGTTCTGCGCGTTCCTCTCTTTTTGCCAACTTCGATTTGATTCTTGTCCATCATTTTCGTCACTAACATCATGGCGCGCCGGCATTCCTGAGCATCTGCTGCGCAGTCTTCAGAATGGGGCTGGGCACCAAATACATTCATCTCTGGCAGATGCTCTTCAACGAAGACAGAGAAGTTAAAGCTGGCCTTTGTCTTCGCAAGGTCACCAGGCGTGTTCCATTGTGGTAGGTGCAAACCGGAGTCACATTCTTGTCCTCCACATTTTGCCCAGGCTAATATGCCCAAGAGCTGCTTGTCTTTCCAACTCGGCAGCAAATCCCATCATTGTTTAGATAAAAAATCGGCCTAGAGCCTACGGTCAGAGACCGTTACGACAATTACTTCGCTTCAAACTATTCGTAATTTATATTCACCATCTACGCGGGTATCAAGATGGTACTCTTCTCTTACTCTATCGTAAACCTCCTCTTTGCGTTGGTTCTTGTTACTACGACCACAGCGCATCCGTTCTCTCGTTTCCCACATAGCGCAAAATCGTTGCAGTACCACAATGCCCGCCACACCAAAATGGTAGAGCGTCGCTCTTCTCGCCTTCACAGACGCGGACTCCCGGGAGCGGTCTACATCTGCACCGATCAAAACTTCCGCGGCGACTGCTCTTGGATCATGCCCAGCCAGGAATGTCACATCCCAGGAACCGCAGATCAAGCACCCGAATCCATTGGCCCTGATCCAGGCGGTGTTTGCCTTCTGTTCGAAAAAGCCGATTGCTCTGGCACTCAGATACAAACACTCCGCTACCCTGGGCTATCGACAGGAATACCGACCTTCATGGGCCTAAAGTGCTCTGTGGAAGGGCAAGGAAGTCAAAATAGTTCAAGTATCGTGCAGAGCGGAGGATATGCCGGAAGTGGGTTGCTCACGTCGGGCAAGGTTGGTGGGGATCCGAGGCTGGCGGGTGGCGTTGGAAGTACTGAGCGGAAGGCGCTTGAGAGTGTCATGGCAGAGATGGAAAGGGATGGATTTAAACAGGGCATGATTGGGTTGAGAAAAGGCCACTATTACTGAGTTCTGAAATACACTGTACGGGATAGTATCGTCTGATTAGACCTTTCCTTTCTGCCTTCTTTTGTATTATTATTGCTTGGGCATTATTCAACAGATGTATCATATCGGGGTACTGGGGATTACGAAGAATGAATTGAAATCATTATTAGGACAAAAGACTTTCGTGAACTAAATCGTAAGGGCTTACTACTTCTATTCTATCCTTTCCGTCATACCTGCATCGCTCTCTCCCCTAATAATTGACATTCCTTTCGTCAACAGCCCCCAGTTCACGACTCCTTTCTTTTCACTCAATATCTCCTCCCCGCAACGAACAGACGGTGATCTAAGAGCTGAAGATAGGATATGCTCCTTTGTATGACCGTGCTTAATAGTCTTGTCGCTGACGGGTAGAATGCGTATGTCACGGACTTGCCTCCGGATCGAAGAAATTTCCCTCGGAAGTGAGACAAAGTCCTTCAGCCCTAGCGTATAGGTTCCGTCAACGTATTCTCGAGCGACCCAATCGCGAACGTGCAAGCCTGCCTTGACAGTTCCACTTCTCTTCGCCAAACCCTCATCCATTCCTCGCGTAAGAATTTCAATCATGCTATTCGCAATGCTACCGAGATTTCTTCTTCGCCGAGATTGCGTCCACGCTATCGGATCCCATACAATCTGGATATCGTACACTGTCACTTTGCTGAACCAAGAATACTTTCTGGCTAGTTTCTTAATAGACTGGGATATTTTCTGCTCCCAGTGCTCTTGAACAAAGGTTTCCTCTCGACCCTTGAAAAGAACGCTTACTCGAAGCTCAATTGCGGTGAAGAGAAGCCAGGAGTAGTATTCTTTTGCTTCTTGGAAGCCGTACTTTGAGAGTGCAAGGAGACTCGGGTTCCCATGGTGAACGGGCATTATCGTGACTGTGATATGGCTCGAGTCGTATGTTTTTGTTTTGAAGGGGAACCCGCTATTTGTGGCAGGGTTGGCATCTGAAATCGTATGGTAGTATAGTAGGTTGCGGAGTTCGGGAGGGAGATCAGGAAGTAGAAATCGGGGATCCATTCTCGGTAGATTGAACAGTCATCCGGGAGCGTCTCGAATGGTTTTGAGTCTCTGAATACGATTCGAGATTGAGGTTCCTGGTGAGTGTCTGTATTGAACGTTTGTGGTTGAGTGGAAATTTAGTATGGGAGCGCAACCGAGAGGAAGCGCCCCATATACTAAAGGCGAGGCTATTATCCGATACTACACAATGGTTGGGTGACCACAAGCGAATCTCACAATTGTATTGTTTGGACTGCACAATAGCAGTGAATATCTCGTCACGTGGATGTCGCTCAATACTCTCAAGCTTCCCCGAAGACTGGTGCTCTATTGTCACTCTTATAGACAATTAGCTTGAGGCATCGCAAGGCTGAGGGAGTCTGTATACCTTCCCCTGGTTTAGACTCTCCATTAATGTTTGCAGCAAAATTTGCGTTAACCGGGTGCACGGTGGCTCTTCGGAGGCGGGTCGGCAAGACGCATTGCAAGTCGCTTTAGATTATGGACTACATGCTGAGAGTATAGAATGGAGAATGAAATTGTTAATGCTGGTCCTGCATTTTTACCTAAAGTGCTATGTAAGGTTTTGGCCTCGTTCCCGGAGCTTGTATGTCCAGTCTGGAAAACGTTGACATACAAAGTGATGACTCTGCATTGCAAAGCCTTGGGAATCTTTCACACCATTGATTATATTTGTCGGTGATTTGAGCGTTTCTGGGCGAATCTCGGAATTCTCTGTTCGCTAGCTAGTGTTTCGGTAAATCTTAAGTCATGGTGGTAACAATTATTTTCGTTGGGTTAAAATGTAAATGATGAGACTTGATATTAGTATCAGAAGAAACTTTGGGGTTTATAATGACCGAGGAATGTGAGGCGGTATAGTTGGAGGGGCGTTCGTTTGACTCATTCACATCTGACATTGCTGAACCTGCGCCACAATCATCCGAGGCACCGCCCTTTTCGTATTTGCTATGGCGCATTCCGTATAGCCAATCCGTGCTAATGTTGCATGACACATTTGTTGCCTGAGATTATGTTTGGGATCATGGTAAGCATAGTATTGCGATGTTCGCGGTGAGTCTGGTTACTAGAACGATTGGTACGCCTTTGAGGTGCAACGGTCCGTGCAGGAGATGCCTGATTATTCCATCTGCCAGTCGAGCGATGAGCCTAGTATAAGCACAAAAACTGAGAAACTTTTGAACCGTAAAAGAAATGAGCGCCCAAGCTCTATGCATTGCGCAATCATGTAATCGTACTAGATCCCTTCATCTGCAAAAGTAGACTCCAAGCCCCCAAACGCCGACCCTTTCTACCCTCTATATAGCGGTAGCTGCTGTCTTTGCCTTTTCAAGTCTTCGTCGTTTCCTGCGTAGATGTTCGGCCTCAGCATCTCGCTTGTTGGTCCCATACTCAATCCGTTTGAGCAGCTTCCGTTTCTTGTTCGAAAGCATCATCTTCTGGCGTTCTTTCTCTTCTTGCTCTTGCTTTCGTTTCTTCTCAGCCTTCTTACGTATAGCAGCATTCTTTGACTTTGTGGTTTCAACCTCAGGATCGAGGCTCTTGCCAGTGGCTTCAGCCTCCAACTCCCGTTGATACTGTAGTCGAGCAGCCTCGCCCTCAGAAACGTCTGATTCGGCATCAGAATCGAAACCATCCCAATCCTCGGCAGCGCCTGATACATCTTCTTCCTCTGACCCTGAGTCTGACTCTGAGTCAGCTACATCCATACCTTCACCAGCCTCGACCGAGGACTCTCGATCCAAAAGACCCTCAGCTTCATCTACATCGATGGCTACCTCCACATCTGATGCTGATTCTGAGCCCTCCTCCTCTTCGAAGCCTTCCGCCTCGCCCTCTAGCTCCTGCTCTTGCAAAGGAAGATTGGGGTCGTATTCGCCCTTCTTAGGCTTCACCCATGGGCTGAGATGCGGCGGCAGATCAGCACCGGGTGCGTAGTGATCGGGGCGAAGTAGTTTGCTCTGGTTGATACAATCCCAAATCCACTGCGGTTGTACATAGGTCCTACCAGGCATGATGGAGCGCGGCCATTGTACTTTTACAGGAGCCGAATCGCCATTCGCAGGTTTTGAAGATTCTTGGTCATCCGCTGGAAGAGTTGGTCGATCGACGATTTGATGCGTGATAGAAGAATTGGATTCGTCGGTGGTGAATGCACCTTCGCCAAGAGTGCCATCCCAACCAACACGTTTGCAGCCAAAAGCCTTCAATATGAATTCTAATGGGGCACGCGGTGTCTCCCTAGATAGGTAGAATGTGAACGGTGCGAAGAGCGACGCTGTCTCGGCGCTGCTAGCTTGCGGCTGCGGAAGAATGTCGCCGTCTGGCGCAGTGACCTCGAACTTATCAATACCTTCAGTGTTTTCATCCTCATCAAACCGAGCAACTACCCCCTCTTCCTCTTCCGCTGCGTCCGGAAGAGCCACAATCTTGTCCGCAATTGCCTGCGCTTCCGGGTTGATCATAGCCGGCACATCTGCATCACCTGTATTCGAATCCAGAGATAGGCCTTTGCCCTCTAGTTGGAACGCGCTTAGCTCGCCCCCTTGTTCAGCCATCTTAGCATTGAACTTTGGGGGGTATACGAGGCCGATCGAGGTATATAATCGGTAGTTGACGAACCCGAGCAAGGTGGTATAGAACTCGACGAACGTGCCCATGATGCGGAAGTCAATGTCACCCCCAGTTCTCTGCACGAATCGATATGGTACTAGCCAAAGTATGTCCTGTCCTTGTATCGTCGCCTGATAGTATATGCCCTTGATCGATAGGAACGACTTGCGTAGGGAGTGCGAAACGATGACATAGTGCTCAAATTCATGGCACAGCTTCTGGCAAAGACTGATAGTCTTCGCAGGCACATGCTCGCTGGATGGGAGATTGGCGAAAAGGAAGAGCATAGAAAGCGCATCATCGAGATCGCGAAGAGCATCGACGAAGGTGGGATATCGCTCCTTGATGATATGATCTAGCTTAACCTTTGGAATAAGGTTCTTCTCCAGTCGTGCGGCGTCTCCAACCTCGCCTCGACCAAGCGCGCGAGCAATTTTCTTCGCTACAGCCTTATGTTCGCGGAATTTCGCAAGGAGTGGTTCATGAAGCAGATACTGGATATCTTTGGTATAATAGAAGGTGGTCGCAGCAGTTGAACCCTTCGATACCTTCTTCTTCTTCCGCGGTTCTCGAGGATAGATACCTGGAGCCCAGTATTAGCTGGGCACTTTTGAAATGAAGTCTCTTCAACTCCAAAATACTCGATGGAGCTGTGGCTCTATAAAATTCAACGTACCCTTGAATATACATAGCCTTCGGAAGTCTGGAAGAGAAATCTGAAGCTTCTTGACAGCGCGGGTTCGAGTGATGTAATTTTTGGCTGCGCCAGAGTTCCCTTAGAAATTTTAGCAGCTTTCTGGCACATAAATGACTATATCATACCTTTCTTTTGTATGCGCGCCATGTTGACGGCGTTGACAAAAACTCGAGAGTGCAAGCCAAGATTTCGCAGAGGAAAAAGTTACGGAGCGCTAGTCGGCCCGCCACTTAGGCGTTACTTTTCCCCGAACGCCGGCTTGGCAGGGTTCACGGTATAGGAACACTTGGTGTAATACACGTCGAAGATAATCTGGCTGCGCACTGCTAGCTATGAAGCTACTGCTGCGGTGATTCCGAAAATGGCTGTCGACCAGCAAAAAGCACTTCTTTATGGAGCTGCTGCGGCAATTCGCCTGCTCTTGTTCATCGCATTCCCGTCATTACCGAACCGTCTCGCTGGCCGCGTCGAGGTGTCTACACCTGTGTCTAGCTTTAAGAGGCGTATGCCTTCTCCATACAACATATGCCCATTGGGAAATGCTAACATAGCTCCAGTTCAAGAAGGTCTTTTCCTCTACACTCACAACGTGTCGCCATACGATGGAGGCGTTTACCACCAAGCACCGCTGCTACTCCCGCTCTTCTCGCTTCTACCAGACCCGTCATACCATCCTTTCGCGACAAATGTGCTCTTCACTGCTGTAGACTTGTTGAGTGCAAGTGCCTTGGCTCAGATTGCTGATAGTGGGATGTCGTCTGTTACACGGCGGTTCAAGTCCTCACGGAGTGACATTCGGTGGAGCAGCGCCGCTCTCGCTGCTGGGTATGTCCGTGCAGACCTCCCTTGTGGACTTCATTGACTCTGTCTAGCTTCCTCTTCAATCCATTCACCGTAATCACATGCATAGCTCGATCGCCATCGTCTCTAACCAATCTCTTCATTCTGACCGCCACGGCAAAAGCATCACAGGGAGCAAGCAGCACTTTCCTGCTCGCCCTTTCCTTCGCATCATATCTCTCCTTGCACCCGGTCCTTCTATTTCCGCCATTGCTCGTTCTGCTGTACGATGCGCGAGCAGCGAAGTCAAAAAATGCCCCCAATTCGTTCGCCTTCTCCGCGTTCCACACTCTGGGTCTTGCAATAGCAATTGGCGGTTTACTGGCTGCATCTGCTCTTGTGACGGGGTCGTGGGACTTTCTGGCGGCTACATATGGCGTGCGACTTTTACTACCAGATCTCACTCCGAATGTAGGGCTGTGGTGGTACTTCTTTACCGAGATGTTCGACTCGTTTAGGGAATTCTTCCTCGGAGTCTTTTGGCTTCATGCAGCCTCGTATATGCCAGGCCTTACCATCCGACTTCACAAGCAACCTCTGTTTGTAGCTGCGACATTGACAGGAATTTTCGCCATTTTTACGCCTTATCCTAGCATTGCCGATGCCACCCTTTACTTATCTCTAGTTCCAGTATTCAGTCACCTATTCCCCCGTAAGTAGTTTACTGTGAGTTTTTTGATATGCATACTAATGGACAATAGTAATGCGATACACCTTTTTGGCATCTGCGGCCATTCTTTATACATCCTTTCTTGGTCCGGCTTTCTACCATCTATGGGTGTACGCTGGGTCAGGGAATGCGAACTTCTTCTACGCCATTACACTAGTGTGGAGCTTGGGTCTGTCGATAATCGTTGGAGATTCGTTGTATGCAGCTTTGAGGGATGAATTGGATGTTGAAAGGCCGGAGCTGCGTGGCAAAGAGGTAAAGCGGATATAGTATGTTCATATAGTATTATACATGCCGAACATGATTGCACGACGGAAATGCTGTCTGAGCTCTATGCCTGTATGACTCCTCCATTTACAAAAGACGATGCGGTAGACATTTCGGGCATAGGAGCACTTGAGACCTACAGCGATAGAATCTCAGTGCGGGAACATCATCTAATAAACTTTGCAGATCGGTACTGGAAAGTGACACATTCACGACGCGACATGTCTGTCTGGAAATGTCGTGTCCATGTCACACAACGTAAGCATCAGCGGCTCAGCCCTAGATACGTGTTCGTGCGGGCTATTAGCATGTCTTGTCTCTGCGACCTGTCTGCGAAGCCATCGTCGAGGCACATAGGAATAATATAATACTATACGACATTTAGTATGCGGAATGCCCCTCACTAATTTCATTATGAAGAGTCTAGATTTTAAAATGCTGCCCAAAATTTTGCGACTCGTGTTCATCCTTTCACTTTCACTTCCTTGTCCACAACGCCTTCCTACGCGGTAAGATTCCCTAAAGTTCACTTTCACTGTCAATTAGTACTGAATTTAACCTTCAGTTCTACCGCTAGAGATTACTTCTTGAACGCTCTCTCTAATTCCTTCACTCTCCCTTTGCCCGTCTTACAACCACCACAAAACACAAGCCTACAATCCCACAACACCTCACACTTACAACACAGACACCAATTGCCAGCATGTCTAAAGACACTTTTTCCGCTCGTGAGATGGAGGTTTTGGCCCTGGCCTGGCAATGCATGGAGACAGAGCCAAAGGTACGTTCACACAATCGGAAGCGGTCACAAGGGTGCAGGTGCAGACTGCGACATGTTCCAGGAAAGGGGAACCCACGCAGAGCGATCCGCGCACGCTGTTGATAAACAGAAGCCCTACTGATTTCTGTTCCCTTGGCCTTCCTTCCCTTCCAACACCCGCGCACTTCACTGACACTATCAAGATCGACTTCGACAAGCTCGCCGTCCTCGCCGGATACTCTCGTGGCTCCGCTTCCGTCACCTTCGGCAAGATCAAGAGGAAGCTCAAGGCCCACGCCGAAGTCAACGACACTGCCAACGACGGCACGCCGAACACGACCCCCAAGAAGGCCACGACTGCCAAACAGCCCAAGACACCCAAGTCAGGTGGCAAGCGCGCTGCTGGCGGCCCCGGCACGGATGAGCCTGCAAGCAAGAAGAAAAAGAAGGTCGTCAAGGAGCCTACCCCGGCGCCATCAGATGATGAGGAGTCCAGCCAATTTCAGGTGAAGAGGGAGGACACGGGCGAGTTGCTCATGGAGGCAAGCGAACTTTTCAGGCAGGAGCCTGTCTTCCAAGCTGGAGGCTATGGATTCAACGCGGAGTTGGAGGACAACATCTAACCTGCGACGAGGTCTTGTCTTCTCCAAGAGCTATGCCTTAGAAGGCGACATTGAAGAGACGCTGGATGCCGGACGACGGGATGATTGATGACTTGAAATAAGCTATTGGAGGTCTACTTACGAGATCATATATTTGAAATGCGGAGCTTTGGGGACTACGATTAGGTCAGGCTCCCCAGAAAAATCAGCGGCAAGCGAACAATTCAAAAGTCAAATCAACTTGCTATGCCCCATTTATGTGATCCTCATCGTCTATGGCGCACTGCGTATCCCGCTGCTCACTTTGTCTTTGGCTTAAATGAGAGAAATGTGTGGATTTTGTTTGAATTGGTGCGACAACTACAACGCTCAACGCTATATTAGCAGTCATGATTAGAACAGCGTTCACGCTGTGTTAATGATATGATCTTTCCCCATACCAACGCCCATATCCCCAAAAGACCCTTGAAATAGCGATACTCGCCAGACATAAACTCCAAGATCTCGATCCATTCTTACAGATAACAATGTCCTTCCCCTCTTTCTCCTTCCCCGCACATCTTTTTAAAGAGCAGCAATAGCTTCGCGAAGGACATCTAGCGCTCTGTCACCGACTCCCTCAAGCCCCTCCCTAAGCGCCCACGCAAGATCACTCTGCATACCTAGCGGGACATACACACCGCCTTCTTCCTTCTTGACCTCCATACGCTCGCCTAATCGCGATGTGTGTTCCCACTCGCGGGCCGCCTTTTCAGCGTTTTCAATAACCTTGTTGGGAATGCCGCACATTGCTGCGCAATGCATGCCGAAGCTACCTTCAGCAACACCATCTTCGAGTCGATATAGGAAGGTGATGGATTTTGATTCATCATCGACGTGAATGCGCATACGCTTGTTGGTGACTTCAGGATGACCTTCGAATTCCTTTGCGAGAGAACGATAGTGAGTTGCGAAGAAACCGACGCAGCCGACACGCGTACTGATATCGTGAAGGACAGCTTGAGCAACAGCGACGCCATCGTAGGAGGAGGTTCCACGGCCAAGCTCGTCAAGGATGACCAGAGAACGAGGCGTAGCTTCAGAAAGGATCTTCTGTGTTTCGGAAAGCTCCACAAAGAAGGTAGACTGCGAAGCGAAAATATTGTCGTTTGCACCTAGGCGTGACATAATGCGGTCAACCGGTGTGAGCCTTGCCGCTGTGCATGGCAGATAGCAGCCCACTTGCGCCATGATGACAGCAATGCACGTCATTCGAAGAATGGTCGACTTTCCAGCAGCATT
Organism: Periconia sp. TS-2; assembly: GCA_030378425.1. Lineage (NCBI taxonomy): Eukaryota > Fungi > Ascomycota > Dothideomycetes > Pleosporales > Periconiaceae > Periconia > Periconia sp. TS-2. The sequence continues at coordinate 371,409 of JASNQO010000016.1, read as the reverse complement.
GGCGCCGGTGAGGAGGTCGATGTTTGCTGAATTGCCGCCAAGTTTGATGTCGTTCGGGATGAAGTCGTCTACTGTGTTGAGCATACATGGATGGCGGAGCTCTTCGAACTCAACGACAGTGCGTTTCGTTTCAGTAAACGCCGGTCGACAGCTCGGTTCGCCTAGGGAAGCAGATGCCTTTGCCAGACTGATCAGACAGTCAAGCTGAGCAATGATCTTCACGGCCGCGAGCCAGGTCGCATAGTCCTCATCGAATCTAGCGCAGAAACGGGTAGCGACCTCCCGAACGATTTGCCCATGAGTCTCTTGTGCTTCTTGCAAAGCTCGGACGAGCTTGCGAAGTTCTGGTGAGTAGTATCTCGTGACTTTGGCCGTTGCCGACATCTGGTCCCAGCTGTTGGGAACCTTGACCTTCTTAGGCACTTCCAACTGGTAGATCTCCTTCCCATTGTCACGGAAGCAGATTGCCGAAGAGCCCAAGTCTTTTCGTGCTTGCTTCAGAAGCTTTTCGAGACTGGCCTCGCAGGCGTCAATATCTTCCTGGCTGTTGTCGAAATCCTCTTCAATTCCAGGGGCAGGGACGAGAGTGCCTTGGGACCTGGCCATGTCACGGTCGAAAGCCGTCTTCCACTTCTCGAGGGCGCCGGCCAGATCCGGCATCGCGGCGATTAGCTGACCAATGACTCCTTCGCCATCACCAAATTGCTTGAGTAGCCCGATAGTGTATTCGATCTGCTCGAAGCCTTCCAGCACTTTCAGAAAGTCCTGAGCTCTGCAACGACCAGCATGGATACGAGAGATCAATCGCTCTAGATCGGGGAGTTTGCTGAGCGATGCCGTGAAGTTATCTGTAATGCTAGAGTCCGCGTTCAAAGCATCGACAGCGTCAAGGCGCGCGTTGATTTTCTTCGCATCTGCTAACGGATGGCAGACCCATTGTCGAAGGAGCCGCTTCCCGAATGGTGTGATGCACCTGTTGAGCATAGCGAACAACGTGCCGTCACCTGATCCATCGAAGTTGTTGGCAAAGATTTCGAGGTTGATCAGGCTCTGTCCATCGAGAACAAGGCTTGTAGCTTTCCGAATAGGATCGTACCAGGCAAAGTTGCCCAGGGTAACGAGCTCACGCTCGATCTTCAGGGTACGTAGATACTGAAGAAGGGCGCCGAAAGCAGACATGACTAGTTCTTGTTCACGGGCTTCACGAAGGACAGGGGGCCATGCCTCGATGTTCTCTTCCGTAGGCGACTCGAAGTATCCGGAAGCCTCCACCTCTCGGATAGTGATGTCAGCTGGCCAGAATTCCTTTGTTGGCTTCAACGAGTTCCAGAGCGTAGTCGGGCCAGTGTTATTCTTGAGAATGCGAAGAGCCTTTGCAGAGATGCAGGACTTCTCAAGTAGCAACTCGCCTGGCCTCATTTGCGCTATGAGTGTCTCAAATTTGGTCATGTCGATATCATCAGTAAACTCGCAGAGTTGGAACTGAGCCGTGGCAGCGTCGACAAACGCAACACCAAAGGCGGGAAGATTGTCGCGGTCAATCTCCTTGATGGCCATACAGTACGTGGACATGTCATCTTGAAGCATGCCGGTATCAACCAGTGTACCAGACGTGAGCACAGCCGCCAATTCACGCTTGATGACCTTGTCTTCCTTGCCCTTCTTTGCCATCTTTCCACCATCTCGTTCTCGCATCTCTTTAGCTAAGGCAGACTCCATCTGATCCACCCTTGCCACTTTGTAGCCTTTGGCAACAAATTGGCTGGCCCACTGGTCAAGCGATGCCTCAGGTACTCCTACCATGCACATGTTCACGCGGTCAGTGAGCTTGAGATCGAAAAGCTGATGGCCAATGACGGCGTCCTTTTCATAAAGCTCATAGAACTTGCCCTTCTTGAAGAAGACGATGGTGTCCCAGAATTTGTGTTTGATCTCCCAATATTGCTTTTCGAAAGGGGAAAACTTATTCCATGCTAAAGGCGGAATGTATAGCGATCGTGGGTCATAGTCCGGGTGATCTGGCGATCTCCGATCGGCGTCCTGAATGTTTGCTAGCCAAGCATGTCTCTGGTCTGGTTCGGAGGCAGATGCCTTTTCTTTAGATTTCTTTACATCCTTCTTCACAGTCTGAGTGGCGGGTCGAGGGTTAAGAGGGCGCAGATTCTCAGGGTCGTAAGTCCACTGCTGCGCTGTGGACGTCGAAGTCATGACAACATCCTCCTCGTCTTCGTCATACAATGCGGGTCGAGGGGGAGGGGAAGACGAGGGCGCAGTCTTCTTGCTCGCCTTGGAGGATGACTGCCGCTTCCTTTTCTGTGGCACGATAGCGTCTTCGTCGGAGTCGTCGGGCACAATGAAGTCGTCCATATCTATAGTAAGTCAATATTGATCATGTGGTGTACTTTGGACTAAGAGCATCCTCATACCAGCCTCGTCGATCATGGCCTGTTGGTCGTCCTCATCCAAGCCAAACTCGTCATCTGAGTCCTCAATGGCTACCCTCCTACGTTTGATAGCACGTCCCTTCCGAGCATTATTCGCGATAGGTTGGAAAACTTCGTCATCTTCGTCGTCTGACTCCGCATAGCTGACCGTTTTCTTCGACTGTGTACGGACTTAGCAATCATCAACCGAGACGTCGAGTGTGGGGACTTTGTACCTTTCTCGAGGGACTGCTGGTAGCTACACCTGCAACCTCTGACAAGACACGGTTAGTTTCCGCGTCGGAGGGAGTGACAGGTGAAGGCAGACCATTCTCCTTGTTTTTACCTGACTCTACAGCCTGCTCTTGCCGGATTGGACTCGACGGAACAACAGGATCGCTGCTGGGCTGGGGTGTGAGAGCCGGGCCACTCTTTGTGAAAGCCTTCTTCGAGAACGATGATGCGGGTGTCTTCTTCGCTGGAATAGAGTCGGAAGGGGCAGGACTGGGCGAATCTGTTGACTTCTTCTGGAAGAAGCCAAGGATGGACTTTTGGTTCTTCGCGGATTGAGACCCGGAAGCGGGCTGTTTCTTCTTCTGAGACGAAGGGCGAGGGGTCGACATTTCATTCCCCTCGATTCCACGAACCATTGTGGCAGCGAGGACGAGGCAATGGTAAGTAATAGAGAATCAGGGAGTTTCGAGATGCAGCTTTCAGGACCGACGCGACGGGGACGCGAACCGCGATAAAGTAGTGGTCGGTGCGCGCTTGACACCACGCTAAGTCACGTTCCATGAGTCGCGCTTTCCCCCCTTCTTTCTTCCTCCTATTCCTAAACAGATTTCGTGACATCTATCGGATCTTCAAAATGATTATACATGACCCCTAGAGGAATAAATACGCGCACTTACATAGAACAGATATCGCTTGAACTCGGCGACAGAGCCAACATGTTAGGAATGATAAGTGCAATTATTTTTGTAGAAAGAGTCATGGATTTGATCTCACGAAATGTCACGGATTCCTTTTCACAACAATATGGTCTTAGCAAAGCATATGACAAGAAAACGAATCATTCAGTCGCTGTTCGAGACTTCGGAATCGAATCCCCGGAATTGAAACAGAATGTATCCAACCTCTGATGATTACGTCTTATATACAAAAGTTCACATTCATGTAGTCTACCCTCCTTCACAAAATATAGCGGAACATGTTGCCTGTACCATTCTCGATACCCTCATGACCCACGGCCTGATCCGCCTTGCCGTTCAATTTCCGGAGCCAGAATCGCAGGATCAAAGATGCTGTAGCGCAGCACACCAACGCTACAGTGAGGACAATGCATCCCATACGGTAAAGTCTAAATACATTGTTAGTCTGAAGCCTAAATATCAGAAAGAGGGAAGATTACGGTGCACTCCAGGTAGGATACAAATAAGCAGTGGCAATGTTAGTAGCATTAGAAACGGCAGTCGCAAGAGCGAGCGCAACAGCTCTCTTCGCCTTAGGTCGCGGGATGGTAGCTGACACCCAGCTCAGGATGAGCTGGAAAGCTGAGAAGGAACCCATAGCCTGCAGAAACATAGCGAAGTATCGAGGTCCAGTTTTGTGAGTAGACATGGAAATGATTTGACCAATAGCGGAGATGACGCATGCGGTCACGATGTGAAAGCAGTGCTCGCCCGAGCGTCCAGAGTGCCACGAGTTCGTGATAGAGTAGATGAACGCCATGAAATAGGGCGGCGCGGTGAGGAGGAGGGTCTCTACCCGGGCATATCCGAGTGTCTTGACAATGGATGGGAAGAAATAGGTAAAGGACATAGACACAACAGCACAGGTCTGGATGAAGACGAGAAGGAAGACCTTTGGATCGGAGACAGCTTGCTTCAAGCCGACGAAAACCGACTCTACGACTTCGTCCTTTTGGCCATCGACTTCCCGGTTGAGTCGCCACTGGGCCATTGCTGTCTCCTCGGGGGAGAGCCATGTGGTGTTTGAAGGATAGTTGGGAAGTAGGGCGTAGCCAGCGAATGCCACGACGATAGTCAATGCTCCTTCGAGGATGAAGATCCAACGCCATGAAGGATAACCGCCAGCACCTTCCATTCCGTCCACAATACCAGCTGCGATCAATCCACCAAAGGCCGATGACAGAGTGTAGCCGGAGTAGAAGGTCGCGATGCGCGCTGGTAGTTCACTTCTCTTGTACCAACAAGAGAGGAAGAAGATGCATCCGGGGAAGTAAGGAGCTTCAGTAACACCAACAAGGAATCGTAGCGCTACTAGGCCTCCGAAGTTCTGAACAAAGCCTGTAGCTCCGGAAACGACACCCCAGATGATGACAACTGTAGGCAAGTACAGTCTTGGCTTGAAGATGGAGAGAAGCATGTTCGAAGGAACCATCATGGAAATGTAACCGGCCCACAGCACCATGACTGCCGTCTGGTACTGCACATCGTCGATTCCAAGGGTATCTTCGAGACCTCCGAGACGGGCGTTGGCAATGGCATTTCGGTCGAGAATGTTGAGCAGGAAGAGAATGATAAGAATGGGGAGTGATCGAAAATCGATCTTGCGGACGAGCTTCTTCTCGAGAGCTGCGAGTTGTTCTGGGGTGTAGTCGCGTAGGATCTCGGGGACTCCGCTGTTTGGCCCCGCTGCCAACTCAATCTGCTCGAGCCCGACCTTCTCGATGGACTTCCTGTCGCCGTCCATGGTGACTCAAGATACTCTAGGTGAGTAGAGGCAAAGAATGAGAAAGAGGAAGGGCACAGTCCAGTCCAGTAACGGGGAGAAAAGCGATCTCAACACCACACAGTGTTCTCACGATCCCCACACACCCTGGGGTTATCAACCTTTATACCTAGGCATCATGATTCAAGCATGTTTTCTTAGCCTAGCCCAGCTTGTAGAAAACTCTGGGGAATCGTTACGCGGGTCGCACTCGGGGGCGAATAGTGTGGAGTCCCACTGACTGGGGAAAGACTGCCGATCGGGTGAGGTTCGTCCCATGGCGCGTTAGCTTCGGCGGAGGGTGCGAGATGTCGGCGCTTTTGCCGAGGAAGAAATCTGATAGTCGGTGGGATGGTGGGGAGGACCCGCCATCGGCTCGGAATAAGTGACGGAATGGTTCCGAATAGAGGGGTGGGGGCACATGTCCGTCATCTAAGTTTATTGCAGATAGATGCCAAACACCTGACGAGCGGCTTTTGAATATCGGCTTTTGATGTTCTAGTTTTTCTCCTGTCCTCATCTTCTGTTCACTCCCTCTCTACCGCATCCTTTCAGCAGATTCCATTTCATCGTCGATCTTCAAAATGGCACCCGATCTCTCCCAAAATCGCGCCCTGAAAATTGTCTCGCACGCCGCAAAGAACAAATATGCCGTAGCTGCCATCTGCTGCTACAATCTCGAATCGATCCTCGCGTCCGTGGCTGCAGCCGAGGCTAAAAAGTCGCCCGTTCTCATCCAGCTCTTCCCTTGGGCCATCCACTTCGCCGGAGGTGCGCTTGTACATGCCGCAAAGGAGGTTGCAGACAATGCTACCGTACCTGTAGGCGTGCACATGGACCACGCGCAGACACCTGAGATTGTCAAGAGGGCAGCCGATCTAGGCGGCTTCGATGGCATCATGGTGGACATGTCACACTATGAAAAGGAGGAGAACTTCCGGCTGACGAAGGAATTGGTGGCGTATTGCAATGAGAGGGGTATTGTGACGGAGGCGGAGCCAGGTAGAATTGATGGTGGAGAGGACGGAGTGGGTGATGTTTCTGAACTAGGATTGGAAGCTATCCTTACTACACCTGAGCAAGCTGAAGAGTTCGTATCACTGGGGATCAATTGGCTTGCACCAGCTTTCGGCAATGTACATGGCAAGTACGGGCCAAAGGGTCCGCAGTTAGAGTACGACCGATTGCAGAGGGTGTATGACCAGGTGGGCGACAGGGTGGATCTAGTGTTGCATGGGGCTGGGACGGAGTGGTTCAGCAATGAGAAGATGCTAAGGAGCGTCATTGAGAAAGGAGTCTGCAAGATCAATCTTAATGATGCGGTAAACAACGAATTCACTAAAGTCATGGCAGCGAAGGCGGCAAACACGCCGATTACGGCTTTGTTGGAAGAGTCTACAAAGGCGATGCAGAAAGCCGTTGAGGATCATATGGACTGGATGGGCTCAACAGGACAGGCGTGGTAGATGATAAAGATTCAATTTTCTTGATCAAAGCACTTGTTTTCCATCTGGTGCACTATTCCGTGATTGTGGTCAAATGAAAGATGCATGAATTTATCACCGTACGCAAAACTCTCTACTGTAAGAAAACGCCATCATTTTGTGGGTATCAATCTACCAATGTTCATCTATGACATGACTTCCACTGCATTGACCTTCACATTACCAACCTTCCCATTCAGACCTCCGTTCGTTGCTCCATTAGCCTTCGGCTTCAGCCCGTCCACAAAGTCTCCCACAATCTCATCGAACCCGGTATCTCTCACAAAGCCCAGATCTATAGCCTTCTTATTATCAAAGTCTGCAGGCCAAGAATATAGAATCTTCTTCAAGGTGGGTTCTTCCTTTTCCTCAAGAAGAGCGAGCTTATCCTGGCCACCAACTCTAGCCAGAGAGTCCATCATGTCCTGAAGAGAGACTCCGATACCAGGATGATTGAGACTCCGATCGAACTTCGGCAGGCAATTCAGATCCAGCTCGGTAGCGGCGAAGACAAGGTTTCGGACGAGGATTCGAGGGGAGCAGAGCCAGTGGCGCCACTGGCGGTCTTCTATGGGGATTGTGCATTTGATGCCGTTCATAGGTTCGCGAATCATGCCGCTAAGGAACGAGCTGGCAGCTCCCGTAGGCTTTCCGGGTCTTACTGATACAGTAGGAAAGCGTAGAGAGATTCCGTCAATAAAACCTCGGCGGGTGTACTCCGTGACTAGGTACTCGCACATCATCTTTTCCGCACCATAGCTTGTTTCTGGCGTTGGCATCTGAGATTCAGTGACGGGAAGAGTAACGGAGTTGTTGTACACAGCTTGACTCGATGCGTAGATGACTCTTGCGCCGGGGCATGTCTTCCTAATGGCGTCGAGGAGTGCACGGGTCGCGTCAAAATTGGCTTGCATTCCAAGCTCAAAGTCTGCTTCAGCGCCGGATGACATGATACCATGGAAGACATAGACGGCTTCGATGTCTTTGGTGACAACGGAGCTCGACTGCGTGCATAGATCTGCTTTTATGCATTTGGCATTTTGGGACCTGGCACCGGAAGGAACGGGAGGCTCAATGATGTCTGTGAGGATGAGGGAGTGGGCCTTGGTCTCGTCGTCAAGAAGCTTCTTTGCAACGAGCTGACCGATGAAGCCAGCAGCTCCTGTGATGAGAATACGCATCGTGATGGTCTAAAGCTGCTTCCAAGAACAAGAACTGAAGAGATTCCGAATGCGTTCCGATTGCCAAGAATTAAGAATAAAGTAGAAGAGAGGGGGCTGGACGGGCAAGGTCACCACATTTCCTAGATATACCTAGGTAGACCTTGTGGTATGCCGCCGGCATTCTATTCCCGGGCCGTAGGCTACTTATCGCCCGCTTTGCGACTTGTTCACCGCGGTTCGCCATCTTCGCCGAATGCCACTAAGACTTGGAGTTGGTCGACGCTGCATCGCTGCCGAGTGCGAAAGCCATCGGGGACAAGGCCGGATCCACACGGCAGGGATGACCACTCGGTGGAAAGAAGAGCGAGCGGCCTTCCACGGCCAAACAGAGGCGTTCCAATATAATCTCTAAAGCTCGCATCGTGAACAAGATACTTCCTTGTGCCGACGTAATCAATAAATTTTTGTAGAAGCAAAGATGGCAGACTCAACCGTCTCTGTTGAAGAGATCAAGAAGCACTCTAGCGACAGCGATTGCTGGATAGTGGTGGACGATGTGGTTTGGGATATTACGGAATTCGTCCCTACACATCCCGGCGGTACTGATAGTAGGTACCTTTCAAGCTCACAACATATCTTCGTTAACAGGATAAAGTTATTTACAAGCATGCCGGCCACGACGCATCTCTAGCCTACAGCTCCGTACATTCTCCCTCCCTCATTTCCAAAACCCTCGGTCCCGGCAAACGGAAAGGCAAGGTCGACTCAAAGACGGACATTGACTTGCTGAAGCCTCCACCGACAGAAGAAGCTCAACCGAAGCTTGAAGTCGGTGCCAAACCACCCCTAACAACGCTCATCAATAGCTACGACTTTGAGGGCGTCGCCGAAAAGACATTGACCAAGAAAGCATGGGCATTTTACTCCTCCGCTGCGACGAATCTAGTTACCCGAGATGCGAACAGGAGCATGTTCGATCGGATATGGTTTCGTCCGCGGTTGCTGCGCAACATTCGTGACATTGATACCAGGACGGAGATCCTCGGACAACATGTCAAATTACCCTTCTTCGTTAGTCCTGCAGCTATGGCAAGACTGGCGCATCCCGATGGTGAGCTAGCACTTGCAAGAGGCTGTGAGAAGTTCGGCATTGCTCAATGTGTAAGATTTATGAGACTATCAATTATGCATCCAAGCTAACAGGTGTAGATATCAACCAATGCGTCCTTCACAATGGCGGAGATTACGGCAAGCGTCCAACCAGAATCGATACCCTTCTTCTTCCAGTTGTACGTCAACAAAGACCGACCAGCCTCTGAAGCACTTCTCAAGGATGCTGAGCGAAATGGTATCAAGGGCATTTGGTTCACTATCGATGGTCCGGTTCAAGGCAAGCGCGAGGGCGACGAGCGCGTTAAAGTCGAGTCAGCAACGTACGCACAAGCAGCAATGAGCGGTGCTACGGGGACAAACGATACGAAGGGCGGAGGTCTTGGGCGCACTATGGGCGGCTACATTGATTCAACCTTCAATTGGGATGACATTGCGTGGCTCCGAAAATCTACCAAATTGCCCATCATCGCGAAGGGCGTCCAGACGGCCGAAGACGCGGTGATGGCCGTGAAGTACGGCTTGGATGGAATTGTCATCAGCAACCACGGTGGTCGCAATCTCGACACGTGAGTGACTCTTGCTAGCAGAGTATGGTTGATTTACAAATGCTAACTAATAAACAGGTCACCACCATCACTCCTGACTCTTCTAGAGATCCGACGTCACCACCCCGAGGTCTTCGAACACCTCGAAGTGTTCGTAGATTGTGGCATACGACGCGGTACTGATATCATCAAAGCATTGTGCCTTGGCGCAAAGGCCGTCGGAATGGGTCGCCCTTTCTTGTACTCCCTAGTTTATGGCCAGGAGGGTGTCGAGCACTTCATCGACAGTAAGTGGATCCCGAATATGATTGACGTCCTTTGCACTGACTTCTTTGATAGTCATGAAGGACGAAATGGAGACGACGATGCGCTTGTTGGGTATCACAGACATATCTCAATGCCATCCGAGATATCTCAATATCAGCGATGTGGAGCACCTGATTCCGAAGTCTCTAGAATCCCCACTCCCAGAGATACCCCAGAAGGTTCTGCGTTCCAAGCTATAAATCACGTTGACCAAAGATCAAAGTCTCCAGGTGCTGCTTGGCCAAGGAACGTCTCGTCGAAGCCGAAGCCGTACGACCCGATCAAATCGTACATGTTGTATCCATTCATAAAGTCGACCCCCGAGGAGACCCCATTCAGTGCGCCAACTCCATCTAAAGAGCGTGTGTCGCCAGGTTCAGCACGATTGAGAGGCATTGTACTGGCGCTGGCTGGCGTTCCGGGTGTATCAAAATGTTTCAGAAGCTCTTTGATTCCGTGGACGATATGCCTAGTCAAATGTTTTTCATTCAGAGCATCTGCAACCTTTGCTAGCAGATTGGCGGATCTCCTAGAAAGTGAGAGTACCTGTCCAATGTTGAAGTTCAATCCGAGTCCAAGCGGCTCTGTACTCCATTCTGGGGATGCAGCTTGCGCCACGCCACCCCAAGTTTTAGCCATTTTGAGTAGGAAGGTTGCGCAAAAGGCGACCATTGTGTGGGTGAAGATGGGTACGCCTGTCATAGCTCTCCGAAGATCCGGTTCTTCAAATATCAGAGTTAAGGTGCTGGTAGCCGCGGAGATGGCGATATTAGCGGCCTCTCTTCTATCGTAGGAAAGCGACTCTGAAGATGCCGCGCTGGGAGGAGGTAGAGCGCGCAAGGCGAGGGAGTTTAGCTGGAAGCGTGCAAAATGATAATAGAGAACTACCCCTTTAGAAGGATATGAGCCTATTGATGCGCTGTCTGCAGATCTTGGTTGCCATGCAAGTCGCCATTGCTCGATCGAGAAGTTGAACATACGTAGTTGTTGAAAGTCAGCCTCAGTAAGAGGTTGCTCCGGATCACTCCCAAAGGTGTTGTAGGCTTCGGTCAAAATCCTAAACAGGGCTATTTGCGCGCATAGTCTTATGTCGCCTTGTGTTGTATGAGGACTGTCAAGGAATTGCTCGATACCTTTGACTGCCACATCTTCCTGGGTAAGTGGAGGTCGACCATACGCAATGCTGAATTGATGCTCGCATACATAGAGTGCGTACCATAATCGAACGCTGTCGCGTTGTTCTGCGTGGCCTCGCATGAGCTTGTGGAATGCCTGGTGGACGTTCATTTCGACGGCATTCCGTACAGCTATGCCAGACAACTTCCAGCTTAGATTTGAGAGGTAGAAAGCAGCCAAGCATAATGCTCGGAGATCGTCAAGATTCTCGAGACGTGACAAGCAAGTACTATACGCCAAAGAGACAAAGACGTTATAGCATTTCTGCAGAGCTTCGTCTCGACCAGGAGTGTGTAGCGCCGCGACTGTGAGGATCGCGGCTGTAAGAAGTGTAGAGTGTCGACGTACAGTATCGAGCGTATGGTGCGGGACAAGCATACCTGCCCAAAGCAGCTGATGCATGCTCTCTATGTATCGTCCGAAGAGATCCTCTGCATCGGCAAGAGACAGGATGCCCTGAGCAATGAAATCCTCATCAATAGGACTCGAATTCGTCTTCCATCTGATAGTACTTCTCAGATTTCGAATTCGTGTCAAATCATACAGGCTCCTCATAGGCGCCTGCACTAAGCCTGTTTCTTCATCTTGATCTCGCTCGACAGAATTTTCACGCGTCATGTCCATAGGTGGCACGACGATACCAGAAGTACCATTTTCGGAAACCGCATTTGCAGGGCTGATGACTACAGGTGGAGCTGGCACAGGTGTTCTCGCAGTCAGACCAGAGAGTTCCGGGAGTTGATTGTGTTTGAGAAGAAGTTGGACTGCGGAACGAAGCTGCGCGATTTCTGTTGCTGCATTTGCTTTCCATCTTGGTTTGTTAGCATTCGTCCTGTTACCTTTTGGTGTGTGATCAAGCATACAATGCATCCTCATCCTGGAGCCTCTGGATAGGATTGTGAGGGACGCACTCAAGTCCTCCCCTGAGACATTTTGAACACTTCTGCTCACCTGCCACAGGTTCGCATTTGATCTTATGCCTCTTACACTCCGCACCTACAACTACATTAGACCTTGTTATCGCCCGATATAGACACACACGACTCACAAGCTCTTGTTCTAGCTAAACGCGGAGCCTGCGCCTGCGGCCCAGACGAATGTTCCGAATCCTCATGCGGTCGTTTCTGCGACATGCCGATGCCATAAGCGGTGGTGGTGCAGGAAAAGATTGCTACCCCGACGGGGCGGACACGCGATGTGGGTGGAGCATGCTTGGTTCACGCTTTTCCTGGTTGAGGGCGCTTGCACAGGTCAAGGGACCTAGATGCTGCCCAGCTAACAAAGGAGTTCGCCCTTCTCCGCATTTCTGCGTTGAATCATGCAGCTAGTGTTGGGTCGGAAGCTTGACTCGGAATGTCGGATCGGATGATGGCTGGCTTGGCTGTCGGTGGGAGGACCGACGCTCGGAAAGGGCTGCGATTGCCACAATGCCAGCATAGACTCCGTATGTGTCATTTGTTCTCCCCTGAAAGTTCACGATATTATTAAAAAAATAGGTTGCATGTAGACGAATGAGCCACTGTCATGATCCTAACGCTGTTCAAGCCATTCTAACCCAACCAGATTCCCAGACCTGAAGCCCTTACTGCTTCCCCAAAAATGTCAGCGCAGCAACGACGTAGCCCTCCGTACCACTTCTCAAGCTCGGACTAAGCTGCGGCACAAAATAGGGACTGTGATTGCCCGGCAAGTCCTTCAATTTGCCCTCCTTCTCCGCCTTATCATACACCTCTGCATCAATACCTCCGTACAAAAAGAAACACGAGGGCTTGTTGATAGCAGTAGCCAAAATACCAAAGTCCTCAGATGCTGCAAAACGAGGAATTCCAGGGTTATAGAATGAGCCAAAATGCGCTGCAAAGGTTTGCTCCAGGGCTGCTGTGACATCGTTGTCGTTGTACAGGAATGGAAACTTAGTGGTTGGCTTGAGAATTGATGCGTTAGGGTTTCCAGATGCGGTGGCTTCGGAGTCGATTATTCGTTTGATGCTGTTGAGTACTCGCTCGCGTGTCTCTGGTACGGCGGTGCGCACATTGAGCTTGAGATCTGCAGACTGTGGGATGATGTTCTCTCTGTCTCCGGCATGGAAGGCAGATACGGTGACGACGGCGAAGTCGGAGGGGTCAACTTCGCGGGCCACAATTGATTGAAGGCGTACAACGGTTGAAGAAGCTTGGACGATGGGGTCGATAGAAACATGTGGTGTTGATGCGTGGGCCTGGCGACCCTCAATGTGAAGTCTGTTGAGGTCAGCGATACTTCATGGTGAGAGCCTTGAGAGTATGCCCTACTCGAAAGAATCAGCACCGGAAGCTGTGAGCCCACGTTTAGTCCCAATTGCGCCCGCTCTGAAAGGCACAACATGCGCTCCAATGCACAAGTCCGGCTCAGGAACCTTTTTGTAGAGTCCATCATCAATCATTGCCTGCGCGCCAGCAGCCCTTTCCTCCGCAGGCTGAAAGCACAGAATCAACGTCCCGCTCCACGTCTCCTTCGCTTTTACTAATGTCTCCGCGGCAGCCAACAACGACGTGATGTGGATATCGTGCCCACAAGCATGCATAGTCGGCTTCTCCGCCCCGTCCAAATCTGTCATTCTCTTCTTACTCTTATACTCTAAATTACTCATTTCTTCGACAGGTAGTCCATCAATATCAGCTCTCAGCAAAAGTGTTCTTCCCTCTCCATTTCGGAGAACAGCTGCGAGGCCATGGCCGCCTATTCCAGGATGAATCTCGTATGCATTGAGCTTTTCCAGATGGGCGGCTATCGAGGCCGCGGTCTCCTTCTCTTGGAACGAGAGCTCGGGGTGTGCATGGAAGTGTTTATCTGTTGTAGGTTCTCAGCTGAATTGGGAAAACAATGAATGAAACAAGGGAAATCTTACAGAGGTCTTCGTAGGGTCCGAGATCGGGTTGGTGAGATTTGATGATGTTGGTGATTAAAGGCATTCTCGCGTGCCAGCTCAAAGGAGAATTGTCGGTAGTCAAGGCGCTTATTCCAAGTGCAGACTGCGGATGGATTCTAGATTGCGCTGTAATCGAAGAGTTCGATGACACCGGTGGTTAGCGGCAAGCAGTGAACGATGCCAGGTTGTGAGTAGGAAAGGCGACAGGGAAATCCAGAATTGGCTTGAAAGAAGCTGAATGCCGTAATTAGTAGCTGTACATATATATATAGATCATGAATAGTTTCCTTTAGCTAGCTGGCGCATGTCGCTTTTCCGACGGCCAAGCTATTTTAGGATTTTCTCATCGAAGAGGGGCAGCACGCTTTCCCGACGGCATTCGTACTGTGGGGCAATTTGAACCTGAACAATACCCTACAACAGCAATGCAACTATTAGAAAAGAATAGACACTTAAAATGCGGCATGTGAATCGGGATTGTGAAAAATGGTCCGTTTGACGATAAAGTAAAGTCTACCCATACTGTCGTTTACAGTATCCTACACGAACAAAGAATATACAATGGACAACGCCCTAAAATTGTCCCAGGCCAGTGCTCCATTACGCTTTAACCAAAAAAGCACAAGAATTAGATCCTCTACAAGTGTAACAGGCATCGTAGGCAATTAGACTGCAACCCATCGATAAGGCACGGCTAGCTCGGTACGAAACAAGTGAATGAGAGGTATCAGGACGGCGCCATAGACTCGCTGTCCTTCTCTAATTGCCTTTCTAGACTTCCCAGAAGGTCTGTCTCGCCGTCTGAGGCTTGGACTTCCTCTGGCACCGTCGTAGCTTCAGCCGAAGTCGGAGCTGGCTCGACTACAGGTTCTGATATCAATTCAAGTTCGGGTTCTGGCGCTATCTCGGGAAGCGATTCGGGCACGGCTTGAGTGATATGTTCGGCTATCGGTTCCGGTGCCTTCTCAGGCGATGGTTCGACTTGCGGCTCCGGTAGGGGATCAACAACCGGTTCAGTTGTAGGCTCAATCGTAGGCTCTGTCGTAGGCTCTGTCGTAGGCTCAATTACGGTTTCAATTGTAGGCTCTACTGTTGGCTCTACTGTTAGCTC